>PVKB01001501.1:0-407537 GCA_004027205.1 Ctenodactylus gundi
GCCGTGCTGCGGGAGGCCTGGTGCAAGGCGGTCCCTGGAGGCGTCCTCCTGCAGAGCTCAATCGGACCATTAACCCTGTGCTCCGAGCTGCCCAGCCGTGAGTCGCAAGCAGGCGAGAGGCTGGCACGCTGCCACCTTTAAATGAGCCTTATGTAACGGGCCGCTAGGAAGCGCGGACTCGCGGGCCCTTCTTTTAAAATAGATCGCTTGTCTTTATATAGCTGAGTGAGTCTTTCTTCTGGCTCTGCCGTGGTGCAGAGGCACTGATGTAGGTCAGATATTGCTTGGTGAGAACTAATTAATCTATAATTGTATTGAAGGAAGGGGTAACAGTAATGTGTGCCCATGTGCTCAGGGGGCCCGGGAGCAGGCATCTCAGGGGGAGTTGGAAGGGCTACCACGCTCACCCCGTGGCCTGGATGATGCATTGGTGAAGGCCCTGCTGTGCCCACACCCGCTCACAGCCTCCCACCCTGCCCACAGCCCATCCTGGGGGCCTCACGCAGTATTGGCTTTGAGTCAGCGTCCAGCACCTCTCCGTCCACCCTCCTCCACCAGCCCTGCAACCCCAGACCCCACAGGCTGGTCTCTGCCCGGCCTGCTCTACGTTGGCCATGATTAGCGACTGTAACTCCTCTAACGTGTGGGGCCTCTGCTTCCCCAACCGCTGCTTGCCTCTCTTGTCCACTCGGACCCTTCGCCTTGTTCTTAAGCCTGCCTGGTCAGGCGTGCACCCCGCAGGGACTGTCCTCGGGGTTGCGGCTGGCCTCCACGCCCCAGCACGGCCCTCCCCTCCCTCATGACCAGGCCTCCCCGGATGCTGCAACCGTTGACAGCAAGCGTGGCTGGCAGGTGTCCTGGCCTCTACCCTCCCGCTAGCAACCTTCAGAGCTGCCCCTGGAGAGCCGTTCTGCCCCTGGGGGTCTGTCTCACAGACTGCTGGTCACAACCAGACATGCTCTGGGTGGCCGAGGTCCTTAGAAGCATGGCTCCTGAGCACGGCAGCCTGCCGGAGACGCTGGAACGTGGCAGTGTCACAGGCAGCGCAAGGGGATTCCTGCTCCTTTTTGATAAAATCCCACCCAGCTTTTTCCCACTTGGTACTGAGGTCCCCTCCTTGCACCCAGCCAGGTCACTTTCTTGGAATTCTGGTCAATGTATAGGTTGAGCCCTGGGGAAGTCCGACAGGGCTGCTGACCCCACAAGGACCCAGAGCCTCCCTGATCTACTGGAAGGGGAGAGGAGACCAGGGGGTGCTGAGGGTTTTGCAGTTGCCTTGGGGGGCCAAACGCACCGAGCCTTTGGGAACTGGAGACGATGCCAGACTTGACTAAGATATCTGGCCGGCCTACCCAGGACTTCCCTGCCCTGGGAAGCTCTGAGGCTGCCAGCCCACGCCCACAGATGCTGTGGCTCCTGGGCATCCAGGCAAGGGGTGTCCATTCTGGCTGGAGACTGGACTTGTTGCAGCTGTGACCAAGCTTGGGACTGCCGTCACCCAAGCAGCCGAGTCCTATCTCTGTCAGGTTGGGTCGGGTTGGTGGTGTGGGGTGCAGATGGGGGGGTGGGGCAGGGAGGTCTGGGTGTGCGCCAGCCCTGGGACCTTCCCAGTGCAGCCCCACAATGAGGGAGGTCCCATTGTCTTTGGGCTAGCTGCAGCCAACTCCAGGCTGTGGCCCGAGCAGGGTGTGGACACTCAGAAGAGCTCTCTGCCTTCCTCCCAAGACCTAGGGGAGGCCAAAGGCAGGATGCCTGCAGAGCTGGCTCCCCACCAAAGACCCCGATCTCCTGAAGGGGATGCCGGACCATCCCTGCCGCAGGCCACTAACCCCAGGGTGCTTGTGCCTTGTCTGCACAGGGATCAAAAATAGCAGGACAGGCACACAGTAACTGAAATCGGTCATCCCTTTGTACGGGGGAGGGAGCCCGTTCCAGGATCCAAATCTGTGGCTGCTCCGGCCCCTGTGTACAGCAGCGCAGCGTGTGGATCCAGCCTACACACATCTTCCCGGAGACTCCGCAGATCGTCCCTGGGTGGCTTCCAACACGCGACACAGAGCAGACGCTGTGTGGTGGCTGTGTCACCTGGGGAGGAATGGCGAGGAAGAAAGGTCTGCCTGTCCCGAGCGGGCGCGGTTCTCCCCCACCCCCAGCTCTGTGAGCCGAAGGCAGTCGAATCTGGATTTGGGGCCTGCTACACGGGGCAGCAGCTGGCTGGACTCCTAGGAGAGACCCTCTGGTGGGCAGCTGGAGGGTGTGCTGGTCTGCGTCGGCCCCAAGACGCTGCCGTGCGGCCACCTCTCTGGGAAGGCCGCTTTGGAGCCTGTGGGGCAGCTGGAGGCCGTCACACACCACCACGCAGTGGCCCTCCGTCTGCGAGAGCCCTGGGTTATAGCTGGTTTAGCATCCCGTGACTCAGAAGTTGGTGTCCTCTTTTAACCTGTAGGGAAACTGAGGCCAGGGGAGCTTGGGTGACCTGGAGGCCACAGGGCTAGAATTTTCTGGGGTAGAATCTGAATCCTGTGTCCTGTACTTGCAAAGGGGCAAAGCTTTCCCTGGCAGAGCCCTGGCCTGGGCAGGTCAGGTACAGCTCAGGTGAGCAAGGCCAGCGCTGCCCTGGGAACCACCAGCCCTAGGAATAGCCGTGAACTCCCAGAGCGAGTCTCTGGAAGTGGCTAGCTGTGAACTCCCTGAGTGGGTCTCGCCTGTCTCCACCACGTGGGCCCTGGCCTGTAAAGGGGGTTGACCCAAGAAGCCCGGGTCATGTGCCATTGGGTGACTTTACCTGAGCTCCGAGTTCCCTCTCCATGCTCCAGGGCTGCTGGAAGGACGGGGCACAGCCAGGGCAGGACCCCTGCGCCAGGGCTGCCCGTTCCTGCTGGCCGCGCGGCCCTCGCCCCCTTCACTGGCACGTGGGGCCTTGGCCGCCTTCTCCCCAGCGTTATGTTCATGGTTGCTGTCATACAAATGTCACGGAAGCATTTAAATGAGGGGAAGCTGCCTGAAAGGTCGTGTTTCTGGCAGGATTTCGGATGCGGGTGACGAGGGGGCAGGCAGGGGCCGTCCTGTGCTTCAGAGACGACAGTGCCGTGGTGACAGGGCTCCGCCCGGGGACCCAGAGCTGGCTGCCCGTTGGTTCCTCCTGGCCCCTGTTGTCACGGTGACCTGATCCTGGGCGCACAGGTGGAGTGTGTCTGAGTAGCTGCTCCTGCCCTGCCTGCACACGGGCCCCCAGGTCTGCTCGGTCCCTGCTCCTGTCTGAGCCCCGAGGCCCTCCCCAGATGGTCAGGGGCCGTCTACTTTTCATATTATTCCGCCGCCCCATCTTGATTCACTGACCTCCCGCCCCCCATCATTGGCATTAGTGTCTCTCGCCGTCACCCAGAGCTCCCACTTACCAGGGTTCGGGTTGTGTCCCAGTCCTTCACCAGGCCCAGACTGAGAGCGCCCGGCTGTCGGGACCTGGAGGTTCAAGGCCTCTCAGGCCGGGAGGCAAGGGCTCGCTTGGTCTTCCTTAGTACACAGTGGCTTCCGTGAGTTCTGGGGGTCCAGGGGTGGCCAGCAGGAATGACCAAGGGGCCCAGGGGCTAACAGGGCAGAGAGAGAGGTCCTGGGCAGTTGCCAGTGCAGGTGGCCCAGTGTGGAATGCTGGAGCAGGGACAGCAACTGGGTAGGTGGAGTGCGTGGGTGTGGGCCTGGTAAGGGACGCGGGCAGAGTATGGGTATGGTGAGGAGGTGGGGTGGTAAGGAGGTGAGCGGGGTTGGCGGGAGGGAGTGCGTGGCGGCTGGTGAAGTGAGTAGAGGGAGGTGGGCGTGGAGGGAGTGTGAGGGTGGATTTGCAGGTACGTGGGCACAAGAGACAGCTGACGTGCGGCCCCGTTGGATTTGGACCTGAGAGAGCCGGTTCCACAGTCCTCCAGGGCTCACGGCCCGTGCCCAGAGGAGAAAGCAGGGGGTCCGAGGGGAGCTGGGACACGGGCTCCTGCTTCAAGCCTGGGAAGGCTAAATGGGGCAAACCCAGCCCAGCAGTGAGGGCACCTGCGCCACAGCTGCGGGGACAGTGGCGAGCAAGGGCCAGCCAGAGCTGCCGCCACGTAATTAATCACTTTTCAATTAGCATCCGGAGCTGTGTCTGAAGATACTGAGTGGGTCCGCTCCAGATCGCTGTGCCAGGCTCTCCGTGTGGTTTGCAAGCCCTGTGGGGCCAGGTAGCACCTGAGGCCCTGAGCTGGCCGCCCCAGCTGGGGGGAGGACCACGGCACATGCAGAGAGACAGCAGTGGGCAGTGCCCGGGACTCTGTGGACTCTAGGTGTGGTACGGGACAGGCTGGCCCAGGGACCTGGCAAGCTCTGGTATACAGCTGGTGCTTAGTAAGTGCTCCTGGTGTGGTGACCGTCTCTGTTCTCCCGACAGGGTGAAGGCTGCTGGGGGGGCGTGGACACGGCTCCTTCCTGACCCTTGGCCACTTGCCAGGCAGGACGCGAAGCCGCTTGGATCGCGTGTACTACAGCAGCCCTGCTGCCCTGTTATAGACAACTGCGGGCTTGGAGCAGAGGTCCCTGCAGGGACCAGAGAAAGGGCCTCATGGAGAAAGCGCAGCTGGTGTGGGCAGAGGCCAGCCGAAGTGCCACCTGGAGTCAGGCGCTGCACACACCTGCGGTACGTCCTTAGGCGCCTCTCTTGCCTCTCTGGGCCTGGTGTTGGGGGAGCAAATTTTCTCTGGTGCGGTGAAAACTGAGTCAGGGCTCTGCTTTGAACACTAGACCTGTGCAGCCCGTGCAGCTCTGCCCTCTCCCGGGCGTGGGCGCGCTTGTCAGGGGAACGCCCAGGGAGCCGCCCTCAGCCCCGACCTGGCCATGGCAAGTTGGGCACCAGGTCCAGGGCACGGGCCTCACACGGCCCATTCCTGGCCAGGGAGCTGAGGCCGCTGAGCCCACGCCTGGGCCACTGCCGCACAGGGACAGGCTGTGTGGAGCTCCCATGGCCCAGCAGGCCTGAGGGGCGGCCCGGGAAGGCCACTGTGGGTGGCTGTGGCCTGAGTGTCCCCATGGCACCTTTACTGACGCTCAGCCCCTACTGTACATATCCAGAGGTTAGGACCTGGAACCTGATGTCACGTGGTGGATAGGGCCCACATTCTGGTTGGGGTTACATCACCAGGGTGGGACCATGAATGCCTTCTGGTGGCCTTATAGGAAGAAGGACAGAGAGCAGGGGAGACCCGGCGCAGGTGCTCAGCCTCAATGCCCGTCCTGCCTGGGGACTCTGGCAGCCACTGTGTCAGCCCTAAGCCTTGGCCTAGACCCTTGAGCCCAGATGAGTCTCTGCCCTTGGCATCTCTCTGGCTCCGGGATGGGAAGTGGGGGGTCATTTCCCACACAGATGGACCCGTGCAGGGGGTTCAGGATCTAAGCCCTCTGTGACTTGGGCCCACATGAGCCCTGGCCTGTCCCTGCGTGGGGCCAGCCTTCAGCAGTAGGGCTGGCAGAGGCTATTGAGGTGGGGCTGGCTGGCTGCACCCACGGCCAGGGCCCGTTGGTTCCCTGCCTCTGAGCGGCTTGTGTATTTACATCTTCATGACAGAGCTTGGCCTTTGGGTCTAATAACTCGTTTAACTGGCCGCTGTTCGGGAGCACGGACCAGCTCTTGGTGCCCTCCCCGTGCGGGGACGCTGGCTGGATGCGGCTCCCGCTTCGGTGTGCTGAGCTCCGGCCTGGCTCCCATGCCCTGCCCTCCTTCCGAGGGGTTGGTTTGTAAACACCGAGGAGACTCCAAGGTCCCTGTCATTTGGAGGACTGGCTGTGCCCCACAGAAGGTCAGATCCGGGGCTGCGCATTCTGGTGGCCAAATGCCTATCCCCGCGCTTATGGGCCGTTTTAATTCTTTTATAAATAACTGGATCTTCACCATGGCTGTGGATTATTTATGATAACTGTTATATTATTTAGATGCCAGCAGCTCTGTGCTAATTACAGCTGCTGGCTAGGGCTGTCAGCTGCAGAGAGGGGTGGGCACTGCCATCTGGGTTCAAGGTGATGTGGGCCCCAAGGCTGCCTTCCTCATCGCACCCCTTTCCCTGGGGCTCCCCACCCTGCCTCCCTTGCTGACTGGCCAACCGGCTGGCCTGGAGCGTGTGCACGTGCGTGTGGTGTGTGTGTGACAGGCGAGGAGGTGTCCTTTGTTGGGTGTTGCAAGAACCTTGCTCTGCTGCTCTGCGGTCTTGACTGCCCTGAAAGCACTCATCAGGTTGGATTAGGGCCCTCCTGGGTGCCCCTGGCTGCCTCTGCAGGGCCCTATACACGTGTCCCTCTGAGGTCCTGGGTGGGGGACGTCCGCACGGAGTTCGCTGGACGTGTCAGGGGCCCCATCCACCCTCGCAACTAGATGGCCCATGCATGGCAGGGAGGTAGAGATAGAGGTTGCCAGGGCCCAGCCTAGGAGGAGGGCCATGGTGTGCTGACCACGGTCATTGTACCAAGACTAAGGTGTCACTGCAGGGGCCTGTGCCTTCGTGTCCGCCCAACACTTGACTCCCTCACTCGCTGGCCCAGGGAACCCTGTGACTGAGGGCATGCGTGCTGGGATGCCCCCTGCCTGGCCCTGCCCCTGCCTGGCCCTCCTGAAACCTATAGCAACACCAACCGGGTGGACTTTGGGCAGAGAGATGCCCGGGATGGTATCCAGCACAGGAGATGGGGTCAGTAGTGGCGCGGGGCTGCAGACAGTGGCAGGATGGCACTGTCCTCACACGCAGGCAGGACTCAGTGCCGGGCTTCTGGGAGGACTCAGCATTTATGGAGATGGGGTTGTACTGAGAGTCCTGGTACCTCTAGGGAAGGCAGCAGTGCTGGCGCCACCTTTGGGCAGGATGGGGAGCACAGGGTGGGCGGGTGCGGACCCTCCTGTGGAGGTGCCTCTGTGGGGTCCTCCTCCTGGTGCTGCTCTGCGTCCCCCAGCCCCACCTCCTCCCAGCCTGCCTGCCTTGAAAGCAGTCCCTTCCCTTCCTCCCGCGTCATCTACCTGGATTTGCAAACGTTGTTTCCAGGAACCTCGGTTGTTTCAGGAGCAGCGTCACAAATACATCCCCTCTTCAGCCTTTCCCCTGTTCCCTTTGTCCCCACTTGGCCACGACCCTCTGAGGTCACCGCCACGGAGGGTGGGGCTTGCGTTTCAGCCCCAGCCTCCCTCCTGTGGGGATGGGGGGCCTTGCCAGCCTCCAAGAGGTTTGAGAGGGGATGGTGATACTCGCCGATGGCAGTGTCTGTCTCCCGGCCGGTGGTGTGCCCGCCCTGAGCCTTCTTGGGCTCCTGTGGGGAGAGAGCCAAGGGAGAGGCCGGGATCCTGGAGAAGGCCGGCACCCAGGTCTCACTTGGTCCTGAGGGACAGTGAGAGAGCCCATGCTCCAGGAAGCTGGCAGCTGTCCTAGGCCTAGTGGGTGGGATCCTGCTGGGGCCTGGGGAGGGCTTGTTCACCGCTGCCCACCGCTGCCCCTGCTGCCTCAGAAGCTGCTGGAGAGCAGCTCTGGTGGTCCTCACCTGCCTGAAGCTTGTCCTGTCCCAGTTCCTGTGCTCTGGGTTGGGCCGGCTGGTGGTCCTAGGGCTTGTCCCGTAGACTGCCTGCTCTCCCGCTCCTGCCCTCCCCGCAGCCGCAAAGGGCCTTCCCCACCACACGCACCGGCCGCAGTGTCTCCTGCCGTTCCCCTGGACTCCCAGAAGCGTCCTGTGCCTTTCCACTCTCTCCAGAGTTCCCGCCGCTGGGTCACCGCGTGTCTGTCCCCTGGCTGGCATGCCTCCCGTATCACGTCCTCCGAGAGTGCAGGCCACTGCTGTCCCCGCAGGAGCTGTGCTCCTCACTCTCCCACCCACATGGGCCCAGCCCTTGGGCCCAGCGGGAGAATGCTGGGGGTGTGCTGGCTCTGGGCTTGCTAAATCACTGAGTCCCCAGGCTGGGCTAGAACTTGCAGTCCTCCTGCCTCAGCCTCCCAGAGTGCTGGGACTGTGGGCACGCCAAGCCCTTTGCTCTACGCTCAATGGGTCGCTGTGTGTGCTGGGCTGCCCGGCTGCCCTGTGGGCCTTCTCTCTGAGAGGGGAACGGGTGGGGTGGGCCTGCCTGGTGGATGAGGGATGGAGGTGACCAGGGGCACGACTGCCGATGATGATGGGGGTGACGATGAGGTGACAGCCATAGTGGTGACTGGACCATGCCCTGTTTCATTGACCGACACACTGCTGGTCCTCAGAGCCGTGCACCAGTGTGGGAGCGGGGCAGGGTTCTGCAGCTGTCACCAAGTCGGGGGACAGGATGACAGGCGAGGGGGAGGTATTTATTGAGGACAGGTGCGGGCCCTGATCCCTGGCTTGGGAGGAGATTACAAAGTGTCCTATCGAGGGCGGTATTGACTTGAGGCTGAGACCAAATCCGACGTTCATCCTTCAGCGCTCAGCGCTAGGTAGAATCCGGCAATCAGGATTTGCATAAATCCTGGAGGGAGGGCGGGCAAGAGCGCTGGTGGGGACAGCTCTGTGAGGGGGACATCTGCTCCGCTGCTGGTGGCTGCCTGGGT
The DNA here is from genome assembly GCA_004027205.1 of Ctenodactylus gundi. NCBI lineage: Eukaryota > Metazoa > Chordata > Mammalia > Rodentia > Ctenodactylidae > Ctenodactylus > Ctenodactylus gundi. The sequence goes on from PVKB01001501.1 coordinate 8,565, forward strand.
GGAGCGGTGCCCCCTGGCCACAGCTGTGGTCACTGGAAGCGACACAGTGGGGGCAGGGCAGTGGTCTTTGCCTGGGGGTGGCCGTCAGGGCGGGGCTCGTGTTTCTCCGTTCTTTTTGTGACAGGTGGGAAACGTGCCCCTTACGGCCCCACGCATGGAGGCCGGACACCAATGCTGCCCTGGGAACATGGGGTCTGAGGGGAGCCACTGCAGGGTCCTTGAAGATGCCGGACCACAGCTGATGTAAGGATGAAGGGGTCTGAGGCACGGGGAGAGGCTGGCAGGGCCAGATGGCCCAGGCAGCTGGGTCCACTCCTGTAAGGGAGGCAAGGCCAGGCAGAGCCCTCCTCGGTCCCCTGCACTGTCAGCTGGCTCACGCACAGCCCTGACCTTCACTCAGGATCTGTGTGTGTCCCCCGCCAGGCCCCGGGGGTCTGGTGGTGTCCTGCCTGGTCCTGCCCAGCTCCAGGGCAGAGCTGAGGCGGTGGTCAGCCGCTCTTGCTGTGAAGCTTGTGCCACTGGGCCAGAGCTGGGGTGCCCTGGCCGCTGCCTCACACTTAGGGGAGCCCTGTCTGCCCACACCCTGCCCCGGGCTGTCGCTGGGAGCAGGATCAGGGGTTCTTGCGGGAGCACAAGCATCGCAGCCGCTTAGCAGAGCTGGAGGGGCGGGGGCTGCCGTCGGCCAGAGGGCTGGGCTGCGTGGGGAAAAGAAAGCCATTCTCCCCTCCAGTTCAGCTCACTGAGCGTCTGCGGAGCACCGTCCGTGAGCCTGTGCATGGAGGGCCTGGTCCACAGCCCTAGCCACTGGGCCGAGAGGACCCGTGTGTCCACTCACTGCCTATTTAGGAGGCACACGTGAGCTGTGGTCCCGCAGGCCTTGTCGCCGTCCTCACCCACCCACCCGAAGGGCTCAGGACCTGAGGGTCCCTGGGCATGGCAGCTGTAAAGGCTCGCCTGGGACATCTGGCCTCAGCACCCTCAGCACCATGTGTCCTGTGAGCTGTCGGGGGCTGCGAGTGTGGGCACCTGTGGCCACAGGGGCCTGGCTTTTCTCTGTGGTAGTGGCAGCAGCCGCACGGGCAGGGATGGAGCCAGCTCTGGGGCTCTGCCCACGTGACTGTGTTCATGCCAGTCCCCCATGGGAACAGACCCTGCCTCTCACAGCCAAGAGGGGTTGCTGACAGGGATGGTGGCTGGGGACACCCCAGATGGACACCAGTGCTGTCTTAGAGTGGGTCCTACCTGATAACCCCAGGGCGGGGTGTCCCCGGCTGTGCTCTCCCGTCTTTGCTGCCCCCGCGCCCAGGGGCCCTCCCTGGTGCCCCACCTCACCCTGCCTGCTGCTCAAGGCTTGCCCTGCTGGGGAGGTTCTAGGCCCAGGCCAGCGTGGAGGCCAGGCCCGACGTCCCCATGGCTTTCTCTCTGCCTTCAGCACATCTGCCTTCCTTCCATCTGTTAATCCATCCACCTGTCATCTCTTGGTCCATCTACCAGCCTGCCTAGAGTACCACCACCAGCACAGCTCATCCTCAGTGACGCCAACTTGTGACATGTCCTCGTGGGTCTCGGGGGGCCAAGAAAGGTCCTCTGGTCACCCCAGAGTGGAGTCCCGGGGACTGCACAGCTGGAATGAGAGTCCATGGTGATGGCCTGCACCCCACCCTGCAGCTGGGGCACACGGAGACCCGGACGCAGGGCAGCTTCAGGGGAGGGTGACGGACACTTGGGCCAGGAGTCCCGGGGGACGTGCCTTCCCCCCACAGTGCGTAGGGTCCCCTACGTGGCCTCTCGCCACCGCCCTTCCTTCTGTCCATCGTCTGCTCAGCCCGACGCCCGTCTTCTGGCCGCCTGTGCACCCACTGCTTACGGTCCACCCCAGTCTTCTTCCTGCCCCTTGACCCATCTTACAGCCACGTATCCCTCTGTCCCTCCACTCATCCTTCCACCCGCTCTCCCACCGCCTTGATCTGCTAGTCGGTCCCTCCACCTGCCCGTCCCCTTCTCGTTCTCCACGCTCACCCTCTCCACACGGCCCCCCACGTGTGGCCCAGGGCTCCTGGGGTGGGTAGCAGGGCGGCTGTGCCACCGTGACGGGCAGCCGTGGGTCGGGAGAGCCGTGGGGAGCCACCCCACGTGGGTCAGAGCTGGCCTGTGGCGCCCGGCTGCGGGTGCGTGGGGCAGAGGAGAAGGGCGTAGGTGCGGCGGTGGGTAGGGCTGCTGGGCACATTACCGCTGGCTGCAGGGTATGGATGGATGGCGTTTGAGCCCTTGGACGGTGTCCGTGTCCCGGGACTTGACTCTGGTCAGTGCCTGGGACAGGGGCCTTTTCAGGCGAGGTCACATGGCTGGGCTCTGGGCAGAGGCTGGTAGGCGGGGAACCAATGCGCCGCGCCCCGAGGACCCGGCCACTGTGCCCAGCTCCTCCCTCCCACGCCTCCTCGTGCTCCGTCCTCCCCCAGACTCTACTGGTCCGTGTCGCTCGTATGGGAGCAGCTGGGGCCAAACCCTGCGTTCCTGCGCTGAGTCGGGGGGATACTCCCTAGCGGGCCAGCCTTGACCTTGTGGAGACACGCTGGCCTCCTGTGCTGGGCAGCCACGGTAGACCTCCCTGTTTGCTGCTGGGTAGCCTTGGCCCCACAGCTCACCCTCTCCGCATCTCCTGATACGTAGGGGTGAGGATGCCTGCACCACGGTCCCTGTGGGAGCCGCTGTGCTCCAGGCAGTCAAGGTGATGAGGAGTGAAGCGACTTGGGGTTTCGTGAACACCTGTTGTGCCATCCTGAAACCCACCCGAGTTCTTTACGCAGCCACGTCTGTCCGCTGCCCATGCAGGGAGCCATTTTCCTGCCAGGTGACTCCTTTCCAGCCCTGCATCTTCAGTCTGGATGCCTGAGAGGAGCCCATGGTGGGAGGGTGGTGGGGACTCAGGTCCCTTCCCCAAGGGCGCTGTGGCCAGGGAGGGCGACCCCACCAGTGCTGTGCCCGGGCCCCTCATGGGATGGTAGCTCCACGTGTGTGGTGGCTCCTCCCCACTGCCGCCATCTGGCCCACCGTCACCGTGGCACCGTACCCGCCATCACCACCATGCCTCTGTCATCCCCGCAAACAGTCGCCTCCGTGGATTTACCATTGTCTTCAAGATCACAAGCCCAGGCGCGGTCCCTGCTTTCCGACACAAGCCTGACAGGGACCATCATGTCCCGCCATCGCTGTCCAAGGGTCCGTGCATTGGCAGGTTGGGTGGTAGGTGGTGTGTGGTTCATCAGTGGCAGTGGCTGTTGGCTGAGGCTGCCCGTGGCACACTGTAAGGACCTGGTCCAGCGAGGCCAGCCTCGGGCCCTGGTGAGGGCAGCTGCCTGGTAAAGTACAGGGAGTTTCGGTTAGGCAGCAAATGACTTTCTGTGTAAGCAGACCCTACACATCGCATCCTTGGACTAGAGACCTTCTGTCCACTGAGTGTCTGAAATGCAAGTGTAGCTGGCTGTCCTAAATGTGACTGGAAGTTCCGGCTGGGGGAGGTGGGCTAGAGGCCCTGGCCTCCGTCACTGGCAGGAGAGAGGTGGCCTGGACTTGAGCTGGGGAAAGGGGGATGTAAGGCAGGTTTCTTGGCCGCCAGGTGGGTCCCAGGGAGGCCCTGGCAGGCTCTGCCCCACAGAATGCCTGGGATCAGCACCGCCTGGGTGCCCGCCACATCTGGAGAGGGCTGGGGGCTGAGTGTCCAGTTGGGGGTGGGAGGCGGGATATACTCAGACCCTGGCTCCCATGGGGTCCACAGGTGATCCTCGTCCATGGACAGGTGTCTAGGTGGCCGTGTATCTCCCAGCCATCCCCCAGACAGAACAAGGTGGAGGCCCATACCCCCAGCTGTCCAGCCCTGTGCCCCAGCGTTGACACCAGCCCCAATCCTCAGTGGACGGTGCCCAGGGATTCCAGGACTGAGGCTGTTGACTGCAAAGCCACAGCCACTCTGTTACAAAAGGCCCAGTGGGAACAGCTGGACATGCAGACTCCAGGCCCTCTGGGGAGGGCCAGGGTTGGCACAGCGGCTTGGGTATCTGCGAACCTGCAGATGGTCCTTGGGCATTTAGAATCCTGGGTATGGTAGTGCAGGCCTGGAGCCCCAGTGCAGGCCTGGGCAACTTAGTGACTTCATGAAACCCAGTTTTGGGGGGGAAAAGTGTATAGAATATGTATGTATGTGTGTGTAAAACAATGAACAGGGGCTGGAGGAACGGTTCAGCTGTTAAAGCACTCGTCTAGCAAGCATTAAGTCAAGCGCTAAGTACCTGAGTTCGATTCCCCAGCACCACATAAGTTGGGCATAGTGGCACACGCCTATAATCCCAGCACTCGAGAGGCTGAGGCAGGAGGATCACTGTGAGTCCAAGGCCAGCCTGGGCTCCATAGTGAGTTCAGGACCATCCTGGGTCACAGAGCCAGACAGTGTCTCAATAAATAAATAAATAAATAAATAAATAAATAAATAAATGAAAGAGTAGCAGTGAGCACTGGGCTAGGATGTAGCTCATGCAAAGACCCTAGACTCAATCCCCAGGTGGGGGGCGGGAGGCGGGGGGTGGGAGGAGAATCCAGAGCCGGCACTTAGAAACCTGGCAGTAGGATCCTTAGAGAATCTCAAAGTTTTCAATCTTTACTTTTCATTAGCAAATGAGTGTAAGTTAATTAAAAACCCCAGCAGAGACAGATGAGTAAAGTAAGCAGAAGGAAGACACTGGCCGCAGGCTTCTGGCACATGCAGTCAGAATACCGTGCGTGACCGGGCAGGCAGGATGCCACACTGCTGTCCCGTGGCCTGGGAGTGCCACGGGCTGGCACAGCTCTCGTCCAGCACGTGTGCAGGTGTCTCATCATGTGACCCAGGCGTGTGTGTGTCGCTGTGAGGACACCTCACGGGAAGCGGCGCCTCGGGGGTGCCAGACCCCCGAGTTCGCGACAGCGCACACATCACGGTGCCGTGTTCGCCGGGCACGCTCTGCCTGTGCGCCGTGGTGGGAGGTTGCCTGAGTTCACCGCCGCGGCTGGGTCCAGGGAGGAGCCAGGCTGTCTTGATGTTGTCTTTTATGTGTTATTTCTTAAAGAAAACGAAGACTGGAGTCAGTGTGGTGGACCATTAAAGCTTCGTGGTGTCAGGTGGCGATTTGGTGGTGGTGGCATTTCATGTGGCACAGTGGTGCAGGTGTGGGTGTGAGGTGAGTTTCCTGGTCCTGTTTGAAATGTTTTATAGGTCATTTTAAATTGCCCTGTCCTCGTCCTTCCCTCTCTGAAGTGGCCACAGCCACACGTGTCTCAGTTTGGGTCGAGGCAGCACTCTGTTTCAGATGTGGCATCTACAGTGCTCTTTGTCTGTGATGCCCCCTCTCGTGCTGTGGGTGGGTGGACCTGGCCAGCCTCACTAGAAGCTGTGGGTCTGTGGAGTGGGGGCACCGTCTGGGCTGCAGTTATACGCCACGCGGCATTGTCCACCCTGGGGGCCAGGGCTGCCGTGTTTAGCAAGTAACAGCAGGCCCCCAGGTAAATTTAGACATCAGAAAACAAGTGTTGTTTAGTAAGAGGTGCCTGCCTGGTGGAGTATTAAGGATCAGTTGGATTATTCCGTGCAGGAAGAGGGCGCCTGGGTGTGTGGCTGCTCTGTGCTCCACCACTACCCGCAGGAGCAGTCCCCAGCGTTCCTGGCACCAGGAACCAGGGTCGTGGAAGGCCGTTTCTGCACTGCAGGAGAGGCTGCTTTGGGGATGGTTTGGGCATATTAATTATGCAGTCTGTATCTGTTATTATTGCATTGTAATATATAATGAAATAATTTTACGGTTCACCCTAAAGCAGAAGCAGGGCGAGCCCTGGACTTGTGCCCCGCAAGGAGATGGTCTCCCTGGGGGGAATGGAGGAGGACCCCCGCGGCTGACCTGACAGCGGGCAGAGCTCAGATGTTCGCGCAAGCAGCGGGGAATGGCTGTGTATTAGCTGAAGTTCTGCTTGCTCCCTCGCCTCTCCTCCTGGGGGGCCCAGCCCACAGGGCCGTCCCCTCGCGCGGTGGGCGGTCAGAGCCAGGCGCAGGGCGGCGCTCAGCGAGGGCCAGGGAGAGGAGCGGGCTGGGAAGCGGGAGAGGCTGTAAGGACCTCAAGGCTGGGGCACTGGGCCAGCCACCGGGCGAGGAGTTCCAGCTCCAAGCTAGGCGACAGAGACCAAGGACCAAAGGTTCGGATGCGATCTGAAATTACAGATGGCCTCTGGGCAGAAACAGGCACATGTGCACAGAAGGGGCGGTCGGGGCAGGGCAGGCCCCCGTGTGCTCACGCGGAGCCTGCTGCAAGGAGGGCCAAACTTCAGGCAGGTTCTGGCAACTTCTTCAAAAACAATCCAGTTCTGAGCAGCAAAATAAAGACTGGGCGACGTGCTCATGAAGAGCCGCCGGCCGGGCCTCTGCGGTTCCACAGTGTCGAGAACAGCACAGCGCAGGTCCCGGCGTCGGGAGGGCAGCTGGCGCCTGGCCCTGATGGGAGCCACATGCGGTTCCTGGCTCAGAAGCCCCTCTGGGTTCAGGTTCGCTGGAATTCAACTGCCAGGGATCCGGGGATGTAGAATTTGGGGAGGCCGGAACAGTGCTGGGTGGAACCTTCACAGCAGCCCTGCTTTCAAGGTGACCTTGAGCCCGGACGTGAAGATTTCTCAAGAAGATCCTCTGAGAGGAGCAACCATCAAGGAGTTTAATTAGATACAGTTGCAACAATGCTCCCCCCACCCCCACACGAGAAGCTAAGCCTCGAAAATAACGAAGGACAGGCTGCGGTCGGCCTCGAGGAGCGCTGCAGGAGTGACTGGCCTTTCGCGAGCCTCGCGGCGCGCCCACGTTTCGTTGTCCCTGCTAATGCAAATGTGCTATTTTCTGTAGAAAAGGGCTTACGACAAAGACAGCGTTGCTCATTTGCGTGCTGTTAATTTATTAATTCATTAGACATTTAATGACCTCCCCCTTCCGGTACACCGCAGAATACAGAGCAGGGTGGATTCTTCCCTGCACGGCCGATGTGTGCAGCGGAGCACACGGCAAGGGGGCGGCTCCCAGGGCCACGCTCCTGCCTGGAGAGGGATGCCCGCAAAAATAAAGAGAAGAAATGAAGGGAAAGAAAAGAAAAATACTCCTTCCCCAGGACTCCCCCACCCCCCCCACCAACATGGGGTATTGCCTGGCCGCCTGCCGCGTTTCCGGTGGTCCTGACCTCTTCACTTGTCTACCCCACTGACCAGAGGGCTGCCCTCATCACGGGCAGCTGCCTTGGCAGTGCTCATAGGCACATAGCTTGGGGTGAGGCTGAGGTCTCCAGGCCCCTGGGTCATGGCTTCCCCTCCTGCTCCCCAGTGGCCTTGGCAGGCGCACTCTGGGTACAGGGGCCCTCCCTCTCCAGCTGTTGGGGTTGGTGTTGGGTTTGCACAACACTTGGGCTTGGGTGAATTAGGACAGCGCCAGAGTGTCACCAGGCAAGGTGAGGGTGTGGGTGGAGCAGCACCACGGCATCCGGTGAGTTCAGGTGGGAGGGGTCTCTCGGAGCTATTCCGCAGGTACAAGAAACAAATGAGAGGCGGGCCTGAAGGGCAGGCCACAGGCGGGTGTGTGGGTTCCCAAAGGCATAGGAAAGAGCTGTAGCATGATAGGGCGGAGGGTGTGGCACAGTGGCTGTGCCGGTGTCCTGTAGGATGGGTCCAGGTGGACGCTGGCCCACTGAGCCCAGGTGACTTGGAAGAGGTTGGGTACGAACCGGAAGAACATCTCCAAAGATGCAGTATCTCTTTTTCTCCCACCGATACAGCTATCTGCACCACTGTCTCTAGCTGTCTTGTAGCGAGGACGGAAAAACTGCGAAGCTCAATTTGTTTACCCACCCCTCCGCCCGCCCACCCATCCAGCCATCTGTTGTGCTTTGGATCTGGAATGTTCCCTCCAAATCTTCATGTATTTAAATGTTGCGGGATACCTGTGGAACCAAGTGCTGTTAGGAGGTGGGGCCTGGTCAGAAGGAGTGGATCACAGGTGTGTGGTGGACGGCAGGCAGGTGGCAGATTAGATGACGGGCGTATGGTGTGGAAGGATAGAAAGCTCTTAGCCCAGCTTCTTCTGGAGGTCCTGATTCTTTCTCTTTCAATGCTGTGAGCAGCTGTTCTCTGCCAGACCCTTCCTGTTACTGCCAGCAGTCATGAATGGGCTGAAACCTTCTGAAACCGTGAGTCCAAACGAATTCCCCCCCGCTTAAACTGTGGATGTTTGTTTGGTGATGTGTCCCAGCAATGAGAAAGTAACAGAGACACCATCCCTCCATCCGTGCGTCCACTCACCCATTGATCTCTCTACCTATCTGTCTATCCATCCATCCGTTCACCTATCCCCGTCGATCCATCCGCCCCATCCCCCAGCTCATCCGTCAGACCACCTTCACTGCCCACAGTCCATCCACCTACCAGTCCTCCTGATTACTTACCCTTCCTGCTCTTCCGTCATTCACTCGGCCACCAATTTATCCATCCATTCATCTAATCAGCTATTTTATTCTCCATCCATAATTCGTCCATCCACCAGTTCGTCCACGTCCATCCACCCCCTGGCCTTTCCAGCGCCTCATGCCTGCGCCCGTCCGTTTGTCTTTCCGTGCATCTATTTTATCCATTCACCCGGCAGCTGTGTTCTGAGCGTCTGTTGGGTGCTAGATGCCTGTCGATCTGGAGTGGAATAGAGGAATGGGGGAGGGAAGACAGCTTGTCTAGATAAGCAAGACAAGACTCTGGATTTGAAAAATCCCACGTTCGCCAGGTGGTCAGTCTCCCCTGCATGAGAGCCCAGGCTCCAGAGGGGACGAGGTGGTCGGTGGGAGGAAGGAGTGCTCTCGCTCTAGGGCGAGTTGGGAAGCGGTTTCCTGGCCTTCCCACAGTCCCTCACTCTGCGGCTTCGCCTCAGTCCCCTACTCGGAAGTCATGTGATCTTCCTCCCTGACCTTGGATGGTGGCTCCACCTTCTGGACCCCAATTTACATATGTAATGCTCTTCACTAACACTGTCATGGTTGTTACCCATCATCATAATAAATTGCTTCTTCGGGCCAGCCTGGAGACTCTCGGTTGGCCCCTGGTAACAATTCTGATGGGGTCTGTGTCCCCTTCCAGCCTGGGGGCAGCTGCCACGGGTCTGGAGAGCTGGCTTGGCTGTTAGTTAGCCTGTCTTGGCTCAGGTCAGCCCTGTAGAGGTCACGGCTATGAGCTGCACCTGTCTCCTATGGCTGTGTGGCCACCTTTCGCTGGCAGACCTAGTGCAGGCAGGCCCCTGTGACCAGCAAGCCTGACCCAGCCCAGCTCCCAAGGTCGAGTCCTTGCTCTGTCTCCCTCCTGGCTGAGTTGGGGCAGCAGTGCCTTCGAAGGGGTCCCGAGCCTTATCCTGGCAAAAGAGGTGTGGAGGACACGTGTCACCTGTGGGTGAGAACCTCTACGAGGGTTTGCTGTCCCCTGCAGGATAGTGGCTGCCACTGGTCACTTCACATCCCATAAGCATGCTGCCCGCCCAGGATGAGGATGGCTCCAGTCTGGGAGAGGAAGACAGGGTGAGGCGCCCAGGTCTCTGTCCCCAGGAGCTCTGTTCCGCTCTGACACTATCCGAGCTGGAAAATGGCAGGCGCCAGGCAGCTGGCCGGCACCCTCTCCTGTGACCAGTGTCATCTTAGTGCTTGAAGATTCGGTGCCCAGAGACCAATTAAACTGAAAAGTCCTCTCACCTCGGGGATGTAAAGTGCTTTTAAGAGGCGATTATCCCGAATATCGCAATTTCTGCCTCTTAAGTGCTGTCCTCTTTCACCCCGACCTAGAGGGACGTGTCCCCTCTGCCCAATTGGAAAGCGGGGTCCTGCCTCCCAGGTTCTTGGGGCCCCAAGGCTCCGCCTATTGCCCAGGGGCCAAGTGGGCTCAGGCTCTTTGTGGTGGCTGCCCTGCCACCTCCAGGTTAACTCCTCAGCCACCGGGCGGGTGAGTTTGCTGTTGGGTCAGTACGCCGTCTCTGTGCAGTGCTGCAGGTCCTAGAGGGACAGAACGTGCGGCTGTGGCTGGCGCATCACCGGCCAGTTCCATCAGCGTCACTTGACCAGGAGGGATGGGTCCAAAGGTCGCACCTGTGTCACTGTGGAGGGTGGGGCACTGACGGCCCCAGGGGAGGGGCCTGCTTCCCTGTGAGCAGTAGAGCCTGCAGGAGGTGGTGTGTATGCATGTGTGCGTGCATGTGCAGTGTGTGCATGTGGCTGCGTGTGTGATTGCCTATAGGGGTTGAGGGAGGGGCAGGGGGCTAAGGAGGAACTGCTGAACCTAACGTCTCCAGCTGCCAGCCTTGAAACATGGCCCCCGAACCTCCGACTTTCCTGAGCTCTGACCTGCATGACGGCCTGGGGAAGCTGGAGGAGCGGGCGGTTGTGAATCCATGAGCAGGATCTGCCCTGAACCCAGGCCTGGCCTGGCCCCAGGGCGTCCTTCTTTTCGGGACTCCAGGGCCTTTCCATTTGGGCAAGGGCTGGCCACCCAAGCAGAGTGGCACCAGCTCCTAGGGGCCTTGGCCTCCAGGCTGGACTCTACCTGCTGCCTCTGCACCAGCCACTGTGCCCTCCTCGCCTTCCCTATTCCCTCCTCCTCCCCGCTTCCTCCTTTAACTCCCTTACGCTGCCTCGGGCAGGCAGTGGGTGACCAGCAGCCCTGGGTCTGCCCCGACGTCTCCCGTCATGCTACGTCAGGGGTGACACTGAGCCGGTGGCTTTCCTTTTCTCCTGGTTTTCACTCCCTTTTCATTGGCGCCAGGGCCTTTGGACTGAGCTGTATATCTCCAGCCCACGTTTACTTCTGTTTTTTAGAGATAGAATCTCAGCAAGTTTCCCAGGCTGGGCTGGAACTTGTGATCCTCCTGCTCCGGCATCCCAGCGTTCTGTGATTTCAGGCCTAAACCACTGGGCCTGGCTCAGCCCAGAGTGACCTGAGCAGCCTGCGTCCAGTGCTCTGGGCCATCAGAAGCCTCTGCTCTGCGGTGCCGGGCCCCTGGCCTGCTGAGGGTGCAGTTTGTGCCTGCTGGTCTCTGGGGTGGCCCACTACAGAGGCAGGTGGCTGTCCCGTGTGACTGGGCCCCCACCGTGCTGAGCCAGATCCCACCCCTCTCTGCCTTGGGATGTCCTCATTCCACCCACTGACTCGTGTCCCCAAGGGCAGGAGTGTCCCCTTGTGGTGGACGCAGGGTACAGTACAGGAGGTGACCAAGATCTAAGGCTAACGTTTACATTTCAGTAAGACACGCACTGATGCTAATCCCCTGGGAATCCCTGCCGTCACTCCAAGGCCGCCCGTTCCGCGGTCCTTGCCGCTTCCCGAAGCAGTTCTGGAAGTCCACTTTCCTGAGGGTCTTTACAAGGTAGGGTCAAGCAGGCGGTGACTGCCACTGCCGAGCGCCACTCAACTGAAAGACAGGCACGTAAAAACATGGCAGTGTGCCCTCCTCCGTCCCACCCACAGGTCCGGCCCTGTGTGGCTTCTGGCTCTTCCCACCAGTCAGACGAGCATGAAAGGGAAACATTTGGAGTTAATCAAAGGGACAGAAGCAGCCGCAGCAGCCCACGGAGACCCGCAGGAGAGAGGGCCTCCGGGGCGGTCCCGGAGGTGACCAGAGCAACGGGGAGAATAGCTCTGAATGAGGGGAGGATTTTGAGAGGGAGTCACGTGTCCTTCAGTGCAATTTTTTAGATGTAAACATTCACGGTCGTTTTTGCGCACACCTCGTATCACAGCACAGTGCCTGGAGCCGGTGCAGGCAGGTGCAGGTGAGGTGGCCGGGCTGGCGGGCTGGATACATGTTACATGGAGCGGAATCGTGAGCTCGTGAGGTGGTGCGGGCTGAGGGGGTCTGTCCCACAGGGCGGGGCCGCTCCTGGAAGGGGCGCCTCCCCTGGCTGGATCTGGGGCCAGCTCACGGCTGACAGGGTGGTGTGAACAGAGCAAGTCCCAGGAGCGGGGGCAGGGCTGACATCTGCACGGCAGGGAGGCCTGGGAAGGTGTGTACCAGCCGTGGGGCTCCCAGCCCAGGGTCCTCTGCTGCTCCCATCCTCCTGCTACCCACAAACCCGCCCCCATGAACCTTCCCGGTCTCCAGCCGGTAAACCAGCATCCTCCCGTGAGCCAGAGTCTCCCATAACACACTGAGGCTGACAGATCAGAACCTCGGGCGTCGTGCCCAGGTCAGTGGGAGCCTCTGGAGGGAGCCTTGGAGGGGGAGGAGTGGCCACTTGGACCCTGAGGGCTGAAGGTAGCCTGGGGCTTGGGGGATGTGGGGATGCTAACTAGGGTACAACTCACGCAAGTGCTTCCTGCCAGCCAGCCTTGCCCTAGGTGGCCCAGCTGCCCGAGCGAGCAAGGTGCAGCTCGGAGCTGCGTGGTGCCGGGTCACAGGGCAAGGATCCTGCTTACTGCAGGGTGGGGATGATAAAACAAGGACTAAAATTAGTGTCAGTTTGTGATCCCGGGAGAGCACCTCTCCGGCCCCGACTGGGGGACAGGACGTGGGCATCCTGGGATGTAGGCAGTGCCCCCTTGGACCTTGGGTTTGCAGGCATTGAGATGCCAGCCTCAGTAGTCATGTTTCTGTCACTGGGACAGAATATCTGACACCCACTTGAAGGAGGAGTCTGTGTGGCTCATAGTTTCCTGTGGGTTCAGTCCACGGTCGACCGTCTTCAAGGCAGAAGCGGCATGGCAGAAGGCTCTGGTGTGGGACAGCTGCTCACCCGTGGCAGCCAGCAAGCAGAGAGAGCGGGCAGGAGCCAGCGGCAAGAACACAGCAATCCAGGTCACGCCCCCCGAGATCCACCTCCAGCCAGGACCCGCCTCCAAACAGTATGGCCAGACATGAATGGACCCATCCATGGGTGAATCCACGCGATCTGGTCACCTTCCACACACAGGAGATTTAGGGGATCTCGCACCCTGTACCTGGGGGGAAGGGGTGTTAGGGGTTTGTTCAGGAGCTCCTGAGCTAAGAGGCTCAGGCCCTAGGCCTGGAAGCCACTGGCTGCAGAGCACCCCACTCGATAAGGTGACTACGTGGGGTGCTTCCGGTCGTGGGGATGGAGACCTGCCTCGCTCTTGGAGGTACCCAGCCCAGCAAGAGGAACAGGACCCTCTTTGGGGCACAATCCATGCTGACAAGCAACCTGTGGCCTGCCCTTTGGGGGTTCCCCTGGGGAGAGCCCAGCTCCCTGCCTTGTGGCTTTCTGGTTTGAGAGGGACCCCAGGGTAGGTTGTTAGATGAGGTTGTAGAACCCCTTGCAGGTTGAGATGTCAGGTAAGTGACTTTTGGCATGAGTGTGTCCTGCTCAGTTTTTGCCACTGTTTCTCCACCTCTAGGTTGCCCCCACCTCCGGGGTAACCCTACCCCCAGCCGCCCAGGACTGCGAGGGCAGCACACTCATGCTGGCATCTCTCTGCACAGGAGGGCAGCACTGTCCCTCGCCATCCTCTTGGATGGCCCCAGTCCATGGCTGGGCGCTCAGGGAGCCCCAGGATGGAATCATATTAGAGGCCGGAAGGTTCGGTGGGCCACCAGAACGCCCAGCCTCCCTTGGACTTGAGGTCCTGGATTCTGTCGTGGCCAAGTTGCCTATTCCCTTGGCCTTGAGCCAGGGCCTTGCCGGAACCCCTGGGGCCAGTGGGGCAGGGGACAGTGTGGTCAAAGAAACTACTCTTAGACTAGTGATGCTGGAGGTTTGGGTCAAAGGAAGTCAAGCCCCACCCCACCCTGTAGGCAGTGCTCCTGCAGAGAGCACTCCCAGGGGCAGAGCGCGTGGTAGTGATGTCTCCTGCGTACTGCAGCCCTGTAGGGGGCAGCCCTGACCGTCCCCTGTGAGTGCAGCGATACTTGGTGGTAGAGTGGCTTCCCCAGGGCCCCCGATCGGTGCTGAGATCTTGTCCCCACTTTCCCTGTTCTGAAGTGTGTGCCTGCCCAGCCCCTCCACAGAAGGGGGCTAAGCAGCGGGGTGGGCTAGTGGCAGCAGTGCCCCGGGGGCCGAGGGAGCCTCGAAACCCACCGCACCCTGTCTGCTCGTCCTCTGGGACATGGTGCAGTCCTCACTGCTGTCCCTGACTGCCTGTGTGACAGTAAGCACTGTTTGGATCCAAAGCAAATTAGCTCTAATTAAGCAGCCTCCAGATTATAGCCTGGGTGATCCAGGGGACGTACCAGCCCTGGAGGGGTGTGGGGGCTCCCGCCTGGCGGCCTGGCCTCCCTCCCGCCACATGCTGGCTGTGCTCCTCCTGCCGGTTGGTGAGTGACGATGCTATGGCGGACAGAGCCAGGTGCGTGTGGTGTTTCCGAGACTCTGCACCCGGGGCTGCTTCCCTTACTGAAGCCCGTTCTTGTTGGGGAGCGGGCTGGAGGGCCTCAGGGTGACAGAGAACAAGCTGGATGGAAGCGTCATCTCCCACCAAAGACCAGCAAGTCTGAGAATGCTGCAGTCATGGCACTGCTGCCACCACCATCATGACTGTTACCATTATCAGTGTCGCCATGGTAACCACCACCTCCTCCACAGTTACCCCCTCTGTCACCATGGTTACCTCTACCCACATGACAGCGGTTGCCATCTTCGCCACTGCCATTCTCATGGCTAAGGCCTTCATCACCGTGATTCCATGGCTCCCCATCATCATGGTTACTACCACTCATGTGATTGTGGTCCAAATCGCCATCACTACCACCATGGTTACGACCCCTACCATCATCATCATGGCTACTACCCCACCGTAGTTGCCATGGTTACCACCACCCACATGACCATGGTTACCACCCACGCCACCATCTTCCTCACCATAATTATGATGGGCACCGTTGTTACCATCGCCATCCGGGCCTGGATCCGGCTCATTGGACTCACTCTTCTACACCATGGCTTGTGGTGTCAATGCCCTGTTTACCTCTCATTTCTGGTGGCCCCCACGGCACCAGAAATCCCCCCACGCTGCCCTCTCAGGCTTGGAAACCCTCTGTGACCCCCGCCTGCCGGCGCCACCTGTAGCGGCCTCTCCCGGCCGCCATGGCCGCGCTTACTGAGGCTGCATGCCCCTGTGCCTCTGTGCGTGGTCTCTCGTTAGAGTTCTCGGCGTCTCGGGGAAAACTTGTTTTCCTCGGAATTCTCAAAACATCCATTTCTAGCTTCTGCAGTTCCCGTCCTGATTCCAGGGATCCTTTGTCCCGCAGAGCCTTTTCATTGCTCTTGGAGGGCTCGTCCCTCTGGGTCCCCACCCCTCGTCTCCACCCCGCTGGCAGCTGGGGTGAAGGTGGAGCGGGGAGAAGGGGAGGGAGAGGTGGCCCCCGTGACCAGGTAGTAGGTGAGTCAAGTCCTCAAGGCACTGGCTCGTGTCACTCCTGGGTCCTCACCAGCTGCAGAAGCTGTTGCTGGGATTATACTGATTCATAGATGAGAGAGTCGGAGCAGCTCTCCAACTCTCGGCGTGGGGGCCTCCTGGAAAGTGACCCACTGAGCAGCAGAGCTGGTGCTCTGCACTGTCCTTGGTCCCTTGCAGTGACGGGGCCTCGCCACCTCAAGGGCTATGACGGCTCTCTGCTTGGCCCTTGTGTCCTCTCTGTGCTGTCATCTGTGACTTTGGAGAGGCAAGATGCCTTTTTCTAGGTGACAAAGGACGGATCTTTTCTCTTGGTTCTTGCCTGGGTCGTGGCTGGCCCGATAGCCTCCCCAGTGGGTCCACCTCTGCCCAGCGGTGGCCCCGGGCAGGAGCACATGTTCTTGCAGAGGGCTGGAGTTGATGGTAGGAGCCTGCTGCTACTCCAGAGCTCCATGCTCCATGACTTCAGATAAGCCCCTGCATCCACATGGGACTTAGCTATTCAAGGGGGAGGCTCTGTGACTCCCAGGCTGGGGTCTCAGGTGAGATGGCCTGTGTGCATGTGCCATAGTGGGGGTCAGTTAGGGAACAGCTTCTGGTGCCCTCTCTGCCTGTCCCAGGTGAAGGGGTGCCACAGGGAGTGGGGGAGGGCAGGGAAGTGCCCTGGCAGGCCTTTCTGTACCTCTGAAAAAAGTCTTGAGGGCAAGGAGTCTTTGGGGTCACCCTGCCTGGGTGAGTGGGGCCTGGGCTGCCTCTGTACCCTCGCTCCGCCCCAGCCATCCTGGGGTCTCCCTAAGATTTCTGTGAGCAGCCACACACTGTGTCCCAGCACCCAGTGATCACAGCGCCCGCGGGCTTAATTCTGGCCACGTCCTGCATAAGCATTTCAAATCTCCTTGGCTATGCATGAGCGCGTCCCGAGAGGCTGACAGTAAACACGATGCGGGCTGAGTGGCTGCTTAGCACCGTGACGGAGGACTTTAAATCACCCCCGCGGCTGGCGGCCGCCCTGCCATGGCCTGTGTGCAGATGGGTCCTGCCCACGTGCCCAGCAGCTGCAGGCTCTGGCACCCATGGGAGATGCCAGCTTGAGTGTCCCCCACGAGCCCCAGGTGGTCCTTTCTCCTGGTACCTGTGTTTTTCCCCTGGATGTCTGGCTTCTGGTGTGAAGGACATGTAGCTCACACAAGGGTTCTCACAGGGCAGTTCTTAAACTTTTACCAGATCCCTAGCTGCCACCTTTCCTCTGCTACATTCTGCTCCATCCACCTGGGTGGACCTATGTCCCTTGGTCCCTTGTGCCGGTCCCTGCCACATACCCTCCATCTCAATCTCGAAGGATTTTTGGCTCCATTGTTCAGGATCTGCTCAGATCAGTTGAGTCAGAATCATCTGGGAAGTGATTTAAAAGTGCCCCAGGTGACTCTCAGGGCAGCTGCATGGGCCCTTGGCACAGTGCGCTGGACAGGACCTATGGAAGAAGGAGGCAAGGTCAGAACTGCGGCTCCCGAGCATAGCGACCCCTGGTTCATTGCCCTGAGTCTAAGAATTGGGATTTGTTTGTGGTCATCTGTTGGAGACTGCCTCATCCAGAGTGGAACTGTCCGCAGCTGGGCTCTAAATTGGGTACCCCCAGTGGTCCAGCCACCCCTGAATCCACACTCATTTCTGTAAGCACCCAAGAGAAGATGGAACTAAAACACCCTGGTGTCCTGTGTCCCTGACTCCTGGTGGCCCAGGGTGGAGTCTGAGGCCAGGAATCTTCCTATACCCGTGCTGTCTAGTGTTGGCAGAGACACAGAATCATTGCTGAGCCAATGCCCTGAGGTCAGAGGAGCAGAATGGACGGGTGTGGCCAGGCCACTGTCGACTGGGCAGGGCCTGTGTTGTAAACACTTCCTCATAGCTGGGACAATATGTGACACCCACAACTTAAGGGAGCACAGGTTTATTTTGGCAGACAATCTGTGCTGGCAATGGCAGCATGGCTGAATGGCCTGGCAGAGGACAGCCGCTCATGTCGCAGCGGGAATCAGAGACCAAACAGAAGCCAGGGGCAAGAATGCACATCCTCTGTGTCATGTCCCAGTGACCCACCCCCAGCCAGGCCTGCTGCCTCACGGCACGTGAAATCACCACTTGATTAACCCGTTTGGTCCCATGAACTCCTCTAATCCAACCGTCTTCCAGTTATCTGATGCGTAAAGCGGGGAGCAGTCCAAAACCAAACCATAGAAGAGCCAGGCCGAGCTGGCACCATGGAGGTCAGTGACCGTCTGTGTCCTTCTCTGTGCCCTGTCTCTGCAAAGACCATCCACCCAGGGCCTCAGAACATAGACTTCTTGGGATGAGGCCTTTGCAGGTGTACTTACGGGTCTTAGGGTGAGGCCGTCTTGGGCGCGGGTGTCCAGCCACAGGGCCCTTCTAAGGAGCACACAGAAAACTGAAGGAGGAGCCTTGTGGGAACAGAGGCAGGGATTGCTGCGATGGTCCCTGGAAGGAGCGAGCTCCCTGCGTCTCCGGAAGGCTCCATCCCTTGGCCTGCCACCCTGGACGTGGGCCTCCAGTGGTGGGGTCACTGGTGTCCCGGCACCTGGCTGTGGGCCTTGTGACACTTTCCTTCCCTCGTTCTCTGGCTCAGTGGATTGCTCTGGGAGTCCCTGGGACCTGGCGCCCTGGTCCCGCCATGCCTGAGTCCTGGGGGCAGAGGGAGGGAAGGGTGAACATAGCCCTCACAAGTAAAGGCTGTGTGTGCTGCAGAGGTTTGGAAGGTTCCTGATAGGCGGAGGGGGGAGTGAGGTGTGCGCGCGCGTGTGTGTACACGCACATGTGGGCTCCTGTGTGTGGTTAAGCCTGCTGTTATTTTTAAAACCACGCAGTTCACGCTTCCTGTGTCGTTCAAGCTCTAATTACCAGATATTGTTAATTATGCAGAACCAACAGCGCTTGGCTTTTATGGGGCCAGAGAAGCCTAGAGGCTCGGGCCGCGCTGCGCCCACTCCGCTCCGCAGTGAAGGTGCCGCTCTCCTCTCCCTCTGGGCAGAGCCGAGCCACTGTGGAGCTGCCGGCCTGGCTGAGCCCGCGGCCTCCTCTGCTGGGGAGGCATGTGCTGAGGGCAGCATGGGCTAGGGGAGACGTGCCCTGGGGTGGCACGTGCTTGAGGAGGCGTGGAAAGGCACACACCTTGGCCCGGGAGGAAGCCTTGGGCTATCGCGAGGCACCGAGCCACGTGAGGACTTTCCCACCTTTGCGCTGGCTTCTCCCTACCGTGCTGCCGGAGGACACCAGGGACCTTCCTAAGACCCCGTCCCAGCACCACGCTTGCCCTGCCCAACCCCACGGTTCACTCCATGCTCACTTATGACGCTTGTGATGACTGTCATTTTCTGGCCAGAGCTGGTATCAGGGAGGCGGCTGCCTTCCTCTGGCGTGATTCCATGTACTTCCAGTGGACTCTGTGTGGATCTGGTGGGCAGAGCGAGGTGGTGGGTGGTGGGCCTGGCTGCAGGAAAGGAGGGTTGGGATTTCCGTGGAAACTGGGTCCCAGACCTGGGAGGAAGGCACAGGCCTGTCTGAGACAGCCCTGTGCCGTCTTTCTGCGCTCCTGGCCCCTGGCCTGTGGGACTCAGGAGGCTGTTTGCTCTTGATTCAATGTCCTGCAGCATCTGTGCCCCCATGGCGGTCACCTCCACGCTTTGCCTTTTGGGTCCAAGCACCTAGTGGTGTGCCAAGTCATATGGAGTGCCTCTCCCTGGTTAGGGCACTTCTCCTATGGCCCTGTGGGGAGACAGCTCCCGATTTTCATAGAGGAAGGTCTGGATTGCCTCTGAGGGCGCTGCAGGACTGTCCTAAGTAGGCACCCGGCACAGCTGCTCTCTTCTCAAGTCTTTAGTGGCTCCCTTGGTTCCACAAAATCAGGCCCAAACCTCGACCTCAGTCCTCCAGGCCTCAGCGGGTCAGTGCTGTGACCCTGCACTCCTCCCTCTGCCCCACCCGGCTGGGATGCTCCACGCCTGTCCCCAGGCTGGGAGGGCCTCGGGGGGCAGCTACGCGCACCGCCGCCGACTCCTCTCCTGTCCTCCAGAACCCTCATCCCTACCCCTCCTGTCCAAGCTGAGCTTGAGCCCCATCTCTGGGAGATCTGGGATTGGGCTGTGCATGGGACCAGACTGTGTTCTGCACCCACTGCCCCAGCCTTGTGCACCAAGCTCGCTCAGGACTCCCGCGGCCCTCAGGGCTGGGAGGACTTAGGAGCCCTGTGGACCCAGGACCTGTGATGGCCGCTCGCGCTGTGCGCTGTGCCCACGGCCCCTCCCTGGCTCTGTGTGTTGAGCCCTCATCCAGCCCCTGTGTGAGGCGAGCATGGGCGGCTCCTGCTTTACAGCAGAGAGAACAGGGTGGCCGGGGAGGCAGTTCCGTCCCGGGTCCCGGTGAGGGCCGAAGCCGAGGCCCCACTCTTCCTGTTGTGCTACACTATGGCCCAAGCTGATGCCACCCACTCCCCGACCTCCTAGCTGGCACCTGTTGCTCCTGGCGTGCAGAGTCGTTTGGGAAGGACTGGCAAATCCATATTGCGATATTGTTCGCTGAAGTGTGTTTTCTCATCTCTGGAGTGGCCGCACAGTTTACTGGCCAAATTGGGCACTTGGAACACGAAGTGTTGCTTTTGGTTCTTACACGGATGGTGGGTACCTGCCAGAGTTCTTGCCCTCCTGCCCACCCAGCCAAGCACGGGCTCTCCTCTGACCCACAGGTGTGGCCCAGCCAGCCCTACGTCCGTGGCTGTTCTAAGTGACCTGTGCCACCAGGTGTGGGCTTTACCTGGGCTCTGATGCCTCCAAACCCCGTTGCCATGGCTGATCCATCCGGCTGTCCCAGCTGCTGTGTGGTGGTGGTTGGGGGGTTACCTCTCCATCGTCGAGTGACTTATGAGATATGTCAACGCGCCACCTAGGAGAATAGAGAAACAGCAGCAACGCCGCTTTAATTACTCTCCTCAGATGGGGTAATGATTGCTAATGTGCGCTGGGCCCCGTTAATTAACTCTCTGACTTTAATTAACTCCTTACCTCTTTCACCTGACATAATATATTATCACAAATGTCAACTTTACAGCACGTCTCCCTCTTGCAACACAACAAGATGCATACCATTCACGTTGCATTTTTGACACTACATTGGCAGGAAGTCCTCCCAGGGATGTGGACAGGCCACCAGCAAGACACGGGAATGTCTGGCTGGAATACAGAGTTTCCTGCGTGGACTCAGAATTCATCATCATAATCAGATTTGCTCCCAATCACAGTACCGTGACTCTTTCATGGTGTTCGAACATACTGTTGACAACAAACACAACAGCAAAACACCTGAAACAGCAATGCAGTTTTGGGGGGGAAGGAAAAACTCCACTTTCTTCCCGCTGTGAATTCTGTTAGAGCTAGCCAGGCGCCCTGACAGGGGCAGGGGCTGCCGCAGGAGGCCGCCGTGGCTTTCCAATTGCACTGCACACAAGCGTCCCACTGAACAGTGTCCCTGTCCAGCTGGCAGCACATTCCGCACACGGGCACCCTCCGTGTGGCCCTGGGGGCTCTGTCAGCTCTAGTCTGGGGGAGCTGGCAGTCATGGGGGCAGCTTAGGACACCTGGCATCCCCGAGTCTACCACCATTGCTCCCCTGTCCCCGCAACTGGTGGTGCAGGTCGTGAGCCCCTGAGAAGCTGTGCCTGACTTCATTTCATACCGCAGGCAGCGTGGTGGAAGCAGCGCACCCTGGTCCTGATCCTCAGTCATCCCTGTAGCCATGCAGTTGCTCCCACACAGACAGGGGCCCAGGTCCCTTGTGCTGTACGTCCTGTACAAAGAGACACACAGACATGTGCATGTAGACACACGTGAATGTGGATACATGCATATCATACACCCACATAATGTATATAACATACACCATGCACACATAGAGGCACAAACACTCCCCCCACACAAATACACACCTGTATGCCATGGGCACTCCCCCCATATGAATGTGACACATTGCGTATACATAGACACAGATGCATATCCTCACACCCATGTGAATGTCATGCACCATGCATATATAGGTATGAACACACACGTGCATGCATAACCACATAATACACATCTGCCTATATGTGGATATCATACACCATACACACAGACACACATGCATGAATAGATTTCCATGCATATGCACATGTACACAAGCAGAAATCCACACCAACTTACACATAGGGATACCACATACACCATGCATGTACAGGCACATGCACATGTATGCTACATAACACACACAGACATGTGCATACATCCACATGCACGTGTGCCACAAACCATGCACACAAAGACATATGCACACACCTACAACCACAAACCTATGTGCATACCATACACCGTGCACATATAGGCACACATACCCACATGTGCATAAATGTATGCCCATGCCTACATACCTGTGTAGACTACTCACCGTATATACATAGACACATGTGCGAATAGACGCCCATTCATGTGCACCAGTGCACAAGCAGAAACCCATATCCATACACATATGTGTATACCACACACACCTTGTACGTGCACACATGTATAAGCACACATCTACACAAAACACACACATGTGAAAATGCTTGCCATACAAACACATAATACAAATGCTCACATAGGCATGTACATACATGTACCTAATCCACATGTGTGTGCACACAGAAATAAACAAACAAACCCACATGCACAGTAATGCCGCCGAAATTGGGGACAGTGGCCGGGGACAGCGTCCTTGTGAGAATCTGGCTGGGGCATTGAGTACTGGGGCAGGAGCCGCTGGCTGACTGTGCACAGGGGACACACTTCAGCTGCGGGCTGGGCTTCCTTATTTGCTGAATTCCATCTCAACAGTGGGAAGCATCTGCTGGTGCCCAGAGATGTCGGCGAGCAGGGCCCTTGGTACCCCGGATAGCTGCGAGCCGGGCAGGGCCGTGGCCACAGGGGCCCTGGGCTGGTGCAGGTCCCTGGCCTTGGGCAGCAGAGCTCATGCCTTGGTCCATGCGACCAGGGCACCAGGCCCAGAGGAAACCCTGTTTTTCTCGGAGCCAGCATTGTGAACCTGGCGCCTGTCACTAGGGATATGTGGCATCCGGTCCCCGTTGTCCCTCTTACGGCCCTGGACCTGCGCAGCGTACTCCTGTTCTCTGAACCTGCTGCCCGGAACCCAGAGACCCGGCCCCGGGAGCAGCTTGAGCACAGCTGCCAGCTGGCGGGACGTGAGACCGCCACTCTGCTCGGCTGCGAGGCCTGGCTCTGAGCCGGCCACCTGTCGTGAGGAGCCCTGCGTGGCAGCAGGTCGCAGGCAGTGACACTCAAGGCAGACCAGCACCGTGCAAGCTGGGAGTGAGGCCGGGGCTCCCTGCAGGCCTGGCACGGGGAAGTGGGGCATGCGGAGGTCGCCGGCCTCTGGGCTCCTTTGGCCCTGAGTGTTGTTGTGGTGGAAACCTGGTTGACCTGAGCAAATGCCAGGCCTGGACCTGCCCCTCCTTCAGAAAGGGACCCAGTGTGTGGGCTGATCCGTGGGCAGCATGCTTCAGTAATGTCCCCCACCCACTCGGCCCTCACAGTCACGGTGCCAGCCACCCATGATGCCTCAGCTTACAGATCACAAGGGACATTCCCATCCCAGGGCCCAGTCTGTCCTAGCAATGTGGTAGTGCAGGTGAAGGGACTGAGCACAGGCGTGACAGCCTTGCCCAGGGCTGCGTGGCCCGTGGGGGTGGCGTGGTTTCAGGCCAGGCTTTTGCTAACTCTGCCCTGTCTCCTGCTGGCTTTGTCGGTCTGTCTCTGAAACCGAGCGAGGCCAGCAAGGTGACAAAGTGCCAGGCGCTGCTTCCGGGTGGAGGTCTCTTGGGGCTTGAGGCAGCAGAGGGAGTGTGCCTTATCTATCTTCCTTCCTTCCTTCCTTTCTTTCTTTCTTTCTTTCTTTCTTTCTTTCTTTCTTTCTTTCTTTCTTTCTTTCTCTTTCTTTTTTTTTTGGGGGGGGCGGTGGTGCTGGGTAACAAGCCCAGGGTCTTCATAGTGAGCTATATCCCCAGCCCAGTTTTACATTTGATTTTAAGACAAAAATCTCATGAAGTCGCTCCATTTGCTGTCCTGCCTCAGCCTCCCGGACTGCTGAAATTCCTGGCTTGTGCTGCCAGGCCTGACTTCGGTTGTCTTGGTCCCACGGCCTCCTGCCTGTTGCCAGGTAACCTGCAGACGTTATCCTCAAGGTGGTGAGGGTCGTCTGGGCATAGTGGCCTGTGGACGGGCGACCATGGAGCCTGGAACAGTGTGGCTGGTCTGCAGCCCCCTGCCAGGGGTCCCACCACCACAGGCCCGCTCCGCCCCCTGGGTCAGTCCAGTCCAGCGCTGGGTGACAGCATCAGAAGGACTCTGTCAAGCCAAGGGATGAGCTGCCTGGATTGGCATCCGGGTAGCATCCAGTGTGGCACGGGGCCTGGGAGAGACATGCTGCTTGATGAGCGCCTTTTACCACCTTGAGTGACAGCAGGTGTGGGGCCTCGTTCATCACTCGCTGGCCTGTTGGTGCCCACTGTGGTGGGCCTGTGGCCACTGGGGACAGTCATGCCTACCCTCCCGAGAATCAGGATCCAGAGACAGGAAACGCCATGATTTGGCAGAGGCAGGCTGTGTCCCCAGTCAGCAGAGCCTGCTGCAGACAGGGCCTGGACTGCAGATGCTGAGGCCCAGGCCAAGGCTGGCCTCCGGAGGCTACCAGCGGTTAGGGCAGCAGTGGCAGGTGCACAGCCACCCTGAGGCTCAGAGTGCAGGTCTCTCCCAGGCAGGAGACCATGCGCCTGTTGGCTACCGGGCGGGACTGCAGGGGGAGGCCGGGAGCCTCTGTCCTGAAGCCAGCGGCTTCCTGCAGCCCCAGGATGGCCACAGTGGGGGCAGGGCCTGCCCAGCTGCACCTATGAAGGCAGCGTATGGGGACATAGTCACATGTGTTTCTCCGGTATCATCTGGGTTGCGCTGGCCCAAGGCGGTGGCCCGGATGCTCCGTGTTCAAGGTCTGGAACAGTTGTCCATGTGCTGTGGTGTTCAGAGGGCCTCTAGGACACTGGGCCCTTGGGGTGTCCTGCCCTGGGGACAGGACTGTGGTGGTGAGGCGAGTCTTGGTTCAGCCAGGCCCCAGTTGCTGTGTCTCCACCTGCTGCGGGCTGGTAGGCCCCCAGAAGAGGCCAGGGTTTAAGCAGCAGGTGGGCAGGGCCGGGGCAGCCTCCAGGGGCCGCTTTCAACACAGTGACGATCTGGTGCGTGGAGAAATCAAGGCCTGGTGGGCCTGGTGGTGCGCACCTGTAGTATCAGCACTCCTGGAGGCTGAGGCAGGAGAGTTGCAAGTTTGAGCCCAATTTGGGCAATGCAATGACTTAGTGAGACCCTGGCTAAAATTCCAAAATTAACACAGGCTGGAGAGATCGCTCAGTGTGAAGGCCCTGGGTTCCACCCCAACACCATAAAAATAAATAAATAGTAAGTAGATGAAATGAAACTGGGGCTCACTTGACAGAGTTCCGCCATAGGCAGGAACTGGCTCTGGACTGTGCCACACATCCCCACGGCCCCCTGCAGCTCTGGCCACCTGTGGGCAGGCTGGCTGTGGGGCCCAGGGTGAAGCACTGAGTTTCAGACAGGAGGACGGGGCCAGGCCTGGGCCCTGGCGGCTGGGGCTGCCTCCTCCTCCTGACTGAGGCTGGGGTGGCCTGTCGCTCTCCAGCCCGATGTGGCAGGGTGGGAAGCCTGTGCCTGGAAGGCTTGCTGCTACTTTCCTGGGGAGTCAGAGAGGCCCTGGAGGGGTGATGCCCCACTGAGAATTGTGCACAGGTGGGGCAGACAAGAGAGACCGCGCCCCCAGACAGAGGGCACAGGCTGTGGCAGCTGAAGCGGGGGAGGGCACAGCATCATGCAGGGACTGTGAGGGTCTGGCCTGGCCTCAGAGTTGTGGGAAGTTTTTCTTAAGAGGTAAGACCTGATGGAAAATTGTGGGCCCAACACAAAAGTTGGGTTCAATTTGGGCTTAGTAGGGGAGAGATCTCCATTCCATAATCCCTGACACCCATGATAGTGTCCAGCACAAGTGAGGGGCTTGATTAACATTCCATGGTGGGTGGGTGGACAGGTAGGTGAGCAAAGGGATAGACAGATAAGTGGAGGGATGGATAGGTGGGTGGAGGGAGTGGTGGACAGGCGGGAGACACACGAGTGACGGGAGCTCAGGGTGTTGGTTACAAACGGTGGCAGGCCGTGAAAGATGAGGGGGTCAGTGGCTAGAAGGACAGATGACAGACAGGCAGATGTGGACATGCAGAGAGTGGGAAGAGGGTAGCAGGGATGGTGGGCAGGGGCTGGGCAGAAGCAGGACGTAGGTAGACTGACGCTGATGGCGGATGGGGGCGTGGTAAGTGATGGTATTGGGAAGGTGGCCCATGGCTGGCCTGAATCTGCAGCTCCCAAGAGCCTGTGGACACAGGGTGGGGACAGGGAAGTGACCATCTTATCTGTGCCGCCAGGAAACCACTTAAGGCTTGTGTGTATGCGAAAGAGAGAAAGCGAGCTGGTGAAGGGAAAGACAGGAATGGGGGGAGGGGGAAGGGAACACCCATGAACCCCCCTGGGCCACGGGTGCCAATGTCCACCACGCCAGAGCTGGCTGACCCTTCGTGTCCATGCTAGCACCTGGGGAGGCCCCTGTGCAGCAGGGGCCAGCTCTGTAGTTGTGAGCCCCGGCCTCTCCCACCGGCCTGGACCTGCCCTCAGCGTGACCCTGCCCTCCAGTGCCCCGAGGTCCCCCGCTGGCTGAGGACCCACCCGCCCCTTCCCGTGACGCAGCAGCCAGTGCAGGGCCTCAGGGGCTGGGCAACACCGCGCCCCAGGCTGCGGGGTGCTCACGGGATGGCGCAAGAGTGACCTGAGGGGCACTGCAGCCTTGGGGGGAAAGAGAAGTCACGTGAGGTTGGCTTTTAGGGCCCTGGAGGAAGGTGGTGGGTTCTGAGGACAGGGGACTTTCCCCGGGCTGCCTGGGGTCTGATCCGGCTGTTGATCCCGGGGGTGGTGCTACCCTTTGGATTTGAAGTGTCACCCAGAAGTCTCCTATGTTTGGACATAGTGGGATGACTGTGGGACTTCATGCTACGGGGAGGTGGGGCGGGTCCTGCCAGGGGCGATGTTTGAGGTTCCGCCTGGAGAGATTGTGTCAGCTTGTTGAGATTGGGGGCTGCCCAGGGCAAAGGTTTCATGTGTGTGTTACTGACTTGTGGGCCAGGAAGTCAGGTCGGGGCACCCACCCCGGATGCTTGAATTAAGCTGGTGGTTTGAATTTAAAGGAAGGAATAAGAAACACTGCGACAGCTTCTTCCTGGGAAAGCTCTGGTCTTGCCTGAGACTCCAGACTTGACTCGGCTTCCGTCTGCCGTGCCGTGAGCCGCCGTCCGGCCTCGGCCATGTGTCCCCACCATGGCAGGCTGCCCCGTGAACGGACTGCGTGAAACCTTCCGGCACGGTGAGCTGCAGTAAACCCTTCCCTGCTCAGTTCTGAATGCCAGGGACTGTCACAGCAGCACGAAAGTAACTAAGACAGCTGCTGTCAGCCCCTTCCCGGCTCACCTGGGGCCCACACTGACCTCAGTCGCTGCAGCTCAGAGTTGCCTGAAGCCATGGGCTGTGGGGCCCCGAGCCAGAGAGCCATGGGTGCAGATCTGGTGGGTCCCCTGCGTGTCTTGGTCACGTCTCCGAGGGTACCTTCCTGGGTCAGACACAGGATGTGTGTCCCCTGGAGATGGCAGTCACTGGGCCCAGCATGGGGGTGGAGCTGTCTCACCTGGGAAAGCTTCTTGTGGAGACAGCCCTATAGTAGCCGGGTAGGCCCTCACCCAGGCACACACCCCCAGGGGAGGAACGCAAGTTGGCCAGTCTCAAGGAGGGTGTCCCGTGGCTCCAGAGGCAGATGAGGTGGCCCAGAGGACCCCTGGAGGGAGCTGGCGGGCGGCCCCGGGTGAAGTCTCCTGCAGTACCCAGAAGGAACCAGCCCTCCACCTGGGACTCCGGCCTGCAGAACCAGGAGACAGTAGCTGTCGTCACCCAGCAGTCAGTGCCCTTTGTCACGGAAGCCCTGGAAGATGATCGCTAGGAGCGTGGAGCCTCGTGCCCCTGGTCTGTGCCCCTCCCGCTCTGGGACGACTGTGGGCACACCTCTCCACCACCCGCACCGTCATCGCCCCTCCCTCACTCCCAGGCATTGACCTGGTGCCCGGCTCTTCAGATGTCCTGTGGTCCCCCAGCACCTCTGGAGAAAGGATAGTGTCATCTTTTCCCGCCACCATTCTGCCGCCCAGAGGCACGCTGGGCTCAGCGTAGAGCAGCACAGGGGCTATTCAGCTGCTGTCCGCCGGCCCCACGGTGCTCTCCCACTGGGCCCTGCTCCCTGGGGAGGCCCTGCCCAGGCTCTTGGTGGCATCTCTGTGGGTGCTGGGTGGCGGCGGCAGCAGCGGCCCTGTGGGGAGCTGGTTCTCGCGTCCAGGTCTTCATACTCCCTTCGTCTGTCGCGTGGCTCCCGTGTCTCGCTGTCTGCCTCGCCTTGCAGCAGCAGCGGCGGGGACGATGTGGCCGGTAACGACCCATGACAGCTGCCGTATTGATACTCCAGGTCTCGGGGAGAGCGGGAGGGGAGACAGAAAGACGTGGTGGAAGTGTGATTGAAGATTGATAGTCACCCTGCGACGATTGGCCGTGAAGGGCTGTGAGGGCATGCGGCCGGCTGCGAGGGGTGCCGCTTCCCCACACCTGCCGTGGGCCCCGGGACACGGGCGGGGGCCTCGGGTGCTGACGGCCAAGGCGCTGGGACGTGTCCCCGCCTGGAGGGAGGTGGAGATGGAAATTGCTTTGGAAGTATTTACTTATTTATACTCTGCCGCCATGTTCCGAGAGGGATTTAAAAAGGCTTAGAAATTGCTTTGTGTGGAAGCCCCGATAATCCTGGCGCTCTTCCCCGTGGGGCTGGGATGTGCCTCTGTGGGCAGGGCGGGCTGAGCCGGTTCTACGGGCCCCGAGGAGCCTGGGTCCCCCAGAAAGGAAGGGGCGGCTGCTCGCGTGGGCAATGAGCAGTGCAAGGCCGGGGAGGCAGGCCCATCAGCTGTAGCCCGCCACACTCCCGGGACCCTGTGGCCCTGAGACTGGGAGCAGGAGACGGGAGACCCAGCTTTACCTCAGAGCTCCGTGAAGCTGAACAGGATGATGGCAAGTTCAAGTCCAAGCCCAGCCCGGACGCGCACACACACAAAGCCTCGGTGGCACCAACCGCGTGCGCACACAAACCCGCGCACACACGCACGTAAACACATACACAGCGTCTCCGTGGCACCAAGAGAAAACTGGGCAGGGAAGGGCAGGGAGGTTGTCCAAGGTGGCAGGTCAGGAGAAGGTGACTCAGGCGCTCACGTCTAACGGGCACAGCACTGGGTTGGGGGGTGGGGTGAGCGTGGGTGTGTGCCCATGTGGGGGCTTGCAGCCGGGGCCTACGCGGCCAGCCGCAGCTGGCGGAGGTCCACTGGTGCGTTTCGGAGGCTGATTACAGCGTGGAGCCAACACACTGAGCAAGTTGGCGCAGTCACTTCCCGTGGCTGCCACAACAAATTATCATGAAACGGGCGTCTCGAAACAACAGAAATTCATTCCCTCAGAGTGCTGGAGCCAGAAGCTTAGCATCGAGGTGTTGGTGCCCGGCTTCCTCCAGGGGCCCGGAGGGGCCCTCGCGCCTCTTCCGTCTCCCGGCAGCCCCGGGCTCCGGGGCTGCATCCGTGTCCCTCCAGCTCTGCCCCGCCCTGTGTGGCCGCTTGCTCCCTGGTCGCTGGGTCCTTTGGCACTGGGCTCAGGGCCCTTACCACAGACCCTTCTCCATGTGCAAGGCGTTTTTGTTCGAAGCAGTCCAGGCACGGGTTCTGCAGCTCCGGGCAGGCCGTGTGTTGTAGGAGGACACTGTTCAATGCGCCTGAGGAAGCAGGAAAGTAAATATGTGAAGACCCACGTGCACGCTGAGAGTCAGGCTAAGTGTGACGGCACGTGTGCACCCCAAGGGGCAAGTGTGAAGGGGGCGTGTGCACGCTGAGGGCTGGGCCCAGTCTGGGATCTTTAGAGTGTGAGCAGACGAGAAGTGCAGGCTGGTGACTTGCCTACACCCTGGCCCACTGAGGGTGGGCATGCCCTTCCTGTGAGAGGCCTCAAACCAGGCTGTGGCCGAGACTCCGGGCTCCCTGTGCAGCTTGTGCCCTGGGTCTGAGCAACACCCCGTCTCTCCCCCTGCATGCCGGGCCTTCTGTCAGTGTGTGTGGTGGTGGTGGTCAGGGGCATGTGGTGTAACCCGTAGCCCGTCAGAAGTTTCAGAAGGAGCACAGCTGGTAAAGTGATGTCCCTGGCTGGAGGACAGGAGGCCGGGGTGCCCTGGGCCCCACAGGAACCCGCTCCCACTCCCTGATTCCAGCCGAGCTAGCTGAGCGGCCCTGCCATCTGCAGCCCCAGCCTCCCCCCCTTCTTGGTGATGGTCCTTTGTTCTGCTTTATGTATCTTCATGAGCTGCCTTAAATCGTTTTTGAACAAGGCAGGGCATAAATAGATAAATAAAACCCTCACACCGCAGATTTCCAAACAGTTTTCCCAGGGCCCCGTTCATTTCGAGAGATATCCATTCGTAACTCCTCTGACAGCTCCCGCCAGGCCCCGAGCTGCTGGGCTCAGAAAGCCAGGCCGGGCTGGAAGCATGGCCTCACGGTTCAGCACCCGCCCCGGTCCCGCTGGGAGGGCATGGAGAGGGGCGACCCCACTCTGCCCCGGCTGTGGTAGCGCCCGGGGGAGGATCTAGGAGGCCGTGGGGGCGGCAGGATTGCTCAACCCACACATTCTGCCTGAGTGCGGTGTGCCAGGCCCAGAAGAAAGGGGGCCCCGTGGCTCTTCATGTAAGTCCTGGACCCCGGCTGCAGCCCTTCTAGCCCACCACCCGCTGTACGCTGAGGACCTGCGGGGCCCGGCTGCAAGTGGCATCCGAGGGGGTTTCTGAGGCCAGGTTGTACTGAGTCACGAAGTGGTCCAGGCTTAAGTTTGCGATCCTCCGGCCTCAGCCTCCCAGAGTGCTGGGACGACAGGCCTGGCCCCGGCAGCTGAGAGTCCTTTCTTCATCAAAGAGAGAAGAATGGGAGCGTGTGCACATGTGTATGTCCCTGAGTATGCACGTATGCGTATTTGCAGTAGGTGCATGTGTGTACAGGGATTAGGCATGTTTGTAGAGTCTCCATGCTATGGTAGGTGTACGTGTTGGATTTGGTGTCCTGTGTGCATGTGTGTGCTCTGTGGATGCATGAATGCATGCGTGCACGCACGTGTTTGGTGTGTGCACATACACGTGTGCACGTGTGTGTGTGGTGTGTGTGGTCTAGGCAGGCAGGGTCGGCCTTTGGTCGCCATCTGGACTAGATCATTCTGTCTTGTGCAAACGTTCTTGTTGGTGCCCCAGACACAAGTCAGCAGCAAGCGTGAATGTGTGTGCGTGCACGTGTATGTGCGCCTACGTGTGACTGTGTGTAGTGGAGGTGGGTGGTGGCCCTTACCTTGTTTCTGCCACAGTCCCGCGTAAGTCCGGCTCCCCCTTCCGTGGCCCACTGCCAGCCTGGGAGGTGCAGTGCCGGAGGTGGGCAAGTCGTGTGCCCTGGGCCCTGTTGTGAGCAGCCGCCCTTGTTCTCACGCGTCCTGTACCCATCCTCAGGGCCTGACGTCGGGGTGGCTGACAGAGGAGGACTAGGCTGGCCTCACGCTTGGTGCCAGGGAGGCCCTGTCCTCGCCGGCTTCTATTTACAGCTGGAATCCCGCATTGCCATCATGGCGGCCCACATTCCCGCGGTGTGCTCGGCAGGAGCTCTGGGGTTGGAGGCATCAGAGTCTTGCGTATCTCTGGCTGTGCCAGTCGAGTGCTCAGCAAGCTGTTGATGTGTATGTGCGACAGTGGCGGGGTGGGGCTGTCCGTGGAATCGACCTCAGCTGCCCTCGAGGGAGCTCTGAGCCAGGGGCAAAGCCCAGCCACCAGCCCTGAGCGTGTGTCCTCAGCTGGGCAAACAGGATGTGGTGACGGCTGCCATCACCCGCCCTGCAAGGCTGTGCCAGGACAGGGCACGGCAGCGTTGTACGGCACAACAGGTGGGAACTCAGGGATTTGGGCAGGGTCACGTCCTGCACATGGATTTCCAACCATTTTTATGAAGAATGAAAGATAATCAATGACAATTTTAAGAGCCACACATATGTATCACATTAGAGCAGGGAGTAAGCTAGTGACAGGCGTGAGCAGGAAGCTGGTGCAGACTGAGGTGTCCTGCCTCGCCAGTTCCTAAACTGCGGCCTTAGCACTCCTGCAGCTCCACCTGCCCAGCAGGAACCCAGGCCCTGAGCGCCGTGGCCTGGCATCTGTGGGCTGGCGATTCTCCGAGGACACTTTGTAGTCTTCCAGGTGATCAGGGATCCTGAGGAACCTAGCCCCAGATTCCTCTGCAGCCTCAGCTCCAGCTGCCCCCAGACTTCCTGCCCAGGGCCCGTGGGACTGGTCTCCACCAGAGGGCCCAGACTGTGCCCAAACTCCTGCCCTGGAACCAGGGTGTTTTGGAGCCGGACGATGTGCTGGCAGGGCGTGGACCAGGGCCCAGGGAGAGACCGGAGGCCGCAGGCAGAGCGTCTGCCTGTTCAGCGTCAGCAGGGTGGGGTGCAGGCTGGAGGACTGTCTGGACGCTAGCCCCCCCACCCGGGCCCCGGAAGTCGGACGGGAGCAGACAGGGCAGAGGGCCAGAGCTGCCCTGGGCTCTGGGCCCGGCTTCGTCATCTCCGCGGCAAGGAGCTGGAGCGGATGGTGCCTAGAACAGGACCTGATTTTCGAAAGCATCTTTGCAGGTATAGTTAAGTCAGGAAGAGGCCACGCTTCATGAGCAGAGTGAGGAACGGGTAGCTGGTATCTGAGGCGTGCCAGGGCTGCTGCAGCCCCGCAGGCGGAAGAGGAGGGGACAGGAGGCACCCTGGGCCTCCGCGGGGCCCCTGCTAGGACAACAGGCCGGACACCTGTCTGTCGTTCAGAAGTGCCTGTGGTGCTGTGTCATGTGGCCTTGGAGGCTGATGCACAGCCCTGGGCCGCCGGAAGTGGGTGAGACAGCACGCCGAGCCAGCTGAGGGCACCCACATGCGGCCATCCCGAATCACAGCGGGAGTGGCCTCCCCTCCCCGTCTGCAAGCATGGGCACTCTTGCTGGCGGCTGCCCGAGGAGCAGTTCCCGGTGGTGCAGGCATCCTGCCCTCGCCTGTCCTCAGAGACTAGAGGCGTTGTCCACGATCATTCAGTCACTCCAGATGTCCTCTGGGCCAGACTTAATATCAGGTGTGGGAGAGCAAAGAGGGTAGAGGGCACTCAGTCTAGTAGGGGTCTTAGAGGCGGGACCAGTGACCTTTCCACAGTGTGTCGGGGCGGGTCATGAAATCTACAGGAGCTGCAGAGGGAGGGAGTGGAAAAGGAGGGTGTGGGAGGAGCTTCCCTGGGCAGGCGCAGGGCCTCCTGGCACAGGTGCAGGGGTGGCGGCAAGTGGCTGGCAGTAAGGGACGCTGGCGCGGTGGCAGCGGGCAGTGAGGGAGGTGGGGCAGGTGGCCTTGCTTCCCGTCGTGCTGGTCAATCGTTGTGCCCCACCCATGCCAGGCGGCATCTGAGGTCCATGGGCTCTAAACTCTGGGTTTCACACTCACGTTTTCTGACCAGTGCCAGAGGAGGGCACCAGACTTGGAGCCTTGCAGACAGCAGCCGGTGGGCACCTGGCATGGGGCCTTGTTTGAAGTCTAGAGGAAGAGGTCTGGGGTGTTACAGGGTGCGGAACAGGAACCGTGTTGCGAGAGTGTCCCCACTGTCCCAGAAAAAGAGAGCAGAGAGACTTGAACTCAGGACCTGAGCCTGAGCTCAGACCTAGAGTGAGGTTTGGCATGTGGTAAAGTCCCCACGGAGGGCACCGTCTGGGATGTTCACTGACCTGTAGCACGTGCCTGGGACACGTGTGGCAGGTCCCAGCTGGTGTCTGCTGAGTGAGTGCTGTGCCGCAGGAGTGGAGTGGGCAGTGGGGACAGTGGGTGGGACTGCGGCCTTTATCTGCCCACTCTGGGGAGCGATGCGGAGGGAAGCCTCGCTGCGCCTTGTTCCCGGCATAGTGCCAGGAGAGGGCCAGACAGCAAGAAGCTCCCGGAGGGCCGGCCTCGCAGGTGCGCTCCCGTCCTGCACAAGGCAGGCAGAGGGACGCAGAAGGGCCTAGTGGAAAGCCCTGGGCCTGGCGAGGGACAGTGCCTCGGTCAGTGCCCCTGGCAAGGCCATGGATGTAGTCACAGGGACCTGTGCTCTTCAGGACACCTCCCTGGGCCTGCAGTGACCACCTGGCACCACGTTCCTGTAAGGCCAGCCAGGAAGTTGGACACAGGGCCTGGCCTGGGATAGGCTCACCAAGACCTCAGTAGGTAGCTGTGGCCCAGGTGGTGGGAAGAGTTGTGCTGAGGACTGGTGGTGTGGCTGCAGAGGCCAGTCGAGGGGCCAGTGGGCCTGGGCATCTGGGCGCCCAGGTCAGATGCTGAGGCCCTTTCTGAGTGGCCACGTTGGGGTCAGGGCCTCCGTGTATTCGTGGGAAGACCACGCAGTTGGAGGAGTGGCCACAAGTCGGCGTGGCTCAGGGACTGGGGGCTGCCCCTCCTTGGTAGGAAGGCTTCGGGGACAGTCTGTTTCTAGACTCTGCAGAATCTGGAGACCACTGCACCGCTTGGCCAGGGTGGCCCTTACTTCGTGTGTCCACTGCCCTGTCCCCTGCTGCCCTCTCACCCTCTGTCCCCACTTCCTCCCTGTCTCTGGTCATTCTTGGCTGCAGGCCAACCTGCTCAGCCTTGTCCGGGTCCTGACGGTGTGGCTCCTAGAGGCACCTCCCCACCTGTGACAGTCAACAGGCCCAGACCTTACCCAGTGTCCCCCAGGGTGTCATCATGTGCCCCTGGCTGAGGCCCGAAAGTGATGCCTGGGCGTTCTCAGAGGAGGGCAGTGTGTCTCCCTCCCCTCCCGAGGCCAGAGTGCTAGCGGGCTACGGCCTGGAAAGCCCCCGGGGTACACTGTGGTGCCGCTGGTCCCCCTGACCCACGGTGGGGCTCCTTGTTTGTTTGTCAAAGAACACCTTGGCTTTTATCTTATTTTTATCTTAATTTTTGGTGCTGTAGAGTGAACTGTGGGTCCTTCCTGCAGAGCTCCCTCCCAGCTTATTTTTATTTTTTTTTTGAGGAAGATCTTTCTACATTTTTCACACCCAGACTGGGCTCAAACTTGTAATCCTCCTGCCTCAGCATCCAGGAGAACAGAAATCACAGGCCTGTGCCACTGGGCCTGGCTCCGGCTTTGTTCTTTGCCAGCAGACTTTGGTTAATTTGGCCACACGTCCTGAGTGTCCCCCGGCCCAGCTGCCTTGCCGGTGGTGACCCGGGAGGCGAGCCCACAGCCTGGCAGAGCCTACAGGTGTGCAAAGTGTGGCTAGCTAGTGTGTGAGAGCCTGCTGTCTGCGTGCACCCCACAGCCCCCTGGGATCTCAGAATTGTCACCTTTCTCCTGGTCCCAAGTACGCGAGGGGTGGGGACTCCTGAGAAGGAAGTGCTGGCCATGGACAGGAAACTGGGCACTTGGTCCTAGCTCCTCGAGCCGAGGTGCCGTGCCACCTGGGTGTGCTGAGGGTGGACGGACCGAGGACACGTGCGGTGTCCTCTTCGGGAAAGGGAGCCGGGCAGCAGGGACGCCCGTGAGGAGGTGGGCGCTGCTTCTCAGCCCTGGACTGCTAAGTGCGCTGGGAAGATGCCTCCGGGAGTGCTCTTTCCCATTCCCTAAGCAGAACGTAGCATTTGCTCACTCTGCTCTGGTTAAATTACCATATTAATTATTCAAGAAACATAATGCTATCAAACCCGAACCCAGGCTCCGGATCCAGGGGGACAAGATACAAAATCAATGAGTTCAAAGGCCCCAAGGCCTTGGCACCTGGTGAATAATTAACACTCCTGCCTAGAGGTCTTTCAGGAGAACAAGGAGTGTACAGGGGACAGAGAGAGGTAGATACCAGACAGACAGACATGCAGAGAGACAGACAGACTGAGAGAGACAGACAAAGGAGTGGAGAGAGAAAGTAGGCACACGTACGTAGGGTGGCAGGTGGGAGGGTTATGGGGAAATGGGTGGATAGAGAGGACAGACAGACGGATGGAGAGGTGGGTGGTGGGTGGCCAAGCGAACGGTAGGAGGGAAGGGTGGTGGGTGGGCACAGAGTGAGCAGGTAGATACGGCTGTTAGTGGACAGACGGGTGAGTGGGTGGGTGAACCAGCACGTGGGTAAGTAGGCGGATGTGGGTGGGTCGATACCCGTGTGGGTCAGGAGGTAGATGCAGGTGTAGGACACGTGGGTAACCGGGTGCACAGGCAGACAGAGGGAGCCCGGGCCAAGTTCAGCTGTGTCCCTTTGTCCTGAGACCCCCTCGGTGTTGGCCATCCGTGTCAAGAATCACACAGCACTAATCAGATTTAAAGTGCCACAATGTCACAAGCCTGACTCCGGCAGGCTGGGCTGCCGTGTCCCCGGGATGGGTGTTACGCTATCTATTTATATCCAAATCAATGCTAAGTGGGTTGCAGGACTCTGCCTAATCGAATCTGTCGTCCTTCATACACGAAGATGAGACACCTGACCCTGTCCTTGGGAGGCGCAGGCCTCCTGGGAGGCGAGCCCTTCTCCTGTGGCCCTGAGCTTCAGGAACATGCAGGGGTGGTGCAGGTTGGGAGGCTCGTTCAGAGCACTCAGCGTTTCTTGGGGTGCTGACATGTTTTACTGACTAGCAGAAGTGCCGGGGTCAGGTGTCCGGAGAGTCCTGAGTGTCCACCGTCTCGCTCTGCAGTGCCCAGCCCAGCACTTTACACCGGGGATTTGAGGTGCCTGGTACAAAGTAGGGCCAACAGGAGGGAGACGGTGAGCGGGAAAGAGTTCTGGACTGGGTGGTGGCCCTGGGAGGAAGCAGGGAGCAGCAGCGTGGGTGCCTGCTCTTCCCAGGGGAGTGACAGGTGACAGACAGAAGGTGGCCTAGCAAGCAGGCTACCTGTGGTCTCTGGGAGCAAGCACAGGATACGGCGTGGCTGGCCGAGAGCAGGAGCCTAGGGAGCAGGCAGACCTCAAGAGCAGGATGGGGGCTGGGAAGTGGGTAGGACAGGGCGGGGGCAGAGGGCAGGCCCAGGCAGGGTGGGGGCAGCTGGCTGAAGGTGGGAGGTGCGGCCGCCACGGCTCTGCTCTGACGCCTTGTTCCCGTGGCACCTGCCTTCTCCCTAGCCCTGCCCTCTCTGTCTAGGCCCTTGTGGCTGAGCTCAGATTTCCCGAGCAAGGACCAGGAGGGACGCTGGAATTTGGGGCGAGAGCCAGCTGGAAGGATGCAAGGCCACCTGGGCTTCGTCCTGACTCCAGCATGGGCGGGTACAGCTCACCCCTCCCCAGGGCCACAGGAGCATCGGGCAAGAGGCCTGAGGTTGTCTTGACCACTGACTGGACCATCCCAATTGCCACGGCCCCCTCCAGTCGCGGTGCTCCCTGGGCCTCGGGATCACATGGGGTCCCTGTGATCATGTCCACGGGTGCTGTGGGAGGCACAGTGTGGCCCTCTTCAGGTGGTGACCCCTCGGGAGCATCTGGCGCCCAGGTTGTGCTTCTGTTGGAGAACAGTCAGTGGCACCGTAATTGTGTGCCTACCGGGCGCCGCAGTGATGAGGGCCGAGAGCCGGGATCTTTGGACTCAGAGATCAGTACTGTAATGTCTTCCTGGCTCTGGAGGAAGTCGGGAGCAGAAGAGCTCGCCCTCTGAGCCCCTAAGGCCATGGAGGGCACGGGGCAGAAGGAGCTGGGGCAGGAGGGGCCGCTCACCCTGGGGGCAGGAGGGGCCGCTCACCCTCGGGGCACGGAGACTCTGAGAACTCCCGCCTCACCACAGGGTGTGACGGCGCTATGGTGCCCGCCGTGGGTGCCCGCCAGGGCCCCTGCGTGAGGTCCTCGGACGGACTGGGAGACTGCAGGCATCTCGTCCCTTTCTGCCCTGTGCGGGTGACCCCGCTGCGTCTTGAGACGTCACGCAAGCACCATCTGAACCACTGGCCTGATGCCTCACGTTGCTCGGGAGGAAACTGGGGTGGGAGTCGCCTTGCCATCTCGGGCCCCGGGCTGGATCCCAGGGCTCGGGGAGGGTACTGCAGACGGGACTGAGGGCAGGGAGGACTGGCCTGTCCAGGAGGCCCAGGACAGTGGGTATTCGCACCATGCCCAGCATCTGCCCGGCCGGCCTGTGAGTTTCCAGGGCATCTCTGCTGAGGAACTGACGTAACTATCACTCAGAGGTTAAAGCAAAGGGTGCAGTTCCCACCCATCCTGTGACCTGCCGGGTGGCTCCCCTCTCAGATCAGCCCCCTGGGGCCAGTGCTGCCCTGACCAGCAGGTAGCAGAGGTGGCTCCCATCACCTGCCAGTCTGTGTCTCCTGCTTTGGGGTGGAGGCTGGCGTCTAAGAGGGAGGAGATGGGGTACCTCCTGAGAAAGCGAGTGCCGGCGAGGCTGGGGGCCTGGGGGTGCAGTCTGCCCTGATCTGCTGGGCGGGTGGCAGGAACAGCACCCCCATGTGCTGGTCACACGTGGGCAGGGATGTTCTCCATTCTGGCTGGGTCTCTGTGGATGGGGGGGCAACCCTTTCTGCTCCGGGAGACCCTGGTCTCCTGGGAACCCCCAGCCTATTTGGGTGTGGGCCTGCAGCGCTGCAGGGCCTGGAGACCCGTGGTTCCAGCTGTCACGTGCGGAGAGGTCAGGCCCAGGCTACGGAGGGAGTTGCTGCTCCCGACAACCCCTCCTGGAGGGCTGGGTAGGCCGCTGTTGGCCTTGGTGGACTCGGGAAGCCGCTGGTCGGAAGAGAGAGGCAAGCCCACCCGGGGATTCCGGCTTCAGAGCTGGCTGAGGCCCGGGGCTGGTCCCTTGACTGCCTCTCTGATTCCTGCTCCACCCAGCGGGCTGGGCATCCCCGGTGCACGGATGAGGAGCGCACATCGGGGGCAGCAGCTAGCCTGAGCGCAGGTG
This sequence comes from Ctenodactylus gundi, assembly GCA_004027205.1. NCBI lineage: Eukaryota > Metazoa > Chordata > Mammalia > Rodentia > Ctenodactylidae > Ctenodactylus > Ctenodactylus gundi. Next base: position 47,213 of record PVKB01001501.1, read on the forward strand.
CTAGGACCCTAGGGAGCTGGGTATGGAGCCCGGTGGCAGCCCACATGCTCCTGTGGGCAGGGAGGGTGGCCACTCCTCACCCTTTAGTCTCGACCTCGGGCTCACCCATAGAAGCCTGTCCTGAGCCCAGCCTGACGGGTGCCTTGGGGAGGCCTGCACCACAGCCTGTGTCTGGAGCCTTCAGCCGTCTGGCTCCAGGCACCACTGTTCTATTATTACCAACCCAACCCCCTTTCCATTGGGCCCGCCACTTGTCCCAGGCTGCGGCTAGCCAGGGGCAGTGAGCCTGACACTGGACACAGGCTCTGGGCTGCCTGCTCTGCCTGGAGCCGGGTGGCCAGAGACCCCTGGCATGAGAGGGCCAGGGGGACTGAGACTGTTCTTAGAGGCCCAGAATGTCTTTCCTGGCACAGCTCCCTCATCGCAGAGTTGATTGCGTACCTCGCCCCGCCCTGTTCTCTGCTACATCAGTGCCTCTCTGACCACAACGTGCAGCCTGAGCCAGGCCCGGGGCACAGGCCTGTCGTCCCAGCCGGCACTCTGGGAAGCTGAGGCAGGAGGATCTTCAGTTTGAGCTCAATCTGGACAACTTATTAATTTAGCAAAACCCTGTCTCAGGATCAAAGATGAAAATGGGCTGGGGATGTGTGAAGGCCCTGGGCTCGATGCCCAGCGCTGGAGAGACAGAATAAAACAAAACCTGCAGATCTGGTTGAGAGGAGGGCCCGGGATGCGTTTGCCAGGTGGGTAAGAGGAGGGATCCGCAGGCGGCTAGCGATGGTGCTCACCGGGGTTGGGTGTGGGTAGGTAGCTGGTCATGGTGCGTGCTTCTCCTGACACCGGAGGCTTCCCTGCTGTGCCGGTTTAGGAGCAGTCCGGTGGCCAGCTGGCAGACGAGCTGGTCCTCTGTGCCCTGTCCTCAGAGACACGGTGTCTCCAGCAGACAGAGGAACACGTCACAGCATCACACCACAGCTTCCTCCCCGGTGTAAGACCCCTTCCTGCCCACCTTGCCTCTCCGAGGCCCTAGTCGTGGGCAGGAGATTTTTGCAGAGATCCCACAGTCCGTGTCACGTAATGACCAAAGTGAATGTAGCACCACGCTCAGCCCTCGTGCGTCAGGAGAGCTGGGCACCCGTGTGTGATGCCGGGCCATCCAACCACCCGTCAGAGCGCCAGAGGTGGTGGCTGGAGGTGAGTCTTGGCAGCATGGAAATAGTCAAGCTCGCGGGTGGGTGGGCAGGGCTGAGCCCCGTGGGCACACGAGAGGCCGCTCCCTGCAACATCGGAGGAGGGGACAGCGGGCCTGCCAGCTCGGGGCCTCCCTCTTGGGGTCCTCTTGGCCCTGCCTGAGGGTGTGGTATCCTTTCCGCTCTGTGCCACTCCAGCCCAGGGGCGGTGCCCCGTTACCGTGCTGTGCCCGGTCTACTCCTGGCCTCCCTCTGGGTGGGACCCTGGACAGTTACCGCAGCGCCTCCCAGCTCAGGAGCCCCTCCAGCTGCTGGGAGCCAGTCCTGGGATCCTGGACTGACCGTGGGTGGTGCCAGGCCTTTGGGTGGGGTTTGGGGAAGGGATGTCAGATTGTATAAGTGGGAGGGACTGAGGCCAGTGTGGGTCAGGGCCTGGCAGGCTCAGAGCTGCCCACAGAGCTGTTCCTGTGCACCCCCGTATCACATGGGGGTCAGAGGTCTTGGGGTTTCTGTGAGAAAACTGAGGATCAGGAAGGAAGCAGAAGAGAGGTAGGCAGGATTTGAACTCAGATCTCTCGATTCCCAGAAGAGCGCTCCAGCTCAGGCTGCCACGCCAGGCACCCCGTTCTCTGGTATGTGGCAAGGCGCCATTCACCCCGCGGGCCTACACAGACTCCAGGTGCCCTGGTTTGGAGCTGCAGTGTCCCCACAAAAGCTCACGTATTGGGATATAGTGAGGTAACTCTGGCGCCATGAGCTATTGGGAGGTGAAGCCGGGGGTCTTGCCAGGCCCTCCGTGGCCAGGTCACCTGCAGCTGTAGCCGGCCTCAGCCATTTGGGGGACAGGTGCGACTCAGGCAAGCAAATGGGCCCCGCTTCCCTGGAGGTCTCCCAGGACAGGCCTTCAACCTAGGTGCATCCCGATGCCAGTAGGGGTGAGGGCTGGCGAGAGGCGGTCGGGGCGGGTGTGCCCCCTCCGGGATGGGGCCTGGCCGGCCAGGGGCTCCGCCAGTCCCTCCGTCTTGGGCGCCGCGGGTCTGGGGCGGCAGTTGCTCATTACGTCTGCAAGGCTGTGCATCCGATCGGCACCCTGCCAGACCGCAGATGTTCCACCACTTAGTTATGGGCACGGGCTGCTGCTGCCAGGGCTGGGAAACACTGTTTAAAAAGGCACAGGCGTGGGTCCCGACCTGGCTCTGCCGTTGGCTACCGGGCATCTTGAGTGCCTGCTGTCCCCCATCCCCAGTCCCACCACTCCAGCGTCCCCACTCCCTGGTGCAGCTGGGGGTGGGGAGGCCTGCTAGGTCTGTGGGGGTCTGTGCGCCACACGCACGCCTGACTGCAGGGGCCCCCATCAGGGCAGGGTGACAGGAGGTGACTCGGACGTGGCAAGAAGTGCTCCGAAAGCCAGTAGGGATGGCGTTCTCGGGGAGGCATTTTGGTGCCTGAAAATGGCCACATCCACTTGGGGCTCCTCTCTGGTGCCACCTGTGTGGCTCAGAGGTCTTCCCCTTCTGTCCCTAGAGGATCCCATCCTGGCTGCCTGTATCCAGCTGATGTTGTTGGTGGAGCCTGGGCAGCCACGGTTGCAGCCTCTGTCTAGAGGTGCCCTCTGGGGCCTCTACCATCACAGTGGCCATTTCTCAGAGGAGAGCTCACATAGGTCAGAGGGTTGGCAAACTCAGGCCACACAGCAGGGCTGACGGCCAGGACCTCTGGCCAGCTACTGGGGTGCCCCTGGGAGCAGAGCCAGGGGCTAGAAGGGACTCAAAGGACATCCTCTCCTCTCTGGAAAGTGGGGACCCTCAGGAGGTATTTCTGGGGGAATGGCATCAGTGCCTCCCCGAGGACCCCTGGTACCCATGTCCTGTTGATCCAGGAGGCATAGGCCCTGCCTGACCCTTGTCCCCTGGCACTCTTCACCAAGACACCGTGGTCATTTCTCTTTTCAGAGGTGGACTCAGAGTGCACAAGGCCCTGGCCCCAGCGGCCCGTACGGGTGGAACACTCTTGGTGAACTCCACCTGTGACCACACTGGCTGACTGTGGCCCCAGGACATTCTAGGCTCTTCATTCACACATCTCCCCAACCTCACGCAGTGCGGCCAGTGAAGGCAGTGTCCCCTTCACCGAGAGTCAGGCCACTTGGCCCACGATGGCCTCTGGCCATGCGTGGGGGGATCAGTGCCTTCCACCAGCTCTGGAGACCAGCCGAGGCCAGACCTCAGCCATGTAGCCCCGTTTCCCCACGTGACTGCCTGCTGAAAGAGCCTGCATCACCTCCCACCCTGAGGTGGGCCCTGGCCCATCAATCTGGCACGCAAAACTGTGTGTAAGTGTGCGAATGTGTGAGTGTAACAGTGTGTGAGTGCGCAGGTGTGTGAGGTACAGGTACCGAACTGTGCAGATGTGGGTGTGTAAGCACGCTGCTGTTTGGGTATATATGTGTACAGGTGTGCACACGTGTAAAGTGCAAGTGTGTGCATGTGGCCGAGCAGTAACCCTTCCTGGCCTCGTTCTGCTGTGCCTCAGTTTCCCCACCTGAAAGTCAGGAAGAACTTTCAAGGGCTGAATTGAGAACCAGATGCCTCGTAGAGGTGCCGTCTGGGCAGCAGTCTGATTTGGGCAGGGATGGGGTGAGGGAGGCTTAGGCCCAGGCCAGGGTAGCCGGGGAAGTAACAGATTTCTGGGCTGGGCATCAGATCCTATGTCTCTTGTGAGCTTGCCCTGTTTGGTGGGGAGGGCCCTGCCTCTGGCCCCACCCACATGCATGTGCTGAGCCTGTCTTCCATCCCTCCCCAGCCGACTAGTCCCCTGCTGGAACCCAACATGGTGCCACCGAGGGATACTGCAGTCATTAGGCCCATCAAGTCACGTGTCCCTCAGAAAGGTTTCATGTGGATGAGGCAGGACAATTATTCTTATTTCATTAAGTGCCACTTAATTATTAAAAAAATTAACAAGCCCTTCCGACTGTGTGAGGCACGTCTGATTACATAGCCACTTGAAGTCAATAAATGTCTTTAGAAAACCAATTATTGCTTAATTAAGGAGCTCAGTTGATGACAGGACACCCGCTCCTTGCGATCAGATGCCAGGGGACAGTGGCGCTGGGCACAGATGCTGCCCACCCAGCTACTTCTGTCCATGCTGGGATGCTGTGCCCCTTGCAGGGCTCTCTCTTCCTGGCGAGGCTCTCCCGTCCTCGGAGTGCTTTGCCAGGGCATCACTGCCTTTAGAAACCGTCTCAGACTTGGGCAGGTGACTATGTCCCCACCCTAAATTGCCGTCTGTGTAACCTCACTGAAACCCTGGCCTCTGATCCTGGGCTGTGCTCACGAGGGTTGCCAGCGCTGACCCCTCACAGTTGTGTCCAGATAGGGGCTGCCGTAAGGCACCCACAGGTTACCTGGGCTCACTGGTCCTCAGCCCACAGCAGTGGCCTCTCCCCAGCTGTCTGGTGGTGACCCTGCCAAGGAAGGGCTCACCGTGTTGCTTGGCAGGTCCCCAAAGGCACTCCTAAGTCCTCAGGGAGCCATCAGGGCTCCCAACCCATGGGGACATTTTCTGTGCCTGCTGGTATGACCCCTTAGGAGACTGGGACTCTGATCTGCAAAGCGCAGGGTGGTTGGGACACCAAGTGGATCCTCTGGGGGATCATGGAGAAGGGTGGAGAGACCTGGGTGTCGTCCTGCCTGATACTGGGGTGATGGGGCACAATTCTGGGCACATGCGCTGCTGCCCTGGACCACGTGCCCAGGAAGCTGGTGTTCTGTTGGCTGGGGTTGTATGTCTGTGCACCCTCCTGCCTCAGCTGCTGCTCCTTTTCCATAACATGGAGTGGCATGAGTACAGCTGAGGGCTCTGCCCACAGGTGAACTTCCCTCGCCACTGTCCTTCAAGGCCACACCGGGGGCTGCTGTGTGCCTATCCAAGCGCTGAGCTGTCCACCCACACACTAATCCCTCCCTCTTACTTCAGCCCGGCTGATGAGAGTCCCCAGGTGGCCTTAGCTGGGCGCCGACAGGACACAGGTATGTGCAATAGTGGGCTCCAAGGCCTGGGCTCCCGGTTGTTGCCTGGATTTGCCCTCTGGCTCCTGGGTGTGCCCATTTCCACCTGAGAACAGACTGTCTGAGCCGTCACCTTCCGGCTTCACGGGGTCCATCCTCCTTGGGGCCACAGCCACGGGACGTCCCCGCCGCAACTCCAGCCTCCCGAGACGCAGGGTGTGTCTGCCACCCGAGGCTGCTGTGTCAGGCCACGGCACCCCAGTGGGAGTGCCGTCCCCTCTGCCCATCAGTGCCTGGCCTGGGCTGTGCTCCTGCCCCTCTGCCCTGGGCTGCCCGGGCTCCCCAGCCATGCACCTGTGCCCTTTGCCCTCTGGTGTAAGCTCATGATGTGCCGAGCGCACCCTGTGTCTGAGCTCTTCAGTCAGAGGAGTCCAGGTGTGTTGTGCAGCTCAGCCGTGGCGTCTGGGCCATCGTGGGCACCCTGGGCAGAAGGCGCGTCCCGCAGAGCTGCTGGATTGATCCACCAGTGTGGATTAGGCCCGCTCCGCGGCCGGCGGCGTCGGTGCCCACGCCCTCACTGATTTGCTGTCTGCTCGGTCTGGCGATGACGGGCGCGGAGCCGTGGATGCCCCCTCCACCCGCCTGTCACGACCAACAGGTGCAGGTCTCCCGACGCCGACTTGGGTCCTGTACACAGGCCGCGCTGACTCTTACTCGGTTTCTCAGTCCTGCGTGACAGTCTGTGTGCTGACCCCTCGCAGCTGGGAGGGCGGGCTTAAGCTCTGCCACCTTGCTGGCGGCTTTTTTCTCTTCCTTCCACGTGCATTTTGGTGTTTTTCTTCCTCCTTTCCTGAATTTTCTGGGCTTAACTGAATATATTTTATTATGTGGACTCAAGATTATTTTGTATGTGGGGTTTTAACCCAAAGCTATGTTAATTACATATTTTGTTGTTCAGACTGTCCTCGTCTTGGCCACTTGGAGCTCCCGACCCCTTCCAGTGCCCACTTGCTGTGGCTGTGCCCTCCGCCTGCGCACCTGCCTGTCTGTCCGTGTGTCACCCCTGTGTGTCTTTACCTGTCTGTCAGCTGCTTGCCCCCTCCCACCTGTCTCTGTCTTCTATGTGTCATCTATCTCTACCTACTCTCTCTCTCCCTCTCTTCCTCTCTGTCCCTCTCTCTCCCTCCCTCCCTCCCTCCCTCTCTGGCCCTGCACCTGTCCTGCCCCAGCCCTGGCACCGCCCCTTTCTCCAGCGATGTTGGTCCTGGTCTCTGGAAGCCCCAACCTGGGCTCTGGGGTGTCCCTGTTTCTGGGGCAGGTCCACGGGCCACGCTTGGGATGGCCTGTATGCATGCTAACCTGTGCACCTGCTGGATTCCATACGTGGCCTTGCGTCACACCATCTGTGTATGAATGACCATATGTGTGGACTTGAACTGCCTCCTCGGGCCAGATCTCGCTGAAACCAGCCCCGTGCGTTCTGTGCTGCCCTCTTCTTGCTGCTGGCCGACTGTGGTCACTCACAGTGACTGTATCTCCATTTATTTAGGTGTGTGCTTGACTTGGGCACACACCTTATTTCAGAACCGCAGCCACATTCCTGAGAGAAGCAGGGGACCTGCTGGAGGCCGTGTTTGTGGACGGTCCTTCAGTCCCCTTGCTGGCCTCAGAGGAGCCGAGCCGCTGTGCCCCCTGGGGCCCCGGCAGCTCTCTCCCATTGATCCTCCCAGAAAGAGTGTCGTGTGCATTTGTCGTCTGATGAGATCTATCTGTCGTGGTCAGGCAGATAGGGCTCTGTTTCTGGCCACAGGGCCTATGGCTTCCTGACAGATTTTGCTGGCCACACCCAGGGACGCTGGTGAGAAGGGGAAGGCAGAGGTAGCCAGACAGGCCCATGCAGAAACGGGAGGACCCGAGGCAGGCCGGTGTGGGAACCTCGAGGTAAAAAAGACTGGGACGCTCCCAAAAAGACACCAGGGGAACTAGCAGAGGCCTGTGGTCTGGGGGAAGGGCACAGCCTTGCTGGGAGCCCATGGCTCTCGGGGTCAGAGATCTCAGTAGAGCTGGAAGAGCCCTGGACACCCACAGCTCTGCCCCGCCCCCCACCTGCCTTGGCATGGAGGGGAAACTGAGCTCACGAGAGAGCCTGTGCCCATGGGTAGCAGCCAGGGCCCTGACGCAGCCTCCGGTAGTACTGGCACGCCCACACCCTCGAACAGTTATTTTCCTTTGCACTTACTTATTTTTCTCCGACATGCCCTGGGCTTGTGCATTTTGATGCTATTAATATATAATTAGACGCGCTTTGGAGTTCTTCCTTTATCTTCAGGGAACATGTTTATTTTAGACCCAAAAATGGCAAGCAGAAAGGGACGTTTGAACTGTGAAACACTCTGAGGTTTAGCCACGGGTCTGAGAAATCTGTTAGGTATGAGATACAGTGATGCAAAATGAGATGTGCTAGTTTCCAGGGCCTTAGGTGCCCCACCACGCCCAGACCGCGGAGCCCGGGCCCTCTGTCCTTCGTGGCCGCCACCCCCGCGCATCCCCTGGTGTCCCGCAGTGGCTGGGGCGGGCCTCCCTCTGTTGCCTCCGTGGCACTGACCCCTGTTACCAGCCCCCCGCACCGTCCTGGCCTCCTTTTTCCCAATGCACCAGAGACTGTGGGTGGTGTTTTAACTGGTGAAAGGCTGGAGTTGGATAAGACGTTTTTTGAGTTCCTGGCAGTGCTAACATGTCTCCTTGGGCACTGGAGCGCCTCCTCTGTCTGCAGAGCCACTGCTCATGTCTCCCTCCACCCCTGAATTTGCCAGCTGCATAACCAACACCCCTAGGGCACCGGCAGCCAATTCATGGTCAGCGCTTTCCGGGGTATACTGAGACCAGCCGGCTTCCATCAGGCTGTCCGTCTGTGTGGTGGCATCAGGCTGCCCCACCCTAGACAGGTAGGTGTCCAGGGCACAGTCCTCCACAGCCACAGGCCACAACCCAGGTTGCAGCAGGTGCTGCGCAAACACATCAGCAGTGCTGCCTCTCGCCAGTAACACCGCAGGCCAGATCTGATGTACACTTTAGCTCCTCGCAGAGAAGGGGCAGGTGACTGGCTGGGGTCAGCGATCTAAGGTACTACAGACCTGCTGCTGCCCTGCCAGACAGCTCCAGACTCCGGCCCTGCCTCGGCCTTGGAGTGGCTTCTCACTCTTCTCTGGGTCCTGCTTCTCTCAAGAATCTGCCCCCTGATGCACCTGCCAGCGAAGTGTCCTCGGCTGCCCAAGCTGCGGCCCTTCCCCGCCAGTACTGGGAGGAGCCAGCACGTGTCCTCCTGGGGGGGACAGGCAGGCTCACGCTTCCGTGTACAAAGCAGGATCAAAATATACCGTGGACGCATAAGATTTTTAAAATGTGTGACTATAAAAGGTCTTCTGTCACACTTAGGTCACCTTCTGGCCTCCTCTGGAGCCGTTCTGGAAGCCCCTTTCCTGAGTGTGTGTGTGACGTGTGAGCCAAACAGCGGGTGAGCGCCGCTGTGGGGAGCGGGCGGACGGAAAGGCAGGCTTGTTGGTGCTCGTCCAGCGAGAGCGTGCTGGGTCCGAGTTCCTTTTCTATCGCTGTGACTCAATGCCCAACATGTACAACTCTAGGGAGGAAGGATTTTAGCTCCCCGTTTCAGAAGGTCCCAGTCTGTTCACAGTGGGCAGCCGGAAAGTGGTGGCAGCGCATGGCGGGGCTGGAGCCGGGTCTGAGGCCAGAGCTGGAGCTCCAGAGACAGAGGTCCTCCCAGCGGCTGCCAGCGTGGCAGAACAGACTAGCCTGGGTGGAAGGGCGGGACCGACCGGCACACGCCCCTCCAGGTCAGCCCCAAGCACCCGCCCTGCCAGCCAGGCCCCGCCTCCCAACGCTACCCACTGTCAGTAGGCAGTGAGGCTTTTGGGGGACACTCCAGATCCACACACTTGCAGTGCCCATCCTGCCGTAGCTGGTGTACCTCACTTGGCCCCGGAGTCTCCAGCCTCGCTCGGGTTGGAGCAGAGACCGGCTCCACTGTCCCGACGGCCGCGCGGTGCTCTGTGTGCCCAGGCACCAGGGTGGATTTCATGCCTGCGGCTGCCACTGGTGCTGCGGTGACATGGATGACGGATATCTCTCTTCCAGGCCCCGACTTGGTCTCCTTGGGATCTAAACTCCGCAGCTCATGTGGGAACTCCACCTTTAATTTTTATGGAACCTCCGTCTGTTTTCCACAATGACTGCACAGGTTCAGGCCACAAGTGCACAGGAGGAGCCCCTGTCCCACGTCCTGTCCCCCGTCAGTTACCATTCAGCTTTTGACACCAGCCCCGCTAACGGGGCGGGGGAGGGGGCCTCCTAGCAGTTTCCATGGCATTTCCCTGCTGATTTGGGATGTTGGGCATCTTTGCACGGATGTTTGGAGAAATGTCTATGTAGGTCTTTTGCTCGTTTTTAGTTGGGTTATTTGCTATTGACTCGGGGGAGTTCCTTAGACATTTTGGATATCAACTCTGGTGTGATTTACGTCTGAAGTGTCTCCCAAAGTTTCCTGTGTGTGGAAGGTGACTAGACCACGGGGTGCTGTGCTCGCGGGTGGACGCATCTGTAAACGAACTCGTGACTGGACTGCACTGTTGGGGGCGGGGCCGGCGGGAGGTGTCACTGGATGTGTGACCTGGCAGGCGTGTTCTCACCCGCCCCTCCCTGCTCTCTGCGTCCTGGCTGCCAGGAGGGGAGCAGCTTTCCTCCTCCGTGCTGCCCTGCCATCCGCCGTGGACGGAACCCACTGAAGCTACGAGCCGACTCAGCCTCCCATCTTAGAAGTGGCTGTTGCCGGGTGCCCCATGACTGTGACAGATCCCTTATCTGACATATGGTCTACAGATGTTCTCGCTGCCTTTCAGTCTGATCACTGCTTCCCTTGCTGCCCAGAGGCCTTCCGCTTGCCATGCCCCCTGTTGGTTTCTGGCTTGTGCTGCCTGTGCGCTGGAGTCACGAACAGTCATGGCTCAGACAAATGTCGAGAAGCTTCGTGCTAGTGACAAAGGGACCATTAGATAAGACTGTGGCTCCGTGTCCGGTGCCTTTCACCTAGTCCAGCCACTCCACCTCTCTGCCAACACCTTGCGAAGAGCAAGACGAACACAAAACAGACACAAGGTGGGGTAGGGGGTAGAAACACAAGTCTGATCTCTGCAGACTCATTTGGACCAAAGAGCCTTTAGCATATGTTTTGGTTTACATCTATAGTACCCCCCCCCAAAAGTCTCATGTTTGGAGGTCGAGGCTGGCAGGAAGAGGTGGGTCACTGGGAGTGATGTATCCTTGTTCCCGGCTCCCCCCGACCCTCCTCTCCCCAGTTTCTGGCCACCACTGTATGGGCAGCTTCCCTCTGGCCGGCCGTTCTGCCCTGTTGTTTCTGTGTTGGCTGGCGCTAGCCAACCTTGGCCTGAACCTTCTAAAACTGAGAGCCAAATAGTCCTCTCAGCCTTCAGGTTGCTGGTGGTGGGTCTTCTGTTCTAGCAACGGGACAGCGGACCTGCGTAGCGTGCCATTGGCTTGCTTTGGTACACTGAATTTGGCAGCTGTCCTCTTTCCCCAACTGGCTTCCTTCTCTGTAGGGAGAAATGATGGCGGACATCCCCCTCCGCCTCCTCCGCCCTCCCCTTTCCTCCTCCTCTTTATTCTGTTTTTATAACATTGAAGTAAACCCATAAACTAGCTTTCGAAAAATGATTTCATTATCATAGCATTGTAAATCCATAATTAAAGAACGTTCAAATATAAATACAAAAATTTATGGAAACAAACTATTAAATTCCGGTCTTTTTACTACCGTTTGATTTTCTGAGCATGGGGATATTTTAAAGTCGTTGCTATGTTTTAAATCGGGTTCCCATTTTTTCTTGCTGATTCTTCTATCATAAGAAAACATTGATTTTTTTATTATTTTAATAAGCGTCATCGGGGGAGTGACAGCGATTCCAGAACATATGAGTGGAGCAAATAGAGTATTTCTGTGTCCTCTCTGGGGTACGTATTGTCTCCATGGGCAACTTTGTCCAGTCACTTAATTTTTTCAGGATAGATTTCTATATATATAATTAGTGAGTGTAATGCTGTACTAAATATTTTATAGTTTTCTTTTTCATTTTTATGCTATTTCACTTTTATTGTGGTAAAATACATATAACACAAAGTTGACCTCCATAACACGTTGAAGTGACAGTTTAGCGGCATTAAGAACATTCGTGTAGCTGTGCGACCCTCCCCACTGTCCAGCTCTGAAACTTACCATGTTTCCAAACTGCAGCTCTGTCCCCACTGGACACGAACTCCTCATCCAGCCCCAATCTACAGTCAAGTTCAAGTTCTTGAGATAGCAATTCCTTCATTTCCTTTCCCTCTACGCAGTGCTGGGTCCCTCTGGAGCCACGGGCAAGTTAGGGGATGTCATTTGCAGGAACTGCCGTGCTGGGTATAGTAGGTACCTTGTAGCAAGGGCCAGGTCCTAGAAATCCCTGGATGGAGCTGGAGAGGGCTGGTCAGTGAAGCCAGACCAGAGATGGCATGCAGCACCATGAGCTCGGATACCTGGGTCCTGGGCCAGGACTGTGGGAGACGGTGTGGCTGTGAGGGAGGAGAAGTCACCAGGGACCAGCTCACAGAGGGCCTGTATGGAAACTAAGAGCACAGACGTCTCTCTGGAGGACTGCAGATTTCTAGGCAGGAGGTTCTAGGCAAGGGTTCTAGATATGAAGTTACAATCAGAGGCTTCTCAGAAAGAGGTTCTGGTCAGAGGTTCCTAGACAGGGGGTTCCAGGCATGAAGTTCTAGGTGGGGGTTAGTATTGGGCAGAAGGTACTAGGCAGGGGTTCTAGGAAGAGAGTTCTAAGCAGAAATTTCTAAGAAGGAGGTTCTAATTCTAGGCAGGAGGTCGGGGTTACAGGATATTCTAATCCGTGGGTTCTTATAGAATGTTATAGCCAGAGAATTCTAAGCAGGGGATTCTAGATCCTAGGCAAAAGGATAGGGTTACAGGATGTTGTAGTCAGGGCTGCAGGCAGGGGTCTAGGTTCCAGGGTTCTCTGTGTAAGGTTCTAGATAGGAGGAAGGAGGTTCTAGCGAGAGGGTTCTAAGTTGGGAGTTCTGAGCAGGGGGCTCTAGGCAGGAGGCAGGGTGTACCTTGCAAGGAGTCTCTAGTGGAATGGATAGGAAGGGGGCTGTGAGACCATGGGGCTCTGGCATGTTGAGGAGACCACAGATAGGGCCAGTGCGGATGACAGAGGCAGGGGTCTGGGCAGGTCTGGGTAGTAGAAGAGGTGTGCCAGCTGAAGTTGATGGCACCAGCATGGCCTGCCTCTAGCTGTGCAGGGCAAGAAGCAGTATTCCAATGGCAGGAAGAAGGACGGGGGAACAGTCACCAGCCCACAAGGCCAGGGAGTCAGGGCCTGGTACCCAGATCTGGGGTGGCAACTGGTGGTGCCACCAAGGAGAGAAATAGAGCGTGTAGGAGCCAGGCAAGGATTGGACCGAGGTTGCTTGCTGGCCTCTGTGCCTGTGTGCCGGGTCCCTGCCCCCCGGGCTTTCTGCCCTCCTCCTGTCTTTCCTACATGTCCACAATCAATACTGGGAATTGTCCCCCTGTGCTGCTGGTCCCTCAGGGTGACATGAGCCATGGGCAGGCACTGTGCCCCCTGCTAAGCCACAGCCCCTCTGCTCTCCCTTCACCGGCTCTGTAGGCAAGCTGCTTCATCCCTCACAAGGATCTGGATGGGAATCTACTACCCACAGCCAAGGGTCTAGAGCCCAGGAAGCTGGGGCCCAAAGAGGGTGTGCGGTGGCTGAGCCGGCATCCGCGCTCTCCCTGAGCATGGGTCCACTCGGAGAGATGACCTCAGCAGGAGCCCGGCCAGTCTTAGAGAGGGGCTGACACTGGCCAGCAAGGGAACATGGAATGAGGAAGGGGTGTCCCCTGGTGCATAGAGACTGTGTCACGGTTACTGTGTCTTAGCTCAGTCACTATATTGAAATCTCAAAGGCTGAGTGGCTCACACCCAACTGATGCCCTTTCTCAGGGTCCCAGAGGCCAGGTGCTGAGTTCAGTGCCCGCAGGATAACCCGCCCCCTGGTTTTCGGATGCTGTCATCCTCTGAGTCTTCACAACAGGAAGAGAACCGGTTGTCTCTCTGGTTTTCCTTGTGGTGTGGGTATCAGTCCCATTTGCCTCCCAGGGGACCTCTGAATATCATCACACGGGAATCAGCCTTTGAACCACCATTTGCTCCCTGCTCTGCTGGCCAGGTGTCCTGCGCAGGGGCTGGTCCCTTGCCAGGGCTCACAGGCTGCAACCAAGGGATTGGGGACTGTTCTCCCATGGGGGGTCCATGGGAAAATCTACTTGACTTATTTTGGGTAGTCGGAGCCATGTCTCTGTGGTTGTGGGACCAGTGGCCGTGGCTTTCTGCTGCCGTTAGAGGCCACTCAACATTTTCTCGGCACGTGAGCTATGCCTGGTTGTGCTTTTTCAGGTCAGCAAGGACAGCGTCTAGAGGGATCCTGCTGGCAAAGTGCCATTTCACCTGACACAGTGGGACATGGGGTGACATCAGCCCCATGTCCACAGTGGAATTACACTAGACATCAATAATAGAAAGATAACAGAGGAACCCCCAGCTTGGGAAACTAGGTACCACATTTTAGAAAAATGTATCGGGTCAAAGAGGAAGTCTCGGTAGAGATTTTTTTTTAAGTAGAGCTGAACAGAACTGAAAATATAGCATAGTGAAAGTTGTGTGGCGTGGTTAAGGCCGTGCTATGAGGGATACTCATTGCACCGAATGCAAACATCGAAAGGTTTCAAATCAGGAAGCCAAGCCTCCAGCTCGGAAACCACAAGAAGGAGAAGAAACTGAGGCTAAAGCCGTGAAAATCAACAGTGAGACCAAGAACACGATAAGGACAAGAACCCAAATCAGTGGAAGTTTTAAAAATGGATAAAATTGGCGAAACAGTGACCTTGTTCTTTAAAAACACCTGCAAAATGGACAATCTGAAAAGAGGGACATAGAACAAGATCGCAGCTGGCATACAAGTCAACCCCCACGCGCCGGCCACGTCAGATGAAATGGGCCTGTTTTTGAAAGTACAAACTGCCACAGCTCATTGTATATGAAGTAGCTAATTTTAATAGCCCTGTGGCTATTAGAGAAATTGAATTCATAATTGAAAAATTTCCCAAAAAAGAAATATCCAATACAGATGGTTTCACTGGAGAATTATAGCAGATGTTTAAAGTAGATTTTGTGCCAATTTTACAGAATATCATGTAGAATATAGCACAGGAGGGAACACTTACCAATTCCTTTTACGAAGCTAGAATTACCAAAACTGCAAATATAATACAAAAAAGAAAGCTACAGACCAATATTCCTCATAAATATAGGTGCAACATCCCTCAGGATACAAGGAAGCAGAATTCAGTAATCTGTAAAAAAGTGAATTATAAACCATAATGTAACGAGGTTCGTTGCACTGGTGTGAGACTGGTTTAATATTTAGAAATTGAGCAGTGCAGTCCACTGTATGAACATGCTAAGGGAAACAAATGAAGGTTAGATTAATAAATGCAGAAAAATCATCTGACAAGATTCAATATTCACTTGTGATAAAAAAATAAACCTCTCAAGGTAAGGAAAAAACATCAGGTTAATGTTTTGTTTTTTTTTTAAGGAATACTGTTTTTCTCTGTGTCTGGGGACGAAGTGAGAATACCTGTTTCTGCGCGTCTACTTCAGTAGAGTGCTAGAAATTTTAGCTAGTCCAGTAAAACAAGAAAAGGAAATGTATCATATAAATTAGAAAAGAGGGACCAAAACTGACCCTATTTTCAGGTGACGTAGTGCTTGTGTAAAAATCTCAAAATATTTATTAAAACTCCTAGATAAGATGAAGAAATTTAAAGATTCAAAGCACAGACCTAATTACATTTCTACTTACTATCCGTGAACACATTTAAAATAGAATATTATTTACAATAACTTAAACGCAAATGCAAAATACTGGGCTGGGGGCATAGCTCAGTGGGTAGAGTGCTTGCCTCGCATGCAACAGGCCCTGGGTTCTATTGTCCAGTACCACATAGACCGGGCACAGTGGCTCACGCCGGTAATCCCAGCACTTGGAAGGCTAAGGCAGAAGGATTTCTGTGTGTTCAAGACCAGCTTGGGCTACATAGTGAGTTCAGGTCCAGTCTGGTCTACAGAGCGAGACCCTGTCTCAAAACAAAACAAAATACATAAATATAAAATACTTAGGTATAACTAAAACAAAGTATATCAGATTTGTAGGTTGGAAACAACAACATGCAGATGAGAGAAATGAGAGAGAAGAAAATCTGCATAAATTCAGAGACATACCACGTCCATGGATTGGGAAGACCAACACGGGAAAGACGTCAACTACCTCGCTCGAGCTGGTATTCAAACTTAGCACAATTCATATTTGAAACTCTGAAAAAAATTAAAAAGTGTCTAGACGAGGTTATTCTAAAGCTTGTTTGGAAAGAAAAAGTTATAGCTAAAGCAGTTCTGAAAAGAACAGTGGAGACTGCCCAACCTCAAGGCCTATGGTGTCACCCTGGTAACCTGGCTGTGTGGGCTGGCAGACAGGCATCCCCGCGCCATGGCTCCCGGGCTGAACTTCTCACCGTTCCCACACACCGCTTGGTTTCTTTATGACCTTGGCGTGGAGACAGCTATGCCCTCACTCCTTCCCAGCTGTGGCAACCTGCCCAGCCTTAGCACCCTGACTGAATCTCCAGTCCTGACGGAAGAACTGTCCTGGCCCCAGCAGCCGGCTGGCCAAAGGTGATGAGAACTCTGGTTCCCAGAGGGGACCTGTGTCCCGTAACTCACAGCTACCAGACTTCTCTCCCAACCTACCAAGCAGCCTCACTTTGTCCTCTTCTGTCCAACCATCCCTGACCCACACACCTGCTAAACAGCTCAATCCATGACACACCAATCCACCCATACTGATAACGGCTTTGTTCACCCCCTAACTGGATCCTCACCTACCCGGGTACAAGGTCACGGGAGTGGTAGACTTTATCTCCACATTCTCTTGCTTCTGGCCATATTTTCACATCTCCTGGGTCCTCTTATGTTCTAACACAGACACACGGGCCAATGGGCCCATTGGGGAACTCAGAAATGGACTCACTGAGCATGTGCTCAGCTGATTTTTGGTAATGCTATCAAAGTGGTTCAATGGGAGAAGGATGGATTTTTCAACAAATGCATCCATAAGCAAACACGCAAAGCTCAGCCAAAGCCTCACGCTATGAACAAAAGTGAAACTGACGTGGCTCATGGACTTAACTATAAAACAAACTACACAGCTGTCAGGAAAAAGCAGGAGGAAAATCTACAGATTGAAAACTGCACCCAGGTTCCCAGGTGTGGCGCTGAGAACCCACCCTGCACCGGGGAAACTGGTGCATTGAACCCTGTCGGAATTGGGAATTGAAAACCCTGCCGTGCCACAGACTCCGCCGGGGAATGATGTCAAAGTGCTCGGCAGGAGATTTTGAAAACTACATTTTTCAACAACAGACCTATTTCTAGAATATAGAAAGAATGGCCAAAATTGAACAGTAACAAACAAACCGTCTACCAACACAGCACGGAGCTGCTTCCCGAAACACGACATACAGATGGTCAGGACACACGCGAGGCGTTGCTCAGCGTGATTAGCCACGATGGGAATGCGTATCAAAGCCGCCGTGAGGTGCCACCACACACCTATTGGAAGGGCTACAGTAAAACCAGTGTCAGCTCCAAGGGCTGGAGACGGGGTAAGGAGACACCAGATTGTGTGCCACGGATCCCAGTGGGCCTGTGAAACGATGCAGACACTTTGGAATCGGTTTGGCAGTTTTCTTTAAAAACAAAAATTTTAACTACCACACCACCCACCAATCACACACCCGGGCACTTGTCCCAGAGAAGAAACGGCTCACGTTCACACACAAACCTGTCTGGGAATGTTTATAGCAGCTTCATCTGAGACAGCTCAGACCTGGAGGCAGCCCAGGCGCCCGTGGTGGGGAGTGGTCAGGCCTAGGAGCGCGTGCCCATGCGCACGCACATATGCACCACACATGCGCATGTCTGGGCCAGGTCTCCAGGCCTTGCACGGTGTGGAAAAGCTAACGTTAGTCACCTTTGCTGGGGCCAGGAATAGAGAGGACAGATCGGGGTTCATGGTGCTGAGGAGGGTGGGGAGGAAAGAAGCAGGGGACAGCCCAGGAAGCTGGAGAGTGCTGCATCGCAACCGTCCACCAGGATCCCTGCTGTGTGTGTGTGTGTGTGTGTGTGTGTGTGTGTGTGGTCCTGGGGACCGCTCCAAAGCCTTCACACTGAGCTCCACCACTAGCCTTTTTATAAATTTTGATAATTTTGATTTTGAGACAAGCTCTCGCTAAGTTGCCAAGTTGCTCAGGCTGGGCTGAAACTCACAGTGCTCCTGTCTCAGCCTCCCAGAGGGCTGGGGTTACGGGGATCTCCAGCGGTACCTTCCTGGCTCCCTTGAATCACGCCCATGGGAACTCGTTTCTATCGGAGGCCCCACGGAAGGTTCCCGTGGATGTGAATTTTAGGGGGAAGCTAGCCAGCCCCTCCGGTCCCCTCCGGCCATGGGCATCTCTTGTCCTGCCCCTTTCCTGTGGCGGCAGCCTTCCATCCCCTGGCACAGTGGCCAGACGAGGCTGTGGCCCTGCACACCTGCTAGGACCGGTGCGTTGTCACGTAACACAGAGACTTGGGGACATCTGCCTGGGGAATTGTGGGAGCCACAGGTCCAGAATTGGAGTCATTGTCACCACCATAAAATGTGAGGGCTGGAGAAAGAGCAGTTTAAAGGCCATATAAGAGATTTCTTTTTTTAATAAAGAGGAAAGCCCTCATCGGTCCTGTAATGATCCTCTTACGTGCTGCTGTTTCATGTACGTGGCTGGGAAGGAAGCGGGCAGCTGCGTCCTTGCACCGTGTGGACGGCACACAGACAATGCTGGGGACACTGGGCCTGCCAGGGCTCCCCTTCTCGAGGGACCCCGTGCTCCTATCACAGCCTGGGCTGTGTGTGTGGTCCCTGGCGTGGGGGCTCTGGACCCTCCAGGCCTCCATGTCCCCCGTGTCCTCCTCACTGCTGTCTGCAGCAGCTGGGTGGGCAGGGCGGGGCCCCAGGGAGCATCCAAGCGACCCAAGACACCAAGTGCCATAGTGCCCCAGAAACACGTGGGTGGGGTGAGACCCGCGCACATGCAGGCAAGCACAGCTGTGGTCACAGTTCGCTCTGCGTGACTCTGGAGCTGGGGGTTCCGGTGCATGGCCCACAGGCGTGAAGTGTCTCAACCTGGGCCCAGCCTCTCTAGCACCCCGTGGGGAGAATGGAAGCTTCTAGCTGCATGCTTCTCTTGGAATGCTTTGGATCTAAAGGGTCCCTCAAAAGTGTCCTGCGTGCGGAGGGGGACGGGCCGTGGGTGCTGTGCTCCTCGGTGGGTTCATCTATTGGTGATTTCCTGTGCTAGGAAGTGGGGCCTGCGTGGAGGAGGGTCACTGCAGCCGTGACCTGGAAGGGTGTACTCCTGGCCTTCCCCCGCCCTTGGGAGAACAGTCTTCAGCCAAACCAGTCCCTGGTGCAGGAAGGTTGGGAACCACCGGTCTAGAGCGTGGACGTCCCTTCCGGGCCCAGCTTAGCCCATGGGTGAGCTGCAGCTCGGGTGTGCCCAGAACCTGGGCTCCTGCCTCAACCGCTGCCCTGCTCCTGCAGCCACCCAGAGACGTCAGCTGTCAGGACGAGCCTGGGAGGGTGGGCTGCAGGCTGGGACAGAGAAGGCCACCGCCTGCTCCTTCAGAGACCTGCGGTAGGGGGACGGTGGGGAGCTGGCATCTGCCCCGGGGAGGTCTCTTTGGGGACATAGGCAGCCGGGGGAGCTTGGGGAGGGCAGAGCCCACGTCCCTCCAGGGGCCTGCTGTGGGACACTGGGCCGGATATGGGGGCAGGGAACGTGAGGGGTGGTTTCTGTCTACTTCCTGCTCCCCCGCTGGGTGCTCCTGTGGCATAGGAGCGTCCCCCACTCCCTGCCAGACTGGACCGTAAAGGACACCTTAGCTTCCCGAGGTGCAAGGGAACGTTTCAGCTCTTTAGCGAAGAGATCTGAGACCTTTTAGCGGGACTTGAGTGCAGCTAACTGGCGCTACCGCCATGGGCCTGGTGGCAGCTGCCCGCGTGTCCTCCGGCACTCTCGTCCACAGCCCCTGAGCTGATGCTGATGAAACGTGTGTCACCCCTTGTCAAGCGGACCTCTGGCCCTGGTGGCAGTTTAGTGGCCAGATAGGCCCTGGTGTGTTGAGTGCCACGTTCAGACACATCAGGCCCCAGCAATTAGTGCCACAGAGGGGACTCCGGAGGTCCGTGCTGGCGCCGGCGCAGCCTAGTCGTTGCTGTGGCATGGGGCCTGTGGAAGTGTGTGTGAAGGTCAGGTAGACACTGTCCACAGGCTCCTGGCAGGGAGGGCGGGAACACGGGAGAGGTGTCCAAATGGCTACCGCGTTGCGACTGCGGCTGCCGCCCGGTCATGGCCTCTGTTCTCTTGTGTGACCCGCCGTCCTCACCCGCCTTCCTGGCCCAGTGACATCTCCCCGTGGAGGTGGGCCTGACGTGGGCTCACCCAGGGCCTTCCACAGTCCCCGCAGGCCCGCCTCCTGGCCTGCCAGGTGGGGCTTTCTGTTCCCACACATTCTGAGATGTTCTAGACTTTTCCTTTTGCATTTTGTGTGTTTGTTTCTTCTTCTCTCTAGAGTCCAATTCTTTTTCTTTTATGTCAGAGATAAGAATGACAGATTTCCAAAATGCCCACTCAACCCTTGCTTGGCCCCTGGACAGTCCCAGCTCCCGTCACCCGCAGGGCAAGCGCTGCTCTTCCCGGGGAAATCACCGGTGTTGGATGTGGGTGAATATTTCCCTGACACCGTCATATTTAAGGGATAATCTTGCTGAATGTTAACTCTGAGATTCAAAGCTCTTTCGTTAATTTAAAATAGGCTTGTGCTGTCTTTCGCGCCGCTGTCCAGGAGCCAGGCGCCGGAGTCTTGCTCTTCCAGATCACTTGCGCCCCGCCCCAAGGCTCTTGGGAGGGTCTCGCTCCGGTGCCTCTGGGTTCTGCCGTTCTGCCCGTGCCCCTGTGGGAAAGACGCCTCATCGCTCACGCTCGGCATCTTAGCACAGATGTGTCCGACCTTCAGCCTGCCTGTTATTTTGACCTTGATTTTTTGGACTGGGATGGAACCCAGGGCCTTTGCCGTGGGCCCCATTCCTAACCCATTTTTATTTTTGATTTTTGTGATAGGGTGTCACTATCTGTGTTGTCACACTGCCCAGGCTGAGCATAAACTTGCCATTGTCCCGCCTCGGCCTCCAGAGTGCTGCAATTACAGGCTTGCACGGCCAGGCCGGGCTTTTGCCCTTGACTTCCCTTTTTAATGTCCTAGGGGAAAAGAATTTAAAACCTAGTTTTAGTACTTATATATATTAACTGTATTATGTGCATATGTTATGTGAGGTCAAAGATATTTCCTCCTCACTTAACAAAACAAGAGGGAGAAAGGCCTCAAGTCGAACACACCTCAGTCCCAGGGTGCTGGAGGCCCGCCCAGGGCTCTGCGGGTGCCACCCTCGGTCCTCTGCGTTTGTCCTGCTGCTGTGCGGCCGTCCACGCCCACTCTCCGTGGCTCGGGGTCCCCTTTCCAGCATCCTGCCCGTGGTCTCTGCCCGTGCTCCGGCTCCCTTGCCGGCCCGGCACCCCACCTGTGCATGTGCTTCGGTCCTACATGCTGATCCTGGGTGCAACATGCCTTCCCGTCGCGCGGCCCTTCTCTCTGATTCAACGTCGTCACTCCCGTGACCAGTGTGGCCTGCCCCTCCCAGTGGCCCGAGTTCCGTGTGGCCCGTCATTGCTGTGGGTGTCTTTAGTGGGTCTTAGCCGAGTCCCCTGCTCATGATCACCTTTCTTCCAAGAGGCAACCTTGACCCTGATGTCCAGTGAAGCCCAGGGTCCCTTCCTTGGGCTCAATTTTAGCTGTCTCACACGTGACATTGCAAAAAAGCAGTTCCATTGGAGGGCAGCCATCAGCCTCAGGAAAGTTCCCAGCCCTGGGGAGGCTGAGGCAGGAGGACTGCTGTGAGTCCAAGGCCACCCTGAGCTACATAGTGAGTTCAGGACCAGTCAGGGCTACAGAGTGAGACCCTGTCTCAAAAAAAAAAGACCTCAGAAAAGCAGATACAAGATCCCCCATTGTGAGCAAGATCCCCCATCCCACCCTCCACAGTTCACCTCCCAGCGAGTGTCCCAGCAGGGGCCCTCTGGGCAGGAGTACAGCAGCCCTGTTCTGTGAGGGTAGAGGCGTGGCCCCTCCTGAGGGGCCTCAGGCTGGTCCTGCCACCCCAGCCTCGGAGTACCTGCAGGCAGAGACTGAGGCAGGAGTGTCCAGGCTATGCACCCCACAGGAGCTCAAATGAGGCAGTCAGGACGAGAAAGGTCAACCACAGGGTGTCCACAGCTTCCTGTGCGTCTGCCACCCGGAGACTTGGCCAGGAGGGTGGCAGGGACGCTTGTCACGGTTGTTTTCCTCCAGAATGAGGGTCATACGCGGGCTGAGTACTGCAAATCTCTTCATTTCCAGGTTCCAGCAGCAGGTTTAGACCTGGGTGTTTCCACAGAGAGAGGAGGCTGAATGCACATGCAGGCATGCCTGTGTTCCAGGAGCACCACACACACACATGTGCACACACTATGCAGGCATGTATGTCCCTGGAACACCACACATGCGTGTGCACACACACCATACAGGCATGCCTGTGTCCCAGGAGCACACACACATGTGTGCACACACACCATGCAGGCATGCCTGTGTCCTAGGAGCAACACATACATGCATGAACACAGGGCTGCACATATTCTCTGGAACACATGTGCACACACATCTGCACACACAAGTGTAGGGACATGCAGGCATGCACACGTCCCTGAAGCGCACACAGAGGCACCGTGAGTGTTCAACCAGGCACACCCATGCAGGCTTCTGTGTGGATGGAGAAAGCTGCATCTCCACATGAGTCCATGGCAGGAGTGTGGGAAAACGTGTGGTCCACATGGGTGCTCAGGCCTGCGTGCTCCCACAGAGGGATGAGGGTAGCGCTGCCCACGTAGGCACACGTGCACTCTGCAGACATAAGTACGCCTTGGTAAGCAGTCCCCGGGGGTTAGGTGTCTGCCATTAGAAGCGTTAATGACAGATGTTGCCGGGAGTTCAGCTGCCACATTGATTTCTGGGCTGTTGGAGCTGCGTGGCTGTACCCCAAGGGGCGTTTAATACGGGCTCTGCTGGTAGAACTAGGCTGGGTGGTAAGCAGAGCCAGGAACAGTTATGACCTTCGACCAAGTAGAGGAACTGGGCCGGAGGCACCGGGACTTTGTGGGCAGCCTCGGGGCCTCCCTGGCCATGGCACACTCTCTTACCTGAGCAGACAGAGAGCTGTGTCACTGAGGCACTGGATCAAGGTCACAGGGGCGACTTGACCACCCATTCCAGAGTCAGTGGAGGACCCGAGGCCACCCAGGGGCTGCAGTCCCTCCAGGTCCCTCCTGAGACCAAGGTGCCTTCCAGGTGGGGTAGAAGGACCCTGCCGGACCTCACTGTTACGGGGTGGCTTTGCAGTGTCCCCCAAAGCCTTGAGATAGGAAAGTGATTCAGTCATGGGACTAATGCATGATTTCTTGTGCTGTTAAGAGGTGGGCCTGGTTGGAAGGGGCGGGTCATCGGAGCCAGACCTAAGGATGGGCACTAGCTCCGCCCTTGGCGCGTTCTACGCCCTGTGTTGCCCCGCTATAAACAACTTTTCTCTGGCTAGGCCCTCCCCTAGTCCCACTGCACCATCACAGGCCACCCATGAGGGACTGAGACTCTCTGAGACTGAGCTAAAATCAGCCTTTCCTCCCTTAACTTGTGGGTGCCAGGTGTGATGCTCTAATAACAGAAAAGTCAGTGAGACCCCTGTGGCTCTGGAGTCCCTGCTGTCTGCGCTTCTGCCCAGCCCCAAGGGAAAGAAAACCCCTGTGCCCCCGGAGTCCGGCAGGAAGAACTCGGCGGCATCTCCTCGCCTTGATAGGCAGTGGACCTGCTAGGGAACCTATGGGTCGGTGGGACAGATTAGGGCTCCTTGAGGGCTGCAACAGGAAACGGCTGAGGGCTAAAAGAGCACTTAATTGTCGGGTCCCTTGCTTTCCACACTTCCTGTTTGTTCCGCTTAAAAATTTGGTGGGCGCATTTCACAGGCTTTACCCGCACAGGAAGAGAGAGGGAGGGGGAGAAATGGGACCCTACGTCACTGACCACATCCCTGTCCGATTGCTTTGGGGTGTAATTAATTAGCTCCAACCGAGCCAGTTTCCTTCTGTGTATGTGGACAGGTGGAAGAACCAATCACCAACTCAGGACAAGAGCTCAGCCCCGAGCCCACCTTGAGATAGGAGAAAGCCAAAAAGTCGTTGATCTAGGGGTGGAAGGGAGATCCCTGGGTGGGAGGGAGGGCAGCAGAGGAGGGGGGGGGGCCCAGGTGGTGGGAGAGCCCTGGGGAGGGGGCGGAAGGGCGGGTCCTGGGGCAGAGGGTGTGACGTTCAGGCAGCAGGTTTGTGGGACATGAGGAGGCGCGGGCAGGGCACGGGCCGTGGCAGGGGGCCCCTGAGGCCACCCAGGTAAGAGGTGGAGCAGAGCGGTGGAAAGGCTCGTGTCTTGGTTTTCTTCTTTTTAAAGTTTTGTGTTTCTAATTGGCACATAAGAATCACACAAATGCATGAGGTACGCGATGGCGTGTGCTTACTTTGCATGGTGGGCACATCTAGCCCCTTTAACACACGTCGTGTCTTTGTGGTGAGCTTTCGGAACCCTCTCTGAACCATCTTGAATCTGTGCCGTGGGTTCAGGATGGTGATCCGCGGTGCACAGACCACCTATTCCATCCCAGGGGTCACTTCACACCCGGCGACCGGCCCCCTTCTTCCTCCTGCAAGCTACCCACTGCTCTAGTCTCCGTTTCTGAGATCAATATTTTTATTTTCTGCCCATGTGTGAGATCATGCGATATGTGCCATTCTGTTCCCGACTTAATGCATGTAATATAAAGTCCTCCAGGTTTATCCATGTTGCTGCAAACGACGTGACTGTTTTTCCAGACGAATGCCTCCGCCGTGTGTGGTGCCCCACTGTGTGCATGTCCCGTTCTCTCTGTCTGTTCTGGTGGGCACTTAGCAGCAACCCCACCAGCCGGTATTTACCCAAGGGACATAATGTGGACACAGAAGAGACGTGGTGCTCTGGCGTTCACTGCGGCACTACCTACAGTAACCAGGGTGGGATTTTCCCGTTGAGAGCAGAGCTGGCAGGGCGTCTGGTGGGGTGGGGAGGCAGGCCAGGCCCAGGACCAGGAAAGGTGTGGCCGTCAGTGGGACCAGCAGCCCCGAAAGTTGGGGGGAGATCAGCAGAGGGTTTCGCCCTTGCTGACAGCGAGTGGAGTCTGTCTAGGATGTGCCCGGGCCTCAATCTGTTTGTCCTGGGTCCCTCACGTGGAGTCTGATGAGGGACTTGGGCAGGCCTCCTGGTTACTTCCTGTGAGATAGGGGACAAGGCCTGACACTCCCCAGGAAGTTCTCCTTAAAATCTGTTTTCCTCCATCTTTGGCAGCCACAGCTTCCCCCATTGTCTTGTGGCTGGCAGCAGCCTTAAATGCCCCAGGGAATATTTGCTTTAGCTGTGCCAAGTTTGGGTCACCAGCCCATCCCAGACGACCTCATCTCACAATCTCTCTGGAAGATGTCTCATCTGTAGCCTCCCTCAGTCTGGTCTATCAGGAGCCCTCCCGACCCACGACTAAGCAGCAGGTCTGTGGCTGGGCAGCCGGGCACTGAGCGTACGTGAGCCTGCTTCCCCCACCACCACCCCCATTAGCAGTTTCTCCTTCCCCTTCCCTGGCCCGTCTGGGTACCGCTTCCCCCTGTGCTTCGGCATACATCCTCTTTTGAGATGGCTTGCTTTTGCCTCCTCATGATTTCTGTCTTGGCAAGTAGGCTGAGCTACCGCGCCGGGAACTAGGAGCTAGCGCCGAGAGCAGCCAACAGCCAGGGCTGGTAACGGTGAATATGGCGAGACGTCTCAGTTACTTTCTCATTGACACCCACAGCTGAAGGGAGTCAGTGTTTATTTTTAGCTCACGCTTTCAGGAGGCCTCACTCCATTCATGGCGGTCAGCCGTGGTAGACGGGTCTGGTGGAGGACTGGCTGGAGGGAAGCTGTTCACGGTATTGCAATAGGTTGTGTCTCGGTGGTCCAACCCCTCCAAACAGGCCTTACCTCTTAATAGCACAGAAAATCAGTGGATTAACTCCATGGTCGATCAGCTTCCAAACGTGTGAGGGTTTAGGGGACATCCCAGATCCAAACTACAACCAAGAAAATGGTGGAGAATGGCAGAGAACGTTCAGAAGCTGCCATCTCTGGCAGCCAGAAGAGTTCCTGAGACCTGGTCATAGCTTTGGCAGGGAGGAGAGCCCCCCACACTAAGAGCAGATAGCCCTCGGCATTCAGGGCTCAGGCGTGTCAAAGCCCCGGCCTGATTCCCGGAGCCTGGCCTGCCTCACACGTGGGGCTGTAACAGTTCTGCCCTCTGCGGAGATTCTACAATCAGGCTGTGAGTGAGAAGCTGAGGTGTCTTTGCACATCAGTGCTCTGGCTGGTAATGGTCAATCAGGTCACAATGCCATGGGTAAGTGGATGTCACTGGGGCACACACTGGTGGCCACTGGCAGTGTGGGATGGTATTCTGAGGCCATCTGACCGGGTCCCTGAGCAGGTCCTACCTGACTCTCAGGTGAGAAGCAACCTGGCTGGTCTCTCCAGCCTGCCCAGTACGCTCTGGGATGGCCTTGGGCCCCGCCGCCCTGCCTCTAGGTGTTATCTCATGTCTGCACCTGGCTTCCCGTGTGGCCCCTGCAGACTGACCCGTCTCTGACCCAGGGGTTCTCCAGACTCAGGCCTCCTGACCTCACCCTTGCTTTCCAGAGTCCCATCCCCTGTTCCTTGGAAGTCCTCTGAAAGGTCAAGGCTGTTCCCTAACCCCACCTGCCTACTACTTATTTATAACAGCAAGTGCCAAGAGCTGACGCCTCTAAGATACCCACTGGCCCCCAGGACCCCCCAGCACTTACATATCCTCAACCAGCTCTCTGGGCCAGCGCTGTTATGACCCATCGCTGAAGGTAAGGAAACCGAGGCCTGGAGAAACTGTGCTGGAAGACAGGGCAGCAGGGAGAGAGCAGGGTCAGCGCAGCTCCCCGAGGAGCCCACGTCACTTGTGACTGGAGGGAGAGTTGCCTTCCTCACTGCCCTGTCCACTGCGTGGCGGAAGGAGGATAGGCAGACGGACCCCAGGGGACAGGGACTTGCTAGGACAGGGTGCGTGCATGCTCAGCCTGCTGCCTGCCAGGCCCTGCACTGGCTCCTGGTGAAGACAGGCTCCTGGGCTCCCTTCTTGGCCACAGAGTTGAGGATGGACAGAGACCCTCAGGACCCCTGGACAAGGTGGGTGTGGAGGCTCCTGATTTTGTCAAATCTCAAATGAGATGGTGACTCAGATGTCTGTGGAGGAGAGCTGACACGGTGGGTCCTGTGGACCCCTGACTTCTCTCCTGCCTGCACCCTGGCCTTGGGGAGAAAGCTGCCCTCCTCCAAGAACAGGTCCCGTTTCCCTAACAGCACGAGGCCCCATTTCGGCCAAAAGCAAGAGACCCACGTCTGCCCGGCTCTGTCACTGAGTCAGTCACAAACACAGTGGCGGGTCCTATCTGAAGCTTCGACTCCTGTGCTGTTCCCTGGGCCTGAGTCTTGACCATTCATCCAACAAAGGCCCATTGAGCTGCTGCTGAATTCTCGGGTGAGTGAGACCCAGGCCGACAGGAAATCAGCCCTCGGGCCTGAGCAGACAGACAGACAGGCAGGCAGGCAGGCGGGCAACGCTTCATGGGCAGATGTGACAGTAGAGTGAGGAGTCTGTGGTGACTGGGGACAGTTGCCTTAGGGACACCACAGCAGAGGCCTGAGTGGTTAAAGGAACCACCGAGGAGACCCCAGTGAGCGCCACCATCTACGGCTACCTGGCTTAGGAATTTCCCACAACTGACGTGTCGTGGCCCAGCGCCTCAGCCAGCAGCACCCCGTCCCAGATCCGGAATGAGTGGGTACCGGATGGCCTGAGCTGGCCCCCAACTCCTGTGAAGAAAACTGATGCTGCCTCTGTTTCAGGGTGAGGATCCCAAGGGCCCCCGTACCTCATGGGGTCCTGACTCAGTGCCAGGTGGCATTCCAGGGTAGGCCAGGTCACCAGGACACTGGACAAACCCCCGTGTCAGAGCTGGGGACGGCAGTGGGCAGGTCTCTTGCCTGGGTCCCTGGAGCAGCCCTGATGAGACCGTGTGTGCCCTGTGGGTGCAGCCCCACCATCCACAGCAGATGGTGCCTGCCTGAGACAGACGGGCTGTGCCCTTGGCACAGTTTCCAGGAGTCTGGCGGGGCAGCCAAGGACTTTGGCCTCACTCCCGTCAGCCCGGGCAATGTGAGACGTGGAGCAGGTACGGCAGCCCTGTGGCCCCTCTGTTCCTGTCACTCTTGTCAGCGCCAGCGCTGGTCCTCCTGGTTGGGGCCGTGGCCTGAGCTTTCTCAGGATGGAGCAGGGAGGGGATAATTGTCATGTCAGGCCCCAGGCCTCTGACAGCCACGGGCACCCCGCAGACAGGCTTTCTCCAGCGCTGGCCGGCTTTTCCTAGAAGTCATGGGAACGGGAGACAGTGACCTGGCGGCCAGCCACCTACCGTCCATCCATGGGGAAGGGATGGCGGGGACAGCGGGGGACAGTGGGCTCCTTCTGGAAGCTGAGGGACTGGGCCAGCCTACAGTACCACTTGCGTGGCCTCTTGCTTTGCTTTCTCTGCTTTGGGAGCATTAGCCCTGGGTGGCAAACGCCTACCACCAGAGGTGGGTTCGGTGGCTGGTTTCCACATCTGTGGAGTAAGGACTCCAACTCACCTTTTGGCAGGGGAGACCCCGGGGGGGGGGGGGCGGAGGGTGAATTGCTGGGTGCTGTGAGTTCTGGAGATGGCGTCCCTCGTGCTGGACACGGGCGGGGCTGGACTCTGGGGTGAGACATGCAGGGCCTCATGGTTATCAGTGGCCAGAGTCAGGGCCACAGGACAGGCCGTCACGCAGCCCAGGAACCTGGGGGTTGGGCAGCGGGGTGGTGGAGAGTGTATCCGTGTTGGGGCAGAGACCTCAGCTTGAACGAGGCCACGTAGATGCAGAGGGGTGCAGGGCATGCTGGTCTCAGGAAAGCAGAGGCTGAGTGGGACTGGGAGGGTGTCTGGGTGGCAGGAGGCTGGAATTTGTTTACAGGGGGACCGGAAGGGTGGTCCGAGGAAGCCAGGGGCCTGGGAAGGGCTGTGCATCTGCGCTGTGCACCTCTGAGTGGGTTAGCATACCTGCCTGTGCCCTTTACCCGTGTGGGGGGTCCCGGAATACCCAGCCAGCATCTCAGATGGCCTAGGGGTACTCCACGATCTGGCCCCTGCCCTGCCCCGCTCTGCGTGCTGGTCTTGTCTACTGGGTTCTCCTCTCCTGAACCAGTGCCAAGCTGCCCTGTGTCCTTCGTGCTGTCTCAGCTGTCTCCTCATGCCACGGCCTTTCCACAAACTCCTCTTTCTGGGTCACTGTCACCCTCATTCCTGTCTTCAGCGCACAGGCCCCTCTGAGGGCCTTCCTCGTTCCCTTGTTAGGTGTCCCCAGCCCTGGCCCCCTCCCGTGTAGTCTGCGCCCGGCGATACAGGACAGCCATCAGTAGCTATTGGGGTGAGACCGTCTCAGCTCCCTGCCACTGCTGGCTGCCTCTGTCTGGGCCCTCTCTCAGCTGCACCTGAGCTGGCTCTTGCTGTGGGTCCTGCCTTGTAGCACGTGAGCCCCCTGCGTACTCCCTGACAGCAGAACCTACCTCCCTGCTCCGTCTCCTCAGTGAGAGAGGGACAGGGCCTTTCTGTGTCCCTGGCTCTGCCCGATGGCTGCACCTCCCCAGGGCGGAAGGACTCGCTGGATGGGCTCCTTGGGCTCAGGGACAGGAAGTACCAAAGGTGACTCAGGAATCCTCAAGATTCCTCAGGCGTTTGCAGCCAAAGGGACTTATGAAAGAGGCAGGGCCGCGGCAGGGGGCAGCGCCCCTGCAGGTTGCTAGGGGCAGATCTGGGTCTGGGCCTCCTCCCTGAGGGAGAGGAGGCCAGAAGGAGACTAGGGCTGCCCTGGAGCGGCAGGAGGGGCAGGCCTGGGGGAACTTGTCTGGCTCCACCTGCAGCTGGTACAAGGGCTCAGCAGGTGTGGGACGAGGTAGGTAACCCAGTCCAGGCTGCTGAGCAGTGGCGGGTAAGTTGGGAGGCAGCTGGGAAGGGGACACGGAGGGGACATCCTTGCTTATGGAATTTGCATCTCAAAGAGAAAAGTGGAAACCCAGCCGTCAGCAGATCCTCCGCAGAATTGTTTGTCCCAGAGGAAAGGCAGGATGTAGAGGACACATTCTGAACGGGGCAGAGGAAGGCCAGTGTGGCGCCCTAAAAACGACCTTTGGGGTTGGCTTATTTGTCTGCAAGCTGGCCTTCCTGGGGCTGCCCCCTGCAGACCAGCGCCCCTACCTGCAGCCCTTCCCTTGACCCAGCTGGGGGACTGAGGGAATGCCCGGCCGGGGGAGTGCCAGCGGGCTGCATCCCCACTCCCAGGCCTCTTGCCTGAGGTCCCAGGGTGTGTCCTTGCTCCTGTGAGCTCACCTGGCCATTGGCGCTTCTGTGTCTCCTCCTGGGAAGCCACTGAGTGCCGCAGGACGGCGGGCTGCTCTGCTGCTAGCCCCCGCCTCACGTGGTGCCCCTGCCCAGGGTTCTCGCTCAGCAACTGCTTACCAGGCACCAGCGGACCAGGCCTGGCGTGGGCTCTCGGCACTGCGGTGGGGCACCTGCAGCGGAGCCATCCTGCTGCAGGAAGGGACGGAGCAGGGCTGGGGGCAGGGCGGCGAGGACTCTGTACATCGGGCTGCTGAGGCTCTGGGTGTGGGGGCTTGGGCTGCGTGTTGCGGCTGCACAAGGAGTAGGGAGAGGGCAGCGTGCTGGCCTGGGATCCTGCCTCAGTTACTGCAGTTGCGCAGCCGTGAGACGCCATCTGGGACCTGGCACGGCCGGGACGGGGTACTCCTCTGTGCGTGCTCCTCCTGGCCTGTGCGGGAAAACTGTGGCCCCACAGAGGCGAGAGGTGGCGTCCGGGAGGAAGGGCCGGTGAAGGAGGCAGCCAGCAGGGAGGGGGCTGGGATGGCAAGTTTCGGAGTGAGCCAGATGGCTGGGACGCAGCCTGCAGGAAAGTGACAGCGCAAGGCTTCCCCTGACCCTTGCATGACAGCATACGCCCCCCTCCACCCTCGGTGCCAGCCCTCGGGCCCTGGGACGGGGGTCTCTGTGCTTTCCACATCGCACTTCCAGGGCCTGCCCCCCTGGGTCCCCACGTCCCAGGCAGCAGGGGGCATTCTTTGTTCTTGCTCTGATAACCGGGCGGTGACTGTCGGTTCTGGGTTACTGTGCTGAAATACCCAAGGCAGGTTACTGTTGAAGAAACAGGTTGTATTTGTTGCATAGTTCAGAGCTTCAGCTAGTGTGTGGGAGCAAGGTGGGAGGGGTTGGCTTGCCTTCTGGTGAGGCCGTTGAAAGATAATGTCACAGTGTGAGGCCACTGGAGGAAGAGACAATGTCCCTGGACAGAGGGCGAGAGAGTGCCTATGATCCCGAGGGCCAGAAACACCATGATGGCAGTGTCTTCCTCGTAGGGGCTGCCGTGATTAGGCTCCCAGACGTCACCTTGCCATAGGGACAGGCTCAGTCTCACAGTAGCTTGCTCTGCAGAGAGAGTTCAGGGCATCACAAAGAGCCCCAGCCTCTTCTCAGGGTAGCCATCTAGTTCCTGAGAGCCTCCCAATGGGGCCTTCCTCTTCAAAACCCTCCCCTCCCGTGGCAGGGGTGGCGGTGAGCTCCCAGCAGATTCCAGAAAGTGACCTTTTGAAGGACATATCCACACCACATTGTCACTCACGTTGTCACGGGAGACCCAGGGGGAGGCGCGTGGTTCAGCGCTGGGTCCAGAAGCCCACCTTCATGACCCTGGGTGTCCTTACCGCCTAGCCCACCAGAAGGGAACAGGGAACCCCAGCCCAGCCCACTGCAGTGCTCAGCTGCCCTGGAACCCCCAAATGCAAACAGCACGGGGTTCCTAGAACAATTGAGTGAGGGGAGCTGGGGTATGGAGCCAGCCATCCCCCCACTGCGTCCTGCAGCAGCTGTGGGGAGCCATCTCCCCTCGCCACAGGTCAGTTTTGGGGCTTCCTTCCCACAGGGGGCTCCACAGGCCCCCACCATATGGACACTGGCAGGGCACAGGTGCCCCTGCCCCTCCTTGGACAGATGATGGCGGATAATGGAGCGGGAGGAAGACCCAAAGGGTACGTCATAGTCCCTTCCCAGTCCCTGGGCACGATACCTATGACTTAAGGGAGGAGAGCTTTATTTGAGCACACAGTTCAGAGGTCTCAAGGTAGTGTGTGCGTGGCTGGCTGGCAGTAGCAGGAGGGCCTGGCAGAGGACAGAAGGTCATCCCATCCCAGCCAGGAAGCAGAGGGAAGGTTTGGGGGAAGCCAGGGCAAGAAGAGACCCTTCCACCCTCCTTGATCCACCCTCCTAACCAGGCCCTCCTCTAAGCAGCGTCTTAGACCAATAGATTGATTTCATGCGATGCAATTAACCCCCATGATCCAGTCACCTTCCAAGTACATGAGATTTTGGGGGACATTCCAGGTCCAAACCCCAACATTGGTGTCCCTGGCCACCGCATCTTCCTGCCACTCAGGCGGAGGAGCGGCAGATGGGACACTGCTCCGGTGTCAGGGTCACTGGCACTAACGTTGAACCTCAGGAGTCGTCTGCAGTGGTGAGCACCTTCCATTGAGCC
This sequence comes from Ctenodactylus gundi, assembly GCA_004027205.1. Lineage (NCBI taxonomy): Eukaryota > Metazoa > Chordata > Mammalia > Rodentia > Ctenodactylidae > Ctenodactylus > Ctenodactylus gundi. The sequence goes on from PVKB01001501.1 coordinate 79,610, forward strand.
AGCAGTAGGAGTCAGGCTGTTGGCCCTGGACTCTGCCTCGATGGCTAGCACTTCCTGCTGAGGGCAATGTGTCTGTCCTCAGTGTTGGCTCCTACGTTCGAGTTTGAAGCTCCGCTGCCCAGGCCTCCGTGGTGGGTGACTAACGGCCCCAGAGATGGTACATTTCCCTGACTTGGCAGAAAGAGTAAATTTTCTTTATTTGGCCCTACATGACACTCGGTATGGATGTTTCCAGGAAATTGTCCTGGGTTATCTGGGGCACCCTAAATGCCATCATCTGGACCCTTGGAAGAGGAAGGCAGGGGGGATTTTGAGAGAGACACAGAGAGCGATACCAACGAGAGACATGGAGGAGGGGACAGGATGAAGGGGAGCAGAGGGAGAGCCAGCTGTTCGGGCGCCAGGAGGCAAGGCCGGAGTCCTCCTCTCAAGCTCACGGCGTGACAGCCCGGTTGAGTCCTTGGATTTGCACTTCTGGCATCCAGAACTGGGAAGCGGTAGGTGCCTGGGGTTTAAGTCCCTGCTTCATGGTACTTTGCTCCAAGGGCCGCAGGGTGCTAGCTCAGGCTCAGGGAGAATGAGGTGGCGGCAGAACCAGGAGCCCCATAGCCGGCCAGTGTGGGATGCTGAGGATGACAGAGATGGTGGTGGCGGGGCTGGCAGGGTGGTCACAGCGATGGTGAACGTGTCAGTCATCTTCCTCTTCCTGGGACCAAATACCCGGCGTACACAAACGGAAGGGATCTGTTTGGCTGGCAGGTCCAGAGATTTCTGTCCGTGGTCAACTGGCTCCAAAGCAGAAGTCAGAGGAGAGGGCGTGGCCGAGGACAGCGGCTCTCTAGAGTGGGAGCGCAGGAAAACAGTGCCACAGAGGAAGGGGAGACCGCATCGAGTCCCCAGCGTCACGCCGCCGTGATCCACGCAGACACATCTAGAAGTGTGCTTGCCTAATCTCCAGGTGTCTCTCAGTCCAAGGAAATTGCAAGTCAAGACTAATCCAGACAGTGAGAACAGCCGTGTTGAAAGGAGTGATGTTAATGATTATGTGGCGCTGGTGTCACTGGTAATGGGGATGATAGTGATGGCGGGGATGGGGGTCGGGTGGCCGGGAGGCGGGTGATGGTGTGATGGAGGTGGCGGTGGCAGTGGTGGGGACACAGGTGGTGGCGGCGATGAGCGGGAAGGGGATGGTGATGTTGGTGTGGTGGCGATGATAGCGGTAATGGTGCTTGTGGTGGTGACTAATGGTGACGGTAATGGTGGCACCTCTGGTGCTGAGGGTGGCACCTCTAGTGGTGGTGTCTGCAGTGGTAGTGATAACAGTGGTAAGGCTCATGAGAGGAAGGGTAGGGGACGTTGTCTCCGTGTCGTGAAGGAGGAAGCAGAGGTTCTGCGCAGGGATGGGGCTGAGCTGTCCGACCTGACCCCGTGTGCTCACGTCTTGTGCTGGGCCTCACCTGTCACTCCCACTAGCCTCTCAGAGCCCATCTCACGGCCCCACGGCCCCCTGACCTCCGTAAGGCCTAGAGACACAGTGAAACCTCCCAGCTGCTCCTCCAGTGCACGTGTTGTCCTCGGGTTCTTCTTGCGCTCAGATCCCTTCTCCGTCTTGAGCCCGATCCCCCCACTTGCCATGCCCTGCGCAGCCTTCTTCGGCTTCTCGTGTCTGCGCCGGGGGATATTGTGTCCACTTGTGGAGCACCTGCGCACATGACGCCTCAGTAATTTGGCCTCTGCCTGCTAGACCGGAAACTGCAGAGGGTGGTGTTACACTTCTGGGTAGGAAAGCCCACTCCCAACCCCCGAGAGGCTGAGCTGCTGTTACTGCTACAGACACCTGGGGAACTGGACTCAGTTCAGCCCTGTGGGAGATCCACGGGACGTGGTGGCCAGAGCCCCTACGTTGCTGCAGACCTTGGGGTCTTGTGAGTAGTTTCCCGTCCTCACTCATGGGAAGGGCACGACAAGAGGGCACAGGTGTGGCCTCATTCGTGTGCTGTGATGCCACCGTGCACATATATCTGCCCTTTGCTGTGACAGGCCAGAGCATGTGGCATGTTTCTGTGTGGTCAGAGCCCCAAATCAGGATACCACTTAGGCCACTGCCGCTATTCTCTCCTGATAGATGAAGAAATTAAGGCAGAGAGAGGCTCAGCCCATGTCCATATCACATGACAGCAGGCAGCAGAGCCAGGTCTCAAGCGTCCGGGCTCTAGTTCAGCGGGCTTTGCTGTTGTATGTGGAGTCCAGCGCCCGCCCCTGTGCTTGATATGTATGTGCCTTACTGGGTGTCACACAAACTGCCTGGTCTACACGGCCGCTGCATGTGAAGCTCTTGGGTTCCGGTTTGGAGCGTTGTGACCAGGAGTGTGAACATCAGCAAGAACAGCTCTTTCTCTGAGGACTAAGAGCTTGGCCAGCACTGGAGAGCCACCCAGGGCCACAGACAGCACCCACTGTTGGTCTCGGCCTACGCTGTCCCACATTTGGCTAGGATGGGCCAAGAGAACTCACCTATTACTGGGCACCTCTCACAGGAACCAAGCAGCGGGTTGTGATTCAGACTGAGTGAAGGTCTAACCTCTGCTGCCCTGGGAACCGGTATCAGTTCCAAATCCTCCTCTGATACCAAACAGGGTAGGTGCCAGGTGTGTCTGGGGCAGAATAGGCTTGCTCGGGGTCTGAGGCTTCTCCTGCCTACAAGGGAGAGTGACAGGGAGCCAGTGGAAATCCAGTTGCAGGGCAGGCAGAGGCACGGACCTGCGGGAGGGTGGGAGGGACACGCGGCTGTGCTGTGCACTGACCTAGCTCCCCAGCCAGTGCTGCCCTGAACTCAGACACAAGCAGCACCCGTAGGAGACACAGGCCTCGGTGGACGGAGCCTGACTTCAATGCAGCCTGAGGCCCATGTGTGCTTCTCTGAGATGCTCAGCTGGTCATGGCCTTGCAACAGGGGGAAGAGGCACCAATGGGGACACCACGGCAAGATTTGGCCAAAGATGACGGTTCTCAGCAGGGCAGGTGGTGGGCATGGACTGTGGGAGGACATGGCCTGGGACTGGACTCGGTGGGCTATGAGGGGCCAGTTGCGGGCCGGGCTTTGGGTGGCCAGGTTTTCAGAGTTGGGAGGGGAAAGTGCAATTCAGGAGGGAGATGGTGATCCAGGCTTCGGAACCAGCTGAATGGGACAATTAATCCACCCGAGAGGGGGCACCGCTTGGCTGGCTGGGCCCGGCACGCTTCCTGGGAATGCTCCTGTAATCGGCTTAGAGATTTATGCAAATCCCATGTGCGGATGCCTTGATTGGGGCGCAGGGGGATGGTCCGGCCAGCAGAGCTCATTTCCTCCTGCGCTTGGCTCTGTGCTGCGCCCCCGATGGAATCCCTCAGCCGGCAAGCGCGTTTTCAGCATCACTGGGAGCAAAGCCAAGGGGCATTTCCACAGGAAAAAGGGCACAGGCCTGGGATGGGTCCAGCCTGTCTGTGGTGAGACTTGAGGAGGCCTCAGCAGGATACCCGACGCCGTGGCTCCCTGGCCAAGGGTGCAGCCCAACCCCAGGCACAGACTGAGCTCTGAACGTGGCAGCACTCTGGGTCCTAGTCCTAATTCCCGGTTGTAAGCTGACAGCTGGTCCTAGTTTTAGGCTGAGTCCTGATCCTGAGCAAATACTGAGCCCTGACCATGGTCACCTGTGGATCCTGACCCTGGACACAGCAAACTGTGTTCTCCATTGCAAACTAAGCCCCATTCCTGGGCACACATGGAACTCTGACCCTGGTCTCCTCTGGACCCCACCCCTGACACCGTGAGCCATGTGGCTTGGGAAGTAGCTCAGTGTCAAAGGCCGGGGTTCAATCAGTAGCACTGCAGAAATATGGCCCATCCCTCCCATGGCCCCACCTAGCTCCACAGCCCCCACCTATCTCTATATCCCCCCTCACCAGAACCACAGCCGTGGCTCCTCTGGTTCCCTTGGGCTAGGGTGAGCTGGGGTTGGGAGAGTGCGGGGCACAGGGTATATTGCCTGCACAGAGCCCTTGGGAGGCCCTGACCCAAGTCCGAGGGCAGGGTGTCTGGTCTCATGTACCCGTCACAAAGGAACCAACTGCCAGGAGCGCGGGACACCCTGAATGTCTGCCAGTGAGACAGGGCTGGTGCCCTCTTGTGACCTGGCCTAGATCTTGGAAGCCCAGCCCAGGGGAAGCCTGTGCCTCCCCTGCACCTGCTGCTTCAGTGGAGACCCTCCTAGATTTTGTAGCCTCAGCTCAGCTGCCTCTGGGGGAAGCAGCAGTATCCCGCTGGCCCACAGATACAAGCTTGGGAAGAAAAGGTCCACCGCCCATGCCAGGGGCTGCCCTGCTGGCTAAGGCCTCTGTACCAGCCCTTGGGACAGGTCAGTGTGATCTCTGGACAACTCCTGCCATCGCGTCTGTGCCCGAGAGTGGACCAGGGACACATCAAAGGCGTGCAGTCAGGAGCAGCCTAGCTGCCAAAGCAGGCATGGAGGGCAGCCTGGCTACTGGCGATGCCACCACTGGGGCTTGGCGGTCTACAGAGAGTCACGGGTCACTCGCATCTCCTCCCCAGAGACAGTAAGGCGGCTTTGTCCCAGGCTCCCTCTTCTGGACCACCACTATTGGCCCCATAGCTCCTGCCTGGCTCCTCCTGCAGCCCGTGGCCCTGCAATGCCCTTGTAGTGACAGTGACGCCCTCTGTGGGAGTCACAGTGCACCCAAGAAGCTGAGCGGTGAGGGGGACAGGACCAGGGCCCCACGTCCACCTGTAGTGCATGGGTCCAGCAGCAGGTCAGTGCCAGGCTCAATAGGTAGGGGTGGTGGCAAGGAAGTCTGAATGGAAGGCCTGTGGCTCCTGCGGATCGTGGGGGCAGCCGTGGGCACCCCAGGCGTCACAGGACCCACGTCGGTCTGCAGTCCATTGAAACACAGTTGGAGCCAGACCCGCGGAAGACGCGACGGGCTGGGTCTCTCCTGTCGTGTCCTTCCTGAAGCCCCCATGCCCCCCGCCATCCTCTCTCCGAGATTGCTCTTTCTCTGTTTCCCAGTATTCCCAGCAAACCACCATAGTCCAGGCAATGGGTCCCAATCCTAGGAGGGCAGGCAAGGAAGGTGCCAGGTGCAGGATGCGCCGGGAGGATCTGCGGGCCACAGAGAAGGGCCCATTTTGGGCTCTCTGGAGCAGACCAGGGGCAAGGGCTTAAGGGCAGGTAACATATTTAGGAGTGACCAGGCGACGTGGGTAGAGGTAGGTGAACTGGTCAGGCAGAGGACAGGAAGGAGGTTGCGGCAGGTTCCACCAGCAGCGGGTAGAGCCCATCCCATGGGGGAACTCCTGCAGGCAGGCTTGCCTGGTGCTGGGAGCTGGATGATTCTGGGTCGTCCTGGCAGCTTGCCTGTGCACAGAGATGCAGGTTCAAGGGTGGGAGGCAGGCCTCGCAGGACAAGGGGCTCCTTAGAAGTTGTACCCACCTCCACGCCCCAGCACCACTGACGGGGTGAAAGGCGGATGTTGTTGAACTGAGGATCTGGAGATGATGAGCCGGTGTGGATTATCGTGGTGGCCCTACGTCTGGTGACCCACAGCAGCACAGGAGACAGGAGAGGAGGCCATGGCCAGGCAGGACAGAGGGCGGAGAGACTTGGGCCTGAGCCAAGCAAGGCCTGAGATACGCCGTGAGAGCAGGGAGGAGCCATTGAAGCTTAGATGGGAGTGTGGTCCTGCAACACACTGGAGTCAGAGTCTGGCCTCCAGGACCAAGGCGATATGTCCTTGTTGTTCTACGTCCCCCCCAGTGTGGTCATTTGCTTCGACAGCTACAGGACACTAACCAGTGGGCAGTGGCCACTCTAGCTCTGCCCCACTAGGAGTGAGAAGGAGGGGCCAGCCACCCCATCCCGTGGGAACTTGAGCAAGCTGTGCCCAAAGGCTGAGCTTCTGGGGCACTCGATATGGATATGGGGAACCTGGTGGAGTGGCCAGGCCTCCGTGTGGCCAGGCTGTGAGGGCCTGTAGCCAGGCAGGCCTTGCCCCAAGAGTCTGAGCTGTAGGCTGTGGCGCTGGGGAGCCTTTGCGTGTTCAGAAGCAGAGGACTGCGCTGAAGCCTCTTTCGGGCGTCGGCAGGTTCACACTGGTTTCCTTGAGCCAGGCTCACCGCCAAATGAATTACCTCACATAATCCTCATGCTGGGATGGGTTCCTGTTATTATGCTCAATTTGCAGGTTAGGAAGGAGGCTCAGAGAGGTTAATTTGTTTGCTTGGCTCACACAGCCGGGAAGGCAGGGCCAGTGTTGGAACAGCCGCTGCGGTCATGGTCCCGCTGACACCTTGCCAGCGACACACCGGGGCCTTGAAGGCTGAGCAGCCTTCCGTCCTCTGCTCAGGGCCATGTCGTGGGGTGGGCAGGGGACAATGAGGCTGGTGTCGGGTCTCACGCTCACGTAGCTCCTGGGAGCATTGAGCCGGAAGAGCTGCTCAGGGGCATCTGGGCTGCCTCCTCCTGTGAGGTCCCAGGGGAGGGGAAGGCAGACACACCTGGAGGTCAGGACTGTTGGCCACACCCTCCTTGTCCCTCAGGGGATGCTGGGAAGGGAGGGTCATAGAGTTTCACAGCAGTGGGGGTAGAGAATACCGGCCATTGGATTGAGTCTCCTGGGGACCCTGGGAGCATCCCAGAGTTTTGTCTTCGCCTGGTCAGTAGATGGTAGCCTTAGATTCATGAGAATAAAAGCTGAGAATTATCTCAGTAGTCAGGAGCTCATAAAAATCCACGAAGCCCAAGACTTGAGTAATGCTGAATACCTGCTTCTTCTTGAGTGCTCCTCCCACAGGGAGGCCCTCACCTGCCCACAGGCGTTGCCCCGTCATCTCTGTGACAGCCACACTTGGTCCCGGCTCTTCCCTCTGGAGCCCTCAGGATGAGCCCCTGCCCTTCCCCCGGGGTCACTGTGATCATGGAGGTAGATGTCAACACACTGTGACAACAGGTGTGCTCCGTGTCACAGCGTGAGCACGAGCGGCCGGCGTGGTCCTGGCCCTGCCCTCTTCCTTCAGCCTGGCTGCTGGTGTCCCAGGACCGTGTCCTCTGTCTCTCCCCTCAGCCTTATCATAAGCCTTTTCCCTCAGTCAGTCTGCTCAACCCAGCCCATCGTTGTCCTCAAACTGGGTCTCGAGTGGCTCCTGGGCCAGCTGTACTAATCCAAAGCTCAAGAGAGAGAGGCTGAGCCCCACCTCCGGAGGCCAGGGAGGTGACGGTCCCTGGGGAGTCCACCATGCCCACTCCCAGGAGGAGCCAGGAGGCTGTGTGTTCTGTGCTGTGGACACAGGCCGGCACCCATCCCGTGGTCTGTCACACGCTCTTCGTGGCCCGGGAGCTGGAGGGTGCTCTAAGTTGTGTGCAGTTTCCCACCGAGTGGGACTGACACACACACAGGGACTCAGGCATGATGGATGGCCCGTGGGTGCTGCTTAGTGCCAGGGGCTTGGGCCAATGCTGCTGAGTGGGTAGCCAGCCTTGCCAGTCGGGCAGCCGCCGTGCCAACCTGGCCCGTTATCCCTCCCAGATGGTCTCTGCAAATCGTGAGGACGGCAAGCGATGCGAAATCTGCGTGTGACTTGGTGATGGTCCCAGTAGCACCGCCAGAGCCCCTGAGGGTGCCAGCCCTGACCTGGAGTAGGAGGCAGAGAGGGTGGGACACAGGGGCCCCAACACTGCCAGGCCGCGGGCCCACTGCCCAGACAGCTTCTCTCTGTGCTGTGTGAACAGAGGCTCCCGTGCCTATGCCACCACACAGAGCTCATCCAAGTCCCCAGGCCCCAGCATGCCCCCTGCTGTGGAGGTCTCTCCCCATTCCCTTGGGAGCACCCCCAGAGGGCCTGGCAGGATTGAGTCTTCTCCCAGTGTTCACAGGTCTGAGCTAGGGTGGGTGCTTGGGGTGAGGGCGGGGGGCAACAGTGCCTCTCCAAAATTCATGTTTACGCAGAATAGGCCAATCCAACCCGCGTCCCACCATGTTATACCCTTGATTAAAAAAAAAAGTTTAATGTTTTAGTACTTGTATGTGTATATTAATGATATTATAATTATATATGTTATGTGTGGCCCAGCATAGTTCCTCGTCACCCGAAAAATAAGAGCAAAACCCGGCAGGCTACAGGTTGGGAGCCCCCAATTTCAGAACACGATCTTACATGGAAAGAGGAACTTAGAGAGGTAATGTGTCAGTGAGGTCGGCAGCACCTCAACAGCACCACACAGCGCCTGTCACGCCTGATCCCTCTGTGTCTGCCAGCCTTGCTCGGCGGGAAACTGCGCACGATTTATAGCTCGCTCTAGGCCCAACCTGGTTTTCTGACGGCAGCCATAATCCACCAAGGGCTAGCAATGGGCCCGGGCATTGGCGCTGCCCCACCCCCCGGCACAGAACAGCCAGTGTGCTGGCTCCTTCTGGGCATGGGTATGGGCATGGTCCCTCCCCCGGGGGCGGTCACCTACCCCAGCCCTTCAGAGGGGGCGCTTAGCCTATTTCTCCTGAGCCTTAGACTAACGAGGCTGGCCCAGGGGCCTTTCTGGGACCCAGTTTGAGGGGAACAGTGACACTCTGGGTTGAGCAGACTGACTGAGGAGAAGGGCTTTATGGCAAGATCAAAGGGAGGGAAGGAAGGGTGCTGTGTCTCCACAGAGAGGGATCCAGGCTGAGGGAGAATAGAGCCAGGACCACAGTGGCCACCTGTGTTTACCTTAGTGTCATGAAATGCACCTGTTCTCACAGCATGGTGGTGACAACTGACCTCAATGTATGTGTCATTCCCACAGAGACAGCAGGAGGCCAATTTAAGAACCAGGACCAAGGGTGGACATTACAGAGATAAGGGTTTAGTACGTATGGGCAGGTGGTGACCTCAGAAGAGCAGGGGCCCTGACATCAGCCCCATGTCCCCATGGTTCCACGTAGCCACAGGAGTTTGTGCCTGTCACATGCCTATCTGTATAGCACTCGGGACATTTCCAGTCCCACGGCCCCGCTCAGCTATGAGGGAGGCAAGGAAGGCAGATCTCCTCTGTGCCCAGACAAGCATTAAGGTCTACCCCAGTCACTAGGACCAACAACCAGACTCCTCACGTGGGAAGGGGCGGGAGGCTGAGGTGCCGCAGGTACAGAAAGAGGCAGATAAAGAGGCAGAAAGCAGAAGTTCCTTAGGTGGAGAAAAAATGATGCGAGTTTCCTCAGGTGGGGAGAACAGAGGAAACAGGAAGTGGTAGTTGCTCAGGTAGAGAGAAACAGGAAGTAAAGGTTCCGTAGGTGAGGAGAAAGAGGAAGTGACGTTTTCTTAGGTGGGGAGGAGAAGGGGGAGAGATGTTTCTTGGGAATAGAGAGGCAGGTAGAAGCAGGAAGCACAGATTTTATTACCGGCCACTTAGGTTCCTTTGCTCGCTGCTGATCAAATCAAAGGAGGCCATTTATTTTGGAAAAGAGGCAAAAAAAAAAAAAAAAAGATTTATTTAAAGGCATTTCTGAGGCAGTGGAGGGGCCTGTTTGCCTCGAGCCACCACCTCTGTGTACAAGTAGGAATTCGTCTTTTATACAACACAACGAGGGAGGGGATATAGATCATGTCTCCTGGATGCAGACCCCTCCTTACTCTTGCATAAAGAAGTGAAGCTAATTGTGACCGCTTGGTCCCATTCACGTGGGTGGAGTAGGGATGGAACTAGTGGGTTACATATTTATGCCCTAGCTTGACGTCTAGGTTTACACTTGAGGAAGTACGAAGCCATTCCTCTCTAAAGGAAATCTCTGACTTTTAAGCTTCCGTTTTGGCAGACCAGCTACAGGAGGACCTTGGGTGGTGAGTAGGAAGGTCGTGGGTTGGACCTGCAGACTAGAGGATGCAGGGACACAGACATGAGACACGTGCCCACGCCTGGAGTCTTGCAGGGAGTTTTGAATATGACCCTCCAAAATGTCCCCATTTATTATTTTTAAATTATCCTTGATGATTTATCAGCTGATGATTCAATTAACAGCTTTTCCACTTTTTGTTTGGTTGGTTGGTTTTGGTTTTGGTTTCCTTGAGACAAGGTCTTGCTCTGTAGTCCAGGCTGGTCCTGAACTCACTCTGTAGCCCAGGCTGGCCTCGAATTCCCAGCAAACCTTCTGTTTTAGCCTCCTGAGTGCTGGGATTATAGGCGTGTGCCACCACAGCTGGCTTATGTCGTGCTGGGGAATCGAACTCAGAGCCTTGTGCTTGTGAGGCAAGCGCTCTTAATGACTTTCTCTTATATTCTTGTTGCTGGGACAGAATTCCCAGTATGCACAACTTAGGGAGGAAAGATTTTAGCATACAGTTTTGGAAGGTCACAGTCCGTTCACAGATGGCGGGTGGAAATTACTCGGCAAGGCTGGAGCCGGAGTGAGAGTTTCGCAAGCATGGCAGAGTCCGAGTCAGAGAGGAAGGGCAAAACCAGCACACACACCTCCGTGTCAAGCCCCGGTCGTCCTCCCTTTCCAGCCAGGCCCCACCTCCCCACAACACACAGTCTCCGTGGTATATGAGGCCCTGGGGACGATCCAGACCCAAACCATGGCACACTCTGCATGCTGTGCTATTCTTCCAGTCCTCATTGAGGACAGACTATGTCCAAACTGGCTGCTATTTATGAGAACTTCGTATTACACCGAGTATATGAATGAGCTGTCCCCATCACTGGGATGTCATACCCAACACCCACAGCCTAAAGGAGGAGGATTTATTTAGCTCATGGTTTCAAGGAACTTCAGCCCATGGTTGGATGACTTCGAGCGTCGTGGAGGAAGGGCGGCGGAGCGAAGCTGTGGCTTCCTGGTGGCTAGGAAGCAGGAACAGCAGAAGCGCTCCAGGGGTGAAGGAGCCAGGCGGGACCCAGACCCGCCCCACACCCACTGTGTTCTGCCAGTCGCCCTTGTAGGCCTCGTCCCATGGCCAGTCGAGCTGACTGCTGGGCCCAACTGTCACACGGGTGGCTTAATTCATCTGGTGACCCTACTGAGAGCCTGTGGGCACCTCAGCTGGAAAGGGTGAAACCTCCTGTCCTCCAAGCCAGGGGGTCAAGGGGCAGAAGTAGCCGAGGAGAGCCAGGCCTGACACGCGCCAGGGAGACTAAGGTCAGAAGACTGCTGTGGATTCGAGTCCCGCCTACACGGTGAGCTTTGGCCCAGCTTGGACTACAGAGCAAGGCCCTGTCGCCCAGTGGGTGGTCTGGCAGGTGGAGGGAGACGTGGCGAGGCCTGGGTCTGTGCTTGCTGCAAGGGGCAGTACCTGTAGCGCGGGGGCAGGTGGGTTGGGGCCTTTCTTCAGAAGTATTCCATGAAAGTCACTGGGCATTTGGGTAGAGAGAAAATGGGGGTGTCAGGAAGGAGCCCAGGAGGGCAGCAGTCAGGGTGGCTGGCTGGGAGGGTGAAGTGTGCTGTATCCCATTGTGGGTGTAGGGTGGCGAGGTGGCACAGGCAGGCAGTGCCAGGATACTCTGCATTCCAAGGACTTTGCTGGTGGGGAAGACAGAGAAGTGGATGCTTCCCTCAGAGTGTGCACGAGTGAGGGAGAAGGCAGCGCCAAGTCGAGGAGCCCTATCTTTGGCACCCACCGTGCCCAAAGGCAGGGAGAGATGTGTCCTCCCAGGTGACCACCGTTCATCCCGGTACCTATGCAGACAGTGCCTCTCCCAGCCATCCTCGGTCTGGGGGCGGGGGAGGCCTGTGGCTATAGAAGCCGCTCCACAATCCACCAGGGACAATAACTGCACCTGGCGGGGGGGGGGGGGGGGGGCGGTGTCCTAGGAGCGACAGGCGCGCAGGAGAGGCACACCCTGCCCGGGGTCTTTGTGTGAGCCCACCTTCTCCTTCTGATCTCATTCTTTTTAATACAAAGAGCAAGTATTACGGAGGCCCAGAGGCACAGCAACTCGCCTCCGACTCATTTCAGAGTCCAATTATCTAAATTATTGCTTTGCCCGGGCACAAAAGGAAGAGGCACTATTTCAGAGTTGCTGGGAGATAAGTGCCGGGTCGCCTTCCCCGTCAACAATGCATAATAATTTTGATCGGCGCTCATCACATTTCAATAGCAGCCCCGATGGCAGCCACCGGGGTCTCCGGGGACTTTTATTTTTAGCTTGAAAAATCACAAAGGGGGAGCCGGGAAGAGACTGCCTGCCGCCTGCCTCTGAGACAGCCTGGGCTGCTGACAGCCGCCTCCACGAGGCCAGCCAAAGATCGTGTTTGGCTGCCTTGGAGCTGGGAGCGTCCCGGAGCAGGGGGCTGGCTGGGACCGGTCTTGCCACCCTCACACCCACACCTGCCTCTGTTAGCTCCCGAGTTCCTCCGGGGAAAGGGAGCTCGCAGGCTGTGCTCTGTGGCACCAGGGTCCAGCAGGAAAGACGCAGGGGCCTGCGAGGCTGGCGGTGGGCGTCTGGCCCTGCTGACCATCCGGGAGGTGGCCACAGCCCAAGTCTGGGAAGAAATCTGGACTGGAAGTCTGGCTGCAGATGAGTGGGAACCGGGGAGGGTGTCAGGGTGGGAGGGAAGCAAATGCTAGGGTCTGGGGAGCCAGGGCGGGTGGGCAGTGAGCCCGAGGAGGGAGGAGGTGGGGTAGAGCTGGGGCATCTGCAGGAGGGGAGGCGGTCAAGATTTGAGAGATGGGAGCTGGGGAGAGCTTGGGAGCCAGTGGGTGCTGGACGGAGTGAGCCGGCTTCCAAGGCGGCGGGTCAGCCCGGGGCTCTCAGCTCAGCTGACAGGTCAAGAAGCGGCGGGGTCAAGGTATGGCCGGGCGTCCTCCCTGCTGGCTGAGGTCTTAGGCTGGAAAGACCGTCAGCCCCTGCTCGGTCCAGGAAGGGCTGCCTGAGAGGCTTTGGGAGGCTCTGCACGCGTTCCTAGGCTGGGGAGGCCGGCGATACCCTGGGGTGTTGCCCCCGGGGCCAGGGCCACCCGCCTCCAGGGTCACATTGCCCTGGACATGGGGGTCTCAGGATGCTAGCCCGGTTGCTGATGGGGGCTCTGAGCCTGTGTCCCAGCCAGCGTGTCTCCAACCTCTGTGTCCCAGGAGGGCGTGTCCCCTGGGAGTATTCAGTCCCAGCTCGGTAGGGACTGAAGGACTGGGGAGGGGCCGCCTTGGGTGTCCCGACCCCCTCCTCAACCTAAGACTGAGTTCTGCAGAAATGAGCCCGTGCCTCGGGAGATGGGTCGGCCAGATGGCCTCTCCCTGTGCCTTTCAGCCGTGCTGGAGAGCAGGAGCTCGCCCTGCCCTCCAGAGTCCCTTGTCTGTCTCGCCTCTGGCCGGTATTTTGGCTTAGTGAATGGGTGGCTGATGAAGGGATGTGGGAGCTTCCTGGGAGTGACTGAGACGGCTGGATGCTTAAGGAAGGGAACCGCTAATTACCACAGCCAGCTGGCAGCCGCAGGGACACGCCCGGACCGAGACATGGGGATGGGCGGGCTGGGTCAAAGACGTTTCCAGAAAGGAGCTTTCCCTGGAGCCTCTGGGCATGCTCTGTGGGGTCCTGGGCAATGCGCAGGGGAGAGAAGACCACCCTCCCGTGGAGCTGGGAGAAGTCTCCTGTGACCGCCTTCCTGCCTGACCCTGCTCTGGTCCTTCAGGTGACCCTGGCTCAGGAGCACGGGCTCCTGTCAGGGCAACATGCGAGGCTGTCTTTGCCTGCGGCCCTGCAGCCACAGCCCTTTGACGATCCATCCTGTTCTGGTCCTTTGAGGCTCTTCCTCCTCGGAGTCCACGGCACTAGGAGCCTGATCCGGCCTGATCCGGCCTGAGCCTGGCCTCCCCCATGACAGGCTTCTGTGGGCGTGATCCTCAGGCTTGCCCGTTCTCCAGGGCTCCTGAGTTCATCCGCTCTGCCATTGCTGGGCACAAGACCCCACACCCACAAGTTAAAGGGGGAGAGGTTTACCTCGGCCCATGATTTCCGTCTCTTTGGCTCCAAGGCAGGAATGTGGCAGGAGGGCGTGGTGAAGCGAAGGTTGACAGATGAGGGGCAGAGAGGAAGGGGGAGCGGCCAGATACAAGCCCCAAAGACACACCTCCATGCCTGCCCAGACACGCCTAGAAGGATACTCCACCAATCCCCACACAGATCCCAAAGCGATTCTAGTGGCCCTCTGCCCTAACCGCCACAGCTGCCCTGGGCCTTGGGAGCCATGACTACCCGGCTGGCCCCCCTCCGCACCTGCTCCACAGGCTGGCCCACCTTCCCACTGCACCTGCCCTGCGGGGTCAGCCTTCCTGCCAGTCTCACCTGTCAGGCTGAGCTGTGCACCTTCCCCCAACACCAAGGGATCTGCTGCCAGCCTTGGGCTAATCAGATTTTATGGCCAGAATGGTCCCTTTGGGTCCAAAGCCATTCCTTCACCGCGAAGGCGCCCAAACCCTTCGTCAACCACAAGGCCCCTTTCGCTCATGCCGCCTGTGTTTTCTCTGTGGTGCTATGCAGACTCACGGATGGCGGGCCTCGTGACTGACAGGGCCTTGCCCTCTCACCCAGGGCTGGACGTCGGAGGTCTAAAGCCATGCTATAGATGAGGAGGAACCTCCCCGGGCGGCTGGGGAGTCTGTGCCAGGTCCCTGCCCGCTCTGGTGCAACGGAAGTCCTCGGCTCCACAAGTGCGTCATCGTTCCAGGCTCAGCCCCTGTCCCGATGCAGCCTTCTTCCACGTCTCTGTCCCTTTTCTTGGAGGGCCCCAGCCGCTCACTGGATTAGGGCCACCCCAACTGGTGTGCTTTCTTCTTGACTAATTGTATCTGCAAGGCTCTTGTCACGTGAGTCCACAACCTGAAGTTCTGGGCACACGTGAGCTGTTGGGAGCTGGTTTTCACCCCAGTGCATCCCTAAAAGTCTCTTCCCATCTGGGATTTCTCACACCCCTCCCACTGCCCCTGTGTCCTCTTGCACCAGTGAAGGCATGCCGGTCACTAGGCCAGCCATCTGTGAGTCTGCACCATGACAGCCCCAGGAGGAAACACAGGAGACCGGAGGGGCAGGTGAGGTTTTGCCCCAGTAAGACACGGGCGAGGCCTCTGCTGGGCGTGGCTTCCTGTGGGGCTAGACCCCCTGTGAGGTGGAAGCAGCCCGCTCTGGGGCAGGTGGGACGGTCGGTCCGTGGTGGGCATGATCATACCCTGTGTGCATGGGTGGGACGTCCTCTGGCCCTTATGAGCGTGAGCAGGACTAGAGTTCAGAGCGGCGTAGCCCATGCATAGGCACACTCAGGAGCCTGCTCACGCGCACACGGGGAGCCGCCTAGGGCCAAGGCCCGGCCATCTCTCTTGCCTTGAGAAAGCCAGGAACCGCGGGGAGGGAACGAGGCGCGGGCCTGTGCTGCGTCTCGGGTAATTACCCGCACCTTGTATAACCTAATGAGCCGTGAGGGGCCCGGATGGAGAATTAGGAGGAGCTAGAAAGTGTTTCCTCACGGTTTACTCGCTTGTAGCAGCTAATTGATTTGTGGGACCAGGAGTAGTGGGCATACTCTCCCTCCCTGCGAGTGCTGAGGCCAGGCTGCAGTCGGTGTCCGCTGGCGTCCCAGAGACCAGGGACCAGGTCACGGGAGCAGTGTCCTACGTGTGCTGTGCACACACGTGACCACACACCGGCTACACTCACACCCAGCTCCCTCCCAGGGACTGTTCCCACTGTTCCCATTCAAGTCTGCATTTCTCAGACTTTATTTAATCTCATTCCGAGTTTACCATATCTATTGCACTATATTTATTTAAATTTATTCATATAGATAGAGAGTGAAAGAGAGAGAGAATGTGTGTGGGGGGAGGGGGGACACGAGATGGAGCCCAGAATCTTCACGCCAAGCTACATACATCTTAGCCCAATTTTATTTTTGATTTTGAGAGAGAGGGTCTGGCTAAATCACTGCATTGTCCTGGCTGGGCTCGAATTCCACAGTTCTCCTGCCTCAGCCTCCCAGAGTGCTGGGATTACAGGCCTGCGTCACTGGGCCTGGCTGCAAAATTTCTTTATATCAAGTAATGTCAGATACCTTACTGCTAAATTGTATCTGTAAAGGTGTAACTTTGACGTAACTAATACTTTTTCTTAATGCACGTTAAAACAATCATGTCATCCATCACTGAAAAATAGTGCTTGTGACAGGTGATGCTTGATGTGACCTCTGTGGACAGGAATGGGATTCAGGAAGGGTGGGGGCACACCTAGGAGGCAGGTCAAAGACCAGAGCCGCCTGTCCGGCCCTGAGTCAGCCCTTCCATCCAGCCCAGCAGACCCTCCTGCTTCTGTCTTGTCTCAGTACCCACCCCAGGAAGTCCCCCAATTCTATGCAAATGGAAGCCTTCTCAGAACAGCAGTGGGCGGGACAGTGGCCAGCCTTCTCAGGCCAGCCCCGCTGGGTGCTGGTCCCTGGGAGCCTCGCCCGGCCCCGCCCCACTTGAGTCCTCTTCCTCACTAGGGACCTCTTGGTGCCAGGGCTGCCTCTCCCTGTTGTGCTGAGCAGCTGGGAGAACAGTGCCCCACAATAAATCTAGGAGTGTTCTGGAGGGACAGAGATAGCTCAGGGATCCAAAGATCGTGTGCCAGGATGGGGAGATGCCATACCCACTGCTAAACCTGACAGTTCCCTGGAGTTCTTGTGGCGGTCCCACCCAGCTCAGGCACAGGCCTTGCCTTTACCAGACAGAGGCCCTGGGCTGCTGAGGGAGGGCGGGAAGGCTGGGGTTGGTGGGGTGGGGGGCCTTCTCCCCTCCATCTTCCCAGAACAGGGGCTCTTGGCAGCTCTTAGGCCAAGGGGGCACCAGGCCCCTTCTCCGCGAGTCCCCGCTGTGACGAGAGGGAATGGTCCTTCCAGAGGGAACAGGCCACAGGAGCATGCAGGGCTCCTCCCAGCGCCCCTCCTCCACGGGCGCAGAGCTCTCCTGGGCCACCACCTGGCTGGGCGGCTCAGTTTCTTTCCTGGAGGCCTGAGTAGGCAGGATGGTCAGGCCCTCGCTTCAGTCCCCTCTCTGCCTTGCCCCGGGTTCCCCAGGGAGCCATTCTCCCCAGTGGCTATTCCTGACCATGTGCCCAAGGCAGGCGTGAGCCTCCCAGTGCCTCAGGTGGGGTGGCCAGGCACACCTGCACGGCTGGCCCACACCCGCGCAGCAGCTGCACCTCCCGGCTCTGTCGCCACTGTTCCTAGTCACAGTTATGCGGCCGTCCCCTGCTTTTAGCTGGCAGATTAAAGAAAGAGAGATTTGCATAGCAATAAAAAGGTAATTAAAATCACCAACACATGAAAAGCCCATTATAAGCTTCCCCAGAACATCTCCGGCACTGGTCAGGAGAGATACGGTGAGAGGGTGGGGGTGGCGAACCAATTAACCAAGCCTGTTAGCTGTCCATTATCAGCACCCGTGCTGCAAATATAAATATTAATTGCTGCAGGGCCGACTTGTTAACAGCCAGCCAAACTCATAAATATCCCGCACACCGTTCGTGATGACGGAGTGCGTGTCTCCGCGGCGGGCCTCGGAGGAGCTCCGAGCCACGGCCGCAAATCTGCGCCCTGTGCAGCCCTTTCAGAGGCGGTCACACCTCCCAGGCGGCGCCCCCTGGCCTGAATTATGACACATCCGATTATCGGGTTATTTCTGATTTACAGCCACTTAGAACCAATGTGTGCATATCCATATATGCATATGTCCGTATATGCATGTGTGTGTGCCCTTGCACATTACACACACATCGGTGAAGTGAATGTCCCCGTCTGCCTATTGCTCAGATGATAATTAAATTAGAGCTCCTATCGGGCACTTAATCACCAGCGTGAGTCCCCGTGGCCTGCAATCACTTCACCCAGTGCCCTGCTGCCCACGAGTGGGTGTATGCAGCCAGGGACAAGGCCCCATGTGCTGGTTCCACGCATAGCCTTTCCGGGCCCACTGGAGGGGTGTGGCTGTCCACTCACACCATGATCCACGTGGAAAATAGGGATAATCCCACCCTGGTCACCTTTGTCCAGCCTCTGGAGGATCTTGGAAGGTGGCCCTCTTCCCTCTCTCACAACCCAGACCCCTACACCTGCTGGAGGCGGCCCCGTGACGCTGGCCACCCCCGCCAGATGCAAGGCCTGTGCCTGGGCTCCTGTGTCCATCTGGCCTGAGGCTGGATCTCGGAGGGACCTAGCCAGCCCTGCTTGTCACCCGTTTCCTCACTGGGTGGCATGTGCTAACCAGAGGCTGTGGTCAGGACTCGAGACTGGTGCCTAACTTCTGGGGACTTGCTGGCAAATGTTGGGGCAGCCTGCTCCACTATTCTTCCTGTGGGTATCCCTTCCTCCCTCCTGCTTCCCTCAAGTGTTGTTTTGGAGCAAGGCTGTTTTTAGAGCAGTGGGCAAGACGGAGAGGCACTGCTCTGGCGGAGCTGGCATCCAGTGCGAAAGCAGACAGTAAATAATGTGTCAAATACTGACAAGTGCTATAAGACAAAGAGAATGATCGTGGAAGCGGCTGCTTTCCACCGGGGCCGGGCCAGGCCGAGAGCCGTAAGGAGAGGGTGCCAGAGGATGAGGATGGCAAGAATCAGGCCTGGGGAGACAGCAGGGCTGAGGGACATGATGATGGGCTGATCATATGTGCGCTGGCTGGGGAGGACTTAGGATCACATGCCCCCCTCCTGGTTGTCGTGGGGACTTGGACAGTACTCTAAGATAAGGGCCATGCAGGTGGAGGAGGCAGCTGGCTGGGGGGCAGAGGTGTTGCTGGGTTTTGGTTGTTCTGAGTTTGAGGTGGTTAGGCCTCTCAGTGCAGATTTGGTTAGACCTTGGGTGTATCAGTCTGGAATTCAGAAAAAATTCAGGTTGGAACATTTCTTTCGTTCAGGAATTGAGTTGGGGAAAACAACAGGTGTGACCATGACTCTCCAGAGACCCACAGTGGGGAGGAAAGACCACCCAGAGGGAGAGACCAGCAGAGTGGCGTCACCAGGCCTGGCCGGGACGTGCTGAAGGGGCAGGCAGATCCTGTACGGTCACGGGTGAGCAAGACGGGGCACCGGGAATGGCCACTGGGTCTGAGCACACAAAGGCTTGGACCAGCTCTGCTGTAGTTGTGTGGAGGGAATGCAGACTGATCACAGAGGTGCAGGTGGCCCTGGAGGGGACAGATGGGAAGGGCAGTGACAGTTTGTGGGAAGGATGTGCTAGGAATAGAAGGATGGAGAGGGATGGTCACCTCAGGGGAGCTGGGGCCAGGCTACGTGTTTACACTCATGAGGACATGTGGTACATGCATGCACGCAGCTCACACACATAACACACACATCCATGTGTTCACACACAAAAAAGTCTATGTGTGTTTCACACACGTGCGGAGACATACATAAACATATGCATGTGTGCACATCACATGTATGAGCGATACGTGCAGCAGAATTTTATGATTCGATGGGCAGGGGAAATTGGGCAATTCAGGAGCGCCCAGCGAGGTGCTGCGCTGTCCGTGGTGCTGACCTGCCCTCTGCCTGAGGAGACTTCTTGGCGCCCAGAGGGGTTCAGCACACAACTTACAGCTCGGCGTTTGACAACCTGGCTATGTTATCACCCATTAAATCACCAGCAGCCTCGTGTGTCAGATTCCATCTGTCCTCTAGAGGGTGGAGTCTAAAGGAGGGGGCAGGGGCAGGGGCAGGGCAGGGTTAACACAAGTCGGGTGTCGCGGCCACCTGTGGACCCCTCTTGGCCCCTTTGGAAGGCAGTACTGAGATTGCTGTGCATTCAGTGTGACTCAGGGAAGGCACTGTGCCCCACGTGAGCCCCTCAGCAAGTGAGGGACCAATCCAGGATTCGAACCCAGCCCAGCCCGAATGCCAGGACGTCGCCACTACCTGTAGGACACATCATTTCCCCTGTCCCCTCCTCCAACTCCACTACTAGTGTTTCCATGAGAAACATGGGGACACGAGGAGGACAGAGTCCCAGTGGCCTGTGTGGGAGAGTCCTAGGAGAGCTCAAGTCCTGGTGGATCGTGACATCCTGGGGGAAGGTGGGTGCAGTGTGCCATGCTCTCCCCGCAGTGCCAAGGCCCAGTGGCACAGTCCACAGTCCCAGCACTGCAGGAGGCTGAGGTGGGTGGAGCACAAGTGTGAGCCCAGCCTGGGCAAATCGTGACTACGACGCTGTCTCAAAATCAAAAATAAAAATGTCCCGGGGAGGTAGCTCAGTGCCAAGGCCCTGGGTCCGATCCCAGTGACACACATACACAGAGAGAGCAAGTTTTCACAGAGGGCAGTTGCTCAGCCTCTGTCAGTGTTAAATAGAACCAACAGCCCACCCAGCAGAGCCAATTCTCTGCAGTGCAGTGTGCGCTGCCCGTGGGGGCCGGCATGGCTCTGCAGAGGTGTGCTGCCCGGGTCTGCTGCCGCAGGGAGCGCACTGATGGGTGGGCCAGGAGCTGCTTTGTGGCTGCCTTGGCACCGTGAGTTTCCTTTCCTCGAAGGCACCTGACCCCTCCCTCTCTTCTCAGGCTCCCGCCTTTAACCCCTCCCAGGTGGTTCCCTTACTGCATGTCTTGCACATTGAATCCCATCTTGGCTTCTGCTTTGGAACAGACCTGCCCCGACTCAGAAGGAGGGCAGCCTGCAGACAGGCTCGCAGAGGTTGGTGTTGCCAAGGGCTCACGCCACAAATCCCCCCACTGGTATCTCATATGCTCCATGGGCCCGACCAGCCAGTCCCTGGGGACTCCGGTCCGTGTGAAGGTTCCATCAGCATCTGGGCTGCAGGTAGCACACTGGTTACACCAGTGATGCTTCTCACCACCTGATATTAGTAATGAGGGTTTGTGTGCCCAGCATACGTGTGTGCATGTGCTTTAGGAGTCATCTGTCTGCACCCTGTGTCTGTGTGTCTATCTGAATTCATGTCTGCATGTGTGTGTCCCTCCTGTAGACAGGACAGAGTCTGTGGCAGGGCCCAGCTGTAAATATTTGTGCACTGGTTTGGAGTGGAGCTTCAGGCTGGTGTGAGCTTGAATTCCCTGATCTCGGAGTGCTTCAGTTTCCCGAGTGGCAGTTGTGTGGCCAGCTTGGGTGACAGCTATCACACTCGTGTGCATTTGGCCACGCTCTTTCTGACGGTGACCTGAGCCAAGTGGGGCAGGCCCTCTGTCTGTGCCTTGAGCCTTGCCGGCACCCTGCGTGAGTCCTGCATCTCCACCGGAGGCCAGCGTCAGCTTGGACAGGCCCCATGGCTCGGGCACGTCCCCTGCCTGCCTGGCACCCCAGCTGCCGGGATCTGCCGACAGCCTTCCCTTCTCATTAGCTCCGCACGTCAGACCGCAAATTGGCAAAACTGTCAGACAAGCAACAACAGGAAAAAGAAGGTTTTAATTAGTTCTTCGTAATGATCAGGAAACATGGTCAAGAAGAAGTGCTTGGATCTGCACGTGGTTCTGTGGACCACACTGGGCTGTGGGATTTAAAGCTGCAAGGACCCACCAGCTCCCCCATAGCTGCTGGAAGTTGGATGGGATGGGGAGGCCGGGAGGAGCCGAGATGGTCAGGGTTTTCAGTTCAAGGAGATGCGCTGCCCCTACCCAGGCTGGTGCCCGCTACCTATAGACCCTCCACGCACGGTGTTGGAATGGGGGGCTTCCCGCATCGACTTCCAGGTGGGCCAGGAGTGTGGGCACAGGGCATCCCCAGTGCTTGGGGCCATGCAGGCGCTCTGCAGCCTTCGTCCTTCCAGACCACATGGGTCCTTGAAGGTCCTGGGGGGCAGTTTCCTCATGGGAACATGGGGAGAGAGGCAACACGGCTGGACTCACGAATGTCTTGATAGGGAACCCTACCTGGGGTTCTTCTCCTGCTTGGGAAATGAGAGGGGGGTGGTGGGAAGAGAAAAGGCTGGAAAGCCCAGAGGAAGCAGCCACCAGTCAGGTCAGGAAGTGGACACTGCGGAGGTCCCCAAGGCCCCTTTGTCACCTCAGAGCCAAGCTTGGCCTGGCTGGGACTTCAGACTCAGACTCGTTTGCGCACTCTGTCTGTGCCAGGCACCCCCGTCGCCGTTAACATTTGTGAATTGCCCTGTTGTTGCTACAGTGACATTCTTTAATTTATGACTGTATCACTTCCCCTGACGGTATGAAGATTTATTACCCACTCTGCCGGGGGGGGGGGGCTATAATTGCTTCTGACTTTGCAGTTATTACAAATTGAAGTGCTGTAAACCTTGTACATGTGCCCTGTGGTGATGGAGTGTGAGTGACACTTCCGTCAGGCACGCAGGTGTCACCGAAGGGTGGGGACAAGTTCTGAAATTCAGTGGCCTAACACCAGCAAGTCCTGGCCAATGGCTCTCGAGGACAGTGCCACCAACTCCCAATCCTGTGGCTATGCACTGCAGCCGTCCCACCTTTGCCAACAGCTAGCACTCCACCTGAAAGATGTGGCCCTGTCTGGTGTCACCACCCGTCTGTCGTCTAGGAGCAGCCTGTTCAAGCTATTTGCCTTTACTTAAAAACCGGTGGCTTTTTTCTGTTGACTTATAGTTTCCCCTAAGATGTATTTGGGATTTTCATCTTTTAAAAATCATTTTTTGATTTTGAGACAGGGTCTCGCTAAGTTGCAGAGTTGCCCAGGCTGGGCTTAAATTTGCAATCCTCCTGCCTCAGCCTCCCAGAGTGCTAGGATGACAGGCCTGCGCCACCGTGTTCAACTTGGAATATACGTCTTCCGAGGAATATAAATAATTAACTCAAGCAGAATCCAATCTGGTCACCTTCCTGGTTAGTATCCGCCTCCTTATCACGAAGAAGGCTCGCTCAGGTCTCCCGGAAGCTTCACTGCTTCACTCCTCAGGTTTTGGTGTAGAATCTACGTGGAATTGCGTTGGGGGTGCGGCTGCTGGGCAGCTGCTAGCTGATGCAAAGTGAGGGTGAGCCCGTCTTTCCTCAGATCCGGGTGTCTGGCGGAGCCCGTGTGATGTGTCAGAAAGATCATCGTTCTGTGCTTCATCAGGACTCTGACCTGCCTGTAGGTGGGACATACGCATGCAGACGTGAATTCAGACAGATGCGCAGACACAGGATGCAGTGCTTTTTCTTTTTTGCAGCGTTCCTCGGTGCGAATTCACCTTTAAGGATAGGTTAGGGTGCTGGGGCCTGGTGCCACACGCCTCTAACCCTCACATTCTGGAAGGCTGGGGCAGGAGGGTTGTCACTTTGAGACACTCCTAGGTACCTTCGTGACCCAGTAAGACTCTGTTTCAAAATCAAAGACCAAAAATTGGGCTCAAGATGTAGAAGACCCTGGGTTCTACCCTCAGGACCACAAAAACAAAACAAAACAAAAACGGGTGAAAGTTTATCTCAGCTGGCTCCTCGTGCTAGAGCGGCGGTGGCTGTGTGCATATTTAAGCGATCTGTGGGTTTTGATCTCACCGATGGGAATGCGGCTCCTGACGCTTCCTTGGTGCCCTGCTCACGTCTGTGTATCCTGGCGTGAGATCATCTGTCACACCTGGTGGCTACGATTCATGTCTTTTTTGATCCAGGTTATTCTGGCTATGGGCTTACATTGACTCAGAGAGAGAGAGAGAGAGAGAGAGAGAGAGAGAGAGAGAGAACCCAGCTTCCGTGGCGTTGACGGGCTCCGTTGTTTTTTCTTCTCCATCCCTCTGAGCTCTTATCTTTGGTCCTGGAGTCGGTTTCGTTTCAGCTCGATTTTCTCTCCTTCCGCTGGCTCCTACAGCCGAGGGGCTCTGACTCGGAGCCGTTCCTCGCCCAGCTCCGTCCTTGGGCCTCGGCGCTCTCCCAGCTGCTGTTCTGGGGGCGTCGGACCAGCTCCGAGTGGCTCTGCTCCCCTCTTCCTCTGGTTCAGCCTACTTTCTCTTCAGCTTTCTTCCCTGACACGTGGTTACTGACAGGTATGACAACGAGCTTCCGACCATTCGGGGTCTTTCCAGGAATCTTATCACTATTGATTTCTAAGTTAGGTCCTTTGTGGCTCCTGAATGTACTTTGTATGATGTCTTAGTCCATTTATGTCACTATAACGGAATACCTGAGCCTGGTTATTTGTAAGGAACAGACACTCCTTGTGTCACAGTTGTGACGCCTGGGAGGGCCACGTCCGCTGGCGAGGCGGAGCACTGCGGCCCCATGTGCGGAGGCAGAAGGGCTCACGGGCCTTTGGAAGCCCTTGTCCCTCTCCCACGGGGGGTTTCCGTACACCCTCAGTACCTTTCGTTCCCCTCGCTCACCCTACCAAGCGTCGAACCTCTGCAGAGAGCTACACCCCCAGCTCTTTTTTAAAAAATTCTTTTCACTGTTGTTACTTTGAAACAGGGTCTTACTAAATTACCCAAACTATTTCACATTTGCCTCTAAAAGTGCTGAGACTACACACCTGTGGCCCACACTTAGCTGGTCGCCTCTTACAAGCCCTCCACCCCCAACTCTATCCACTGGCACCGCCTGCCGTAGACGCAGCACATATTCGAAGCACAGCACACGACTTGACTGTGTCAGGCCTGTTTTGGCAGCCCAGAAGAGGGTCTCTCTTGGAAGGGGTTCCGCATGCCTCAACAGGTGAGCTATTCCAATCCTCCGTGTCACCCACACGCTCGCTCGCGTTCCCATGTCTGTTATGGCTCGGATCTGGAGTGTCCCCCACAGCTTCATGTCCTTGGGTGTCATAACATGCCAATGAGTTGTGAACAGGTGCGGCCTGCCCGGAGGGTGCGGCCGCCGGTGCAGGGCGTGGACCCCGCTCAGCCCCGCTGCCTCCCCTGGCGTCACGTCCACTGTGCTGCAGGTAGGTCCCCTCTGCTCTTCTCCTGGCCACATGCTTCTCCCCTTGCTGGCCTCCATGCACGGACCATGACCTGACACTGTGAGCTAAAATTTATCTTTCCTCCCTGAAATTCTGGGTGGCATTTTTTCTGTCCTAGAAATCAGAGCACGACCACACAGTGTCCTCACTAGCCCCCTCTGCGGCCCGATGGGCTACTAAAAGGTGGGTGTTGGAGACCCTGGCACTGGGTGCTGGGTGGTGGCCCGTCCTCTTTGACGGGCTGTTGTTGCTCGGTGCATCTCGAATCTCCGCCGCCCGCTGCGCCCACTCAGGATTGGGCTGTCTTCTCACGGGTGGCTCCTTTGTCCTGTTTGAAATTATCATTTAATGTTCCCGATAATGTTCTCCACTCTGAGGCCGGCTTGCTCTGGTACTAACATGGCTGAGCCGCTTTCAGGGCGTGTTGTCATAGAACCGTCGTCTGTTGCGATTTCCCTTGGATCCTACTCGTTTCTTCATAGTTAGTGTGGCCTTGTGTAGGCTGAACAGAGTGAGCCTGTATTTTTCTTGATCCAGTCTAAAGTCTGTCCTCTCTCTGGCGTGTAGGGAACACCCGAAGTGACATCATCGCACGCCTGTCTGTGTTATCGCTCGACGCTTGCCCTGTTACTTTTCGGTTTTCCGTGCCCTTCCTTCTGTGGACAAAGCCGTTTTCCCCTTGGAAGCCGGACCTGGGTCCTTCCGTCTCCGGCCTTTCTTCCTGCGTTCAGCCTTTCCTGCCCGTGGAGCAGGAGGGACGCAGCTGTAGGAGCTGCCTGGGTCCCCGTGCGCCACTGCTGTCATCCATGTCACCGCTGTGCCCCTCCTCACCCCCTGGCCTCCCGTTCCCTGCCTCTGCCTGCGCAGCTGGGTCTGACTGCCAGGTGCCAGGCGGTGTGGGGCTTCTGTAAGTGACCTGGACCTTGCTCTGAGATCTGCTCAAGGTCCTAGAGACGGTGTGTCTCAGCGCCCTGGAGTCTTGTCTGCTTGGGCTGGGGCTTCAGCAAGTGACCGGGGAGGCGGGAGCCTCGCTGCGTCCTGGTGTCCTGTGGCTACGAGGTCCGTAGCATCCCGCATGGCACCCGGGGAGCCCTGGTGGCGGCTCTGTCCCCCGCCCACTGTGGTGGCCGGGCCACTTCCTCCCCTCCTGTCTTTCACTGCAGCATACGGGGTCACAGCCCCACACTCCAGCTGATATCAATTCACCTTTCAAAGCATTCTTGCTCTAAAATAGGACACAGGCCCAGAAGATCGCACAAAATGATTCTGTGGTTTACTGATTATTCTTGGGCAAACTCCAGCCCTGGAAACGGAGCTGCGTCCCAGCGAGAGCCTGAGGAGCCAGTCCTCCCCTGGCTGGGCGGTTCCCACCTCTCAAAGCAAGCCTCGGCGACGTCAGCGCGCCACAGTGGCTGGGTGCGGAGCGAGCCTCGCGGTCAGCACGTGGACGGGAGGGCATCGTGGCTCAGCCTTGCCCTCCATTTTAGGGCTGGACACGTCTTCGCTCTTCCCTTGGGCCCGTAAGCTCCCCTGGCCTCGCGTCCCGCGGCTGCCTCGCTGGCCTGCAGTCTGGTTCTGCTGATAGCATTCTGGTGGCTCCCTGTCCTTTAGACCTTCTGGCACATCGGTGCCGCAGCGGAGCCCGTGCCCGGCTGAGGCGTAATCCGTCTGCGAGCACGGGGCTGGGCATTCGGCCAGACACAAGGAGTGGCAGAATCCCTGGTCCTGCCTCTTTGTGCTCCGCGAATAGCCTTGGGTTTTCAGCGCCCGAACCTTCATCGAGTTGCAAAGGGGGGCGTTCTGAATCTGCCCGCTTTCTCTCTCTCTCTCTCTCTCTCTCTCTCTCTGAGCTGACTTTTCAAGAATTTAAAGGGGAAACCCATGCTTCACCACCTCTTTACCTTTGCCAGGATCCCCTTTCTTCCGCATAGCTGGCAGGAGTCTTACCTTTTGATCCAGGGTGGGCATCCCAGTGTTGAATTCTCTGCTTCCATTTGTAATGAAAATTATCTTTATTAGATCCTTACAATTAAAGGCATTTTTCTGGTTATAGAATTCGAGCTTGAAGTGGCGAGCTGATAATGGCAACCTTCCCTCGTCCTTTGGCCTCTTTGGTCCTGGCCGCAAATCAGCTGCCGTAGTTTTCTTTTTCTTTCACTGTCTGCCTGTACCATCCCCTCTTTGCCCTTAAGAGTCTCCTCTCTAACTGGCGTTCAGTGGTTTGAACCCTATGGGCTGAGTCGCGGCGAGTTTAGCATTTATTTTCCTGCATTTTATTGAGCTGCTCGGATTAAGAGATTGATGTTTTAATCACGTTTAGCAAATTTCAGCCCCTGAGTGTTTAAGTGCAGCTTCCCCCCACCCGCCCCGTCTCCTCCCTCTTGGATTTCACTTACATTTACGTCAGATTTGCTGATATTGCCCCGTGGGGCAGCGAGACTGGTTATTTTCTTTCCAATCTTCTTCCTCTCTGTGCTTCAATTTGTGTAAAATCTAACGCTCCATTTCCAAGTTTAATGATCTTTCTAGTGAATGAATTTCTCCACTCACCCGCAGAACTGTATGGCTTTCCCCAGATCTCTTACCACGTCACCCATCGCGAGCGAATTTCCCTGCAGAACCTTTACCACGGCTCACATGGATACTGTAAAGGTCTTTCCGTCCAGTCCCAGCATCTGAGCCAACTTGGGCTCTGCTCCCGTTAACTCTTTTCTCTTTGAGTTTGGGTGACGCGTTCCTGCTTTCTGTGTGCCTGATCTTTTTGTTTTAAGGACGGACATTCTGGACGCATGTGGTCAAGTGTCTGGTCAGTTACCTTCCCCGGAAGTGCTAAATTTCGCTTTGGGAAGCAACTAAGTGACTGGTACATTGTCTTGCTCCTATAGCTCTGTAGGCTGTGTTAAGAGACTCTGTTCGATTTCCCCCCTCATTTTAGGGTGCAGATTTGGTCTTAGGATGTGGTTCTCTTTTGGAAGGGAGTACTGGGGGTTGAGCCCAGGGCCTTTGCACTGAGCTATGTCCCCAGCCCAGTTTTTGGCTGTGATTTTGAGACAGAATACCTCTAAATCACTAGGTTGCCCAGGCTGGGCTTGAACTTGTGATCCTCCTGCCTCAGCCTCTAGACTGCCAAGATTTTTTTTTTTCTTTTCTGAGACAGAGTCTTGGAATATTGCTCTGGAGTCCAGGCTGGTCCTGAACTCACTATGTAGCCCAAACTGACTGTGAACTTACAGCAATTCCTCTGCCTCAGCCTCCTGAGTGCTGGAACTACAGGCGTGTGCTACCACTCTGGGGTAACATTTATGTGCTGTTGGGGAATCAAACCCAAGGCCTTCTGCATGCTGGACAAGCACTCCATCCACTGTGCCACACCCCAGCGCAGCATGCTGGGATTGTGGGTCTGTGCCACCAGGCCCAGCAAGCATTTGGTTCTTATCTAAGCTCCTTCCAGGGTGTTTACTGAGAGTCTCAAAAGTAGGGAGATGAGAACTCAGGACATGCCCGATCCCAGCCGCGAGACCACTAGGGTGCTGCACACAGGACCAGCTGCAGCTCTGTTCCTTCCGCACCAAGTGGCTGCTCTGCTCTGGTCGGCCCCGTTAGCTCCTGCTGCTGCCGGGCGACACAGCCTGGGTGCTCGTCCTGCGTGCGCCGTCCCGAGATCCTCCGAGGTCGTCCTCCGTGCTGGCATGCAGCTCCCCTCTGTCAGCCTGCTGCAGTCACGTGATCAGGGACCCAAGGAGAAAGGCCAGATGGGTGCGCCACCCACCCACGTCCACTCCCTTAGCTCGGGGGCTGCGTCTCCTGCAGCTTCTGCCTGCCTTAGTCACACCCCTGTGCCTTCCAACCGTTGTTTTAATACTTTTCCCCGAGTTTATAATTGCTTTTGGCAGGAAGGTGAGTCTAATCTAAGCCACTTCCTATTCTGGGAAGCTGTGAGGTTCTCGTGTATTTTTACTTTACATACGTGCACAGCCTGCCAGTTTCCAGCACGATTACCACGCGGGCACCCGTCTCTTGCTTCTCGCATCCTTTTGGAGACATGGAGACACCTGCCCCCACGTCAGGTCCTTTCCCTCTGAATCCAGAGGGAAATTCCTCACAGGAAGCTCCCGAGAGGGGCCCGCCGCCCACCCTGCGGGCTGGCACCTGCTTGGCAGGCCCAGCGGCGATGCCTCAGTGTCTTCGTCACTTTCTGTTGCTGAGACACAATACCCAACGCCTGTAACTTGAGGTATAAAAGGTTTATTTTGACTCATGTTTCAGAAGGGCTCACCTCCTCCGTGGGGGGCTGGTCATGGCGGGAACACGTGGTGGAGGCCCCCGCGGAGGACGGCTGCTCATCCCACTGGGCTCAGCGAGCAGAACGGCTCGGAAGGAGTGGGGGCAGGAATCGATCCCTCCAGGCCACACCTTCAGTGATCCCCACTTCCTCGTGCCCAGACCCCACCTCTCCACATGCCACGAAAATATCGATGGACCCGTCTACTTGATTCGGTTAACCTCTGCGATCCCGTCACCTTCTGCATGTACTTGAGGCCCTGTCGCCACCTTTCCCTCCCCGCAACACTCAGCGAGCTTCCCCACCACTCGCCCCTCTCCGAGGAGGGCTGTGCTGCAGGTGCGGGTCCCCCTGTCCCCATCCCTGCCCTTCTCAGGTACACAGTCTCAGTTCGGGGAGAGGCCGTCTCCCCAGGTCTGCCCCCGTGTTCTCAGCTTTCTCCTGTCCCCCGTTACCGGCTCGACGCTCTTCATGTTGGAGTCTTCCTGTCCACGGCCATGTCCCACGGCTGCCTGGCTCCTGTTGTCCCTGTAGGGTCCTCCTACTCTGTTACTGTGCCTCAGTTGTTATTCTTACAAAATAATATTCTCAACTTGATTATGCCTTTTTTATATATTACAGCTATTTGAAAGCCTGTGTTTTGAAACTCCGAAGTCTCGGTCCTGTGAAGGACCTGTTTCTACTGTCCTGTTTTTCCCCCCTTGGCATTTCACGGTGGAGGTGTTCATCGATTGCGGGGTGTGCCCGGGGGTTGGAGGGAGGTCAGAGCATTCATCTCGTTCTCACTGCCAGGGCAAAAGACTCAATAGCTCCAACCTGGAGGAGGAGGTTTGGTCTTGGCTCACAGTTTTTGCAGCTGCAGTCTGTGGTTGGTAGGCTCAAGGCAGACATGGCGTGTTGGAAGGGCCTGGAAGGAGAAAGCCATGTGTCCCCTGGCAGCCAGGAAGCAGAGACAAGGGGAAGAGGGGGGCCAGGGACAAAAACATATCCTTCTAGGCCAGACCCTGGTGACCCGCCTCCCACTGGCTCCCCTCCCCCACCAGTGCAGTCCTCCATGAATTCATCCACGGTGAATCCACTGGGGAGTGTAGCACCCCCGGGAACCTGTCACCTTCCTAACACGGGAGACTTTGGGGGGACATTTTAGATCTAAACCGTAATGGTGATGGTTTGAGTTACTTTTCCTTTGCAGGGACAGACTCCTTAACATCCACACTTAAGTGCGTAAAGGTTAATTTTACCTCACAGGGACAGAAGGTCGTCAGCCCATTCATAGGTGGCTGGCAGTAATGGCAGCGTGCACATGGCAGAGGCCCCGTCAGGAAAGCTGTTCATTGCATGGCAAACAGAAAGGTGAGGGAGTGAGGAAGGGCTGAGCTGGTGTCTATCATTCCAGGTCGTGCCGCGTGATCTGCCCCTTCTGGGCCACGCTCCAGTGGTCCTCCCTTTCCAACCAAGCCCCGCCTCTCAGCAGCACGTGAAATCCATCGGTATTCCACATTCAAATCATCCACATACGGGAGGCTTTTGGAGAACACTTCAGATGCACACCGCCACAGTGATGTTCCCCGGGCAGGGCAGAGATGCCTGGAGGCGGTCCTAGGCGGGACCAGCCTGTCCCCGTCATCATTACACTCAGTCTGCCCTTCCACTGGGGCCCTCTCCGTGGACTGGAAGTGCTGAGTAGGCCACGGTCCCTCCCGGTCCACTGTCCGACATTCCGCCCCGCACTGAGGCCCTTCATGGATTCCTCGTCCTGTGTGCCAGCTGTGTGCCTGGTTTATAAGCCTTCATGACACCATAGACCTTGGGATTTGGCAAATTCCTCAAAATAAAGCTGTGTTTGGTAGTCTGGCTTCCCTGAAATTCTCTTTTCTCATGTTCACAACCCCCAGCATCCTGCTGGCATGAGGCCCTGGACTGCTCTGCCCAGAGCTCGTGGTCTGCGTTCCCTGCACACACAGTGAGTCACAAACACCCATAGCAAATGGACCAAAGGAGGCTGGCTTCCCCTCCCACCTCAGTGCCCCCTCTGCACCTCGGCTTCCCCAGCCCCTTCCTGTGGCCCTGCTGTGGCCCTTCTGTGTTCACCCAGCTCCAAGGCCAGGCCAGGGCAGGGCGTCTTGTTCCAGAGGATGTCCGTTTTGTGTAATTGGCTTTTCCCTGTGACATACTCCATACTTCTGTGTGCATCCTCTGTATTTTCAATTTTACACAAACTAATTTTGTCATAAGCACACTCTGGGGGTCTAGAAAACACAATTTTATGTGAAAACCAAAAACTGAAGCAATTACTTGAATTATTTCAGTGAAAAATCATCTTTGGCCCTGTTGGTCCAGGAGGCTGTGTGAAGTCCAGCCAAAATGAGGACTCATTTGGCCGTGTGATTTCACATGTAGACAGCACAGATGTTCGAGGTTTCTAAATAAAAATATGGCGCTTCTATCAGGGGTCGTGTCATGAGTCGTGAGTTCCTGTCGTCTCCGTACTTCTCCCGGAAAGATTCTCACTGTGCTCTCGATATTTTGGTGTTCCTAAGCAGAAAGTGCCCAGGGATGGACACAAGTAATCTAAAATCATGTGATGTATCGGTCTTTCTAGGACCTTCCACAGACATCAGGTGCTGCCTCAGGAGTGAGACAGCCCTGGGTTTGAATCCGTTACAAGCTGAAGTCCCTGCAGGAGGCACTGCCCTCCACGTGTGCCAGCTCACCTGTTGCTTAGAAGAGAAAGTCCCCTGGCTCAAAGTCGGTCCCCTGGCTGAGAGAGAATGAGGGGACATAGGACATATCTCTGTACCATCTCTCTGCCCAGCCCCGCCTGGCCGAAGGGCAGCTACATTAGCAGGACTTTCAACGCGTTCTGCTCTAGTCTCCTGGGCACTGGAGATGCTTGTTACGCACAATCCTCACAGCTGTTACTGACAGCGATAACACAATCCAGACCGAGCTGACCACTTGGAAAGAGGTTAGTTGCTTCTGAGTTAAATTATGAATTCCATGCATTATCTAATCAAATCCTCAGTAGGAATTTTTAGAACTTGAAAAACAGATTCTAATTTATGTGTAGAAAAATAAACTATGAACAGCCGAGAACATTTTGAAAAAGATGAGCAAAATTTGGGGCATTGGGAAAAGCTCCTTTATTAGACTTTAAAACAGGATACGAAGTCAATGGCCTTGGGGACCTGAGGGCGTGTAGGACCACGAAAAAAAGCCAGCAGAGAGGAAGGTGGAGCAAAGCCAGGTGTGAGGATCAGATACCCAAGAGCACACGTTGAGGCTGGGGAGGGTAGGGCTCTGGTTAAACAGAGTGGGGAAATTTGGGCCCTAGGGGGCAAAAATGAAACTGATTTTCCCTTCACACCATTTTGTTTTTCTTTGTTGAGGCTAAGTCTTGCTCTGTAGTCCAGGCTGGTCCTGAACTTGTGTAGCCCAGGATGGCTTTGAACTCGGAGCAGTCTTCTTGTCTCAGCCTCCCTAGTGCTGAGATTTCAGGCGTGCCTCCCCATGCCCGGCTTACGTGGTGCCAAGGGATTGAATTCAGGGCCTTGCAGCACACGCTCAGCAGGCTCTCTGGCGGCTGTGCTGTTCCTCCAGCCCTTCACACTGTTTTAATGAAATTAATTCAACATGGATTCAGCGTATAAGGGAGAATAGCGATTTTTTTAAGTGAAGGATGATATAGTTTTGACCTTGAGGAAGGACGTTCTGACCAAGACTGTGCTAGAGCAGCGGCGCACCCTTTGGCTGAAGCCGTCTCCCAAGGACAGGGTTGGGGGCACTTGCTGCCCAGCTGAGTGTAGGAGGGGAGCTTTGAAATGGCAGCTGCAGAAAGAGGGGAGCGGGGAGACAAGCTCTGCCTCCTGCCACTCGGCAGTGGCAATAGAACCTGATAGGAGCACCCTGACGGGAGGCGGGACTTCACTCAGGGCTTGCTGCTGGCAGCCTGGTCATTCCAAGGACAGGGACTGTTACTGATTTGCGGCCTGGGGGCTGGGAACGCCTGCCCTAGAGGTCCCTAGATGAGAAGTCACTAGAGGATCCTCAGCTAAGGTGACCTTTTCCTTTACCGGGGCGCCAAAGGCCAGACAACAGGCTGGCATGCGTGACATTCAGGAAGGACCTGTTACTAGGATAGCCAAGGCCGTCGCTCCACCAGGGAGCAGGAGACAGGATGCCCAGCAGGAAGCACGCCCCAGACAGGGTGAGGATGCTCACGTAGCAGAGGGGCTGGTTGTCAGCTGGGGACAAGCGCGACAACATCTGTAACGGGCAGGGCCGGGTCAGAGGCCCTGGAGGCGGCCTTGAGGGCGCTGTGGATGCTGGCATGGAAGGAATGCATCCGACTCTGGCGGGAGCAGCGGGACCGCCCTTCTGAGCTGCGGTGGGGGCATGTGACTGGGGCTCAGTGAGGGCTGTCTCCAGAGGCCAGATTGACTCAGGGGCCCCATGACGACCAAAGAGGTTGGTGCCTCGTGAGGGAGTTGCAGGGGGTGGTGACGCGGCTGGTCACGGCCCACAGCCCACTGCAGGTCTCTCTTCCCAGGCCTGCAAGGGTTTCCACACAGGGTGTATTTCCTGGCAGGCCAGCAGGGGTCTTGGGTCCCCTTCTGGGGCCAGCCTGCCTTTGCAGGTCAGTGGAGGGGCCAGGGTGGCAGAGTTCAGGGAAGACTGCAGCTGTCACCCACCATCTGTGTCTTCCTGAGCCTTTTGTCCTGGTCTCTCGAGGGAATTCCTGCCTCAGTCTCCTTGCTGTGCCCTCTGAGCCTAAACTTCCTGTCCCCCGCAGGTCTGGCCCTGCAACTTGCAGTGGGGTTTCCTGCCCGCACCATCAGGCCTGATTTATGGGGTCATTTTCCACCAGATTCCTGGCTGTGCTGCGTCCCTGCCCACACCCTAGCACCAGAATGCCTTTGTCACCTGTGACCTCTCAGGTAGCCTTGCTGGGCCATGCCTGGATCCAGCTGGTCAGTCCCAGCATGCTGACCCTGGCTTTGAGTTGGCTGTGGTCAGGGCCCGTCTGAGTCCCCCAGAGCAATAGCCCTACCTGGCACTGGCACAGATTACTCCACTCCTGCCCCAGCCATCAGTTCAACACGTTCTGATTTGAGCCACATGGCTGTCAGCCTGGTTGCTGACACCTGACGTGGCACAGATGCGCGCTCTCTAGGTGTGGACTCTGCCTCTGCCGTCTCTGCTTGGCAGGCTTTGGGCTCAGAGCCAATATTCAGACTGGGCAGTGGGCATCTTGTTCCTCCCCTTCCTCTGCCAAGAGCCCCACAGGTTGAAAGCTGCTAGTTCTCTCTGCTTAAAGCCAGCACAGGGTTCCCTGATGGCCACTGGCTTCAGACCAGCCTGTCGTGGCTGCCTCTTGCAGCCGAATTCATATCAAAGGGGTCTGGGACAGAGTGGCGATACTGGACTTGGAAACAGACGCACAGCTCTGCAGGAATCCCGCTAACCCGCCCTCTCTAAGCGGATCTGAAGCCCGAGGGACTCCAGCTGTGGAGTCCTGAGGCGTGTGCCCCCAGTTCAGCAGGACACTAAGGACAGTCTTCGGATAAGCTCCTTTCTCCAAGACCTCTTTTCACCCCCTCAAGCCCTTCTAAAACACCCCAGCCTGTCTGCTTGGCCCGAGACCTCCCCTCTGTCCCATCGACAGTGTGCTCCAACCTAAATGAACTCTTGACCTCACCTACGCCTTTGTGGAGAATTCCTTTTGCCTGTTGGCAGCGCAGCACCTCCCACAACACAGACCAGCCCCGGCTACTTGAGGGCTGGGTGTTGGTCTTCTGACCCAGTCATCCAGGCCAGCGCTTACAGTCCCCCAGGAGCCCCGGCTTTGGGGTGTCGGGATCCCGCCCACACGCAGGCCCCAGGGCAGCAGCCGGGAAGCCCACACCAGCCCTGCCCAGAGCGAACACGCCCTGGGCTCCCGGCCTGTAGCAGCAACAGCACCTGTTTTTCCCTTTTCCTTTCACTTTCCCCCTTTTCTTTTTCTCCTGTCCCTTCCCCTGCTTCTCATCCCTTCTGTTCCAATTCCTTTCCTCTTTGTATGTGTTCGTGTGTGAATGCATGTGTGCACATGTGTACTGTGTGTGTGAGTGCTTGCAGTGCCTGTTCTAGCCCGGTCACTATCACAGCCCAGTCTGATAGATGCAGCCAGAAATGCAGTTGCCTCCATGACCTCAAAGGGTCTGCTGTGCCCTCCAGCCGGTCCCCCTCCTCTGACCAAGGGTGTCCTGGCCATGCCCACCCCCCAGGGCTTTTCCTTGGGTAGTGTCTGCTCTGCCCCTGCTCCGGCTGGTAGTCGCAGGAGGGGTGTGGGCTCAGAGGATGGAGAGATTTGGAAAGGTGGAGGGAGGGAGGCTGGGTGAGAGAGAGAGGCGGCCACGTCCGTGGGCATCGAGGTGACCCCTCAGCCTGCTGGAACAGAGCTCGGCGCGGTGAGCTTAGCGTGTCCCTACCAAAGTGCCAGCAAAGCCGTGTGTCCCCCATTGGTTGAAGTGTGTCACAGTCAGATGTCTGGCCGCCACAGCAGCCCACAGTCCCTATCGGAGCTGGTGTTTTGTAAAAATGCTGATGTGGCTGAAAGTACAAACCCGTGGCCAACTTAGGAGGCTTGAAGCAGAGCAGATGGTCCCGGGCCGGCCTGGGCCCTGGCCGCTGCTGCCCGGGGCTCCCTCCTGCCATCTGCCGGATGAACCTGCAGTGCTGCCCGAGGCGGGTCGGATGGCGGAGCCGGCGCAGGCACCGGGTGGACGGGGCAGCCGCATCCGTCATCGGCCTCATTGGCCGTGAGCGGGCACGAGCAGCCCTGCAAGCGGGCACCGGCCTATATTGTTTCTGAGTTGGATGGCACAGAGAAGGGAACCCAGGCTCCGATCCAGGACACCCCAGGCCCGCGCTCCTCCCGCCTCCGCGGGCCCCTGCGGTGATCTGCTCCCGCAGCCAGGGATGGGGACGGACGGGGTGTGGGGCAGAGGCGTGAGGGACCTTCCCAGGGCAGAGCGAGGCCCGGGAGAGGGAGGGCTGGGCAACCGGGCATCAGGTCAGGAGGGCCTGGGCAGCAGGGGGATGCTGGGCCGTGGGGAGGCATGGGTGTCCCAAGGAGGGTGTGTATGTGTGCCTGGGTGTGTGTAATTGTGCCAGTGTGTGTGTGTGCTTGTGTGGACTACATGCGCAGGGCTCAGGGGGCCCTACGTCAGCCCCAGGACACTTCTGAAGGGTTCTCTAGGCCTCTGGGGGCCTGAGCGCCCCCCATGCCCCTCAGTGGGAGGAAGCCAGGGAAGAAAGGATGAGGCGGGAGACCCCAGCGCTCGGGGCTTCTCTGCTCAGTCTGCTCACTCCTTCTTAAGCTTTTCTTTTTTCTCTCTTGCTTGTTCTTTCTT
This sequence comes from Ctenodactylus gundi, assembly GCA_004027205.1. Taxonomy (NCBI): domain Eukaryota; kingdom Metazoa; phylum Chordata; class Mammalia; order Rodentia; family Ctenodactylidae; genus Ctenodactylus; species Ctenodactylus gundi. The sequence continues at coordinate 116,126 of PVKB01001501.1, forward strand.
TCTTTTTCTCTCCCTCCCTCCTGCCCTCCCTCCCTCCTCCCCTCCCTCACTCCTGCCCTCCCTCCCTCCCTTCCCAGGGCCTTTGCATTATGCTACATCTCCAGCCAGTTTTATTGTTTATTTGGGATAGTTTTACTAAGTTGCCCAGGCAGGCTTCAAACTCGCAATCCTCCTGCCCCGCCTCCCGGAATGCTGGGATTGCAGGCCTGTGCCCTGGGCATGCTTGCTTCTTAGTCCAGTGGAGACGCTCTGTTCGGACTAACCATCACCCCTCCTACCCATCCGCTTCCTTCCCCTGCCCTCATCCAGCAGGTGCAATGGTCTGTCCATCTGCTGCAGGGATCCGGCCATGCCACGGGACTACTACCCATTTTGGGTACTGGTCTACTCGTGTGGGACCACTCAGGGTTCACCCTCCTGGCCGGCTGTGGCAGAGGCCGTGGGACCGATCTGGCTTCTGGATAAGCATGGAGAGAGGCACGCTGAGAGAGGTCACACACGCCGTCCCGGGTGGCCTTCAGGGAGCCCACAGCCACCCACGCCGTCCCACCCGGTGGCTCTGGCTGCCTGCTTCCCAAGCTCCGCGACCCGGGCCTTTCCCTCCTAGGCCCCATGCCTCGGCGCCCTTTCTGACCTGGGAGAGCTGAGTAGCAGCTGCCTCGGGGAGGGTGGGGGCTGACTGAGTGCCTCACACCCCAGTTGCGGCCTTGGGCTCGCCCCACTGTGTGTTTGCACCCTGCTCATGCAAGGGTCCCCTCCCCGCACCCAGCAGCTGCTCATGTCTGCACAGACGCCCACCCACTGTCCCTGGACCCATCCTCAGGCTTTTTTCTCTCCTCTGTGTCCACGTCTGGCTGCCGTCCTTGTAGGAGCCGGGCAGAGTGCGGCGCTGGGCCCTGCTTCCTGGACGTGTCCCCTCCACCCTGGGCAGGGCCCCATCCAGCGGAGTGGCCCCTGGGCAGTGGGTCCTAGGCCGGGGTTGTCTAGGCTCCCGTGTTACATGCCAGCCATGGCTCCCGGTATACTCTCAGGTGTACTCTCCGTTCCCGGACAGCGCAGGGCCCTCCTCTGGGACCTGCAGTCCGGGCAGCAGGTAGGGAGGCACTGAATGCCACCACAGGGCGGGAGGGATACGGGTGAGCGACTTATCCCCAAGCAGGGGAAATGGACTCAGGTCCTGCGGAGGTGGAGCGATCCTGCATCGTGCCGTGCCTCAGTGTCCCCAGTGGCACAGGAAGAGGTTGGAAGCTTTCTCCTGCCAGCTGCCTCCCACGTCCAGCTCACTTGCGGGCAGCTCACCTCCCTTCCCCCACCTGGAAGAAGCTGCCTGCGCTGCTGGGAAGGCCAGAAGATCCAGCGCTGTTTGGAGATAAGACCAGGCAGGACGGTGGGCAGCCTCAGGAGAGGTCGGCGTCAGGAGCCTGAGCCTGCAGGTGGCATGCAGACAGTGGGGCCTTTAGACTGCGCTCCCTCGGGTGACGCCTCGGGGGCAAGTGGCAGCGGGATCAGCTGTCAGGAGGAGAGGACGGAGCGGCTGAAGGCCGCAGGAGAACATGGCAGGGGGTGGGAGGGGGAGAAGGGCAAGGAAGAGCTGCCCTCTGCCACCTGTCAGCTCCCCTGTGGTGAGCAGGGCACCACACGTGGACCGGTGGCCCTCAGCGGCCCTGCAGGGCACAGCCAGGCCAGGAAGCCCTGCCTACTGCGGGCCTGCGCAGTGTGCCACCACAGCTGTCCTGTGCTCCAGCCAGGCCAAGGCCCGTCCAGGCAAGGGTGGTCATGAGCTGTGTCCTCAAGATCCTATGACCTCGGGATACGGCTGTGGAGGCGGGGCCTTTGCCAAGGCCACGAAGGTTAGACATGATCCCTGGGGTGGCCCTGGTCGGGCAAGAGGTCGGGAAGAGACATGCGTAGAGTGCTCGTGTGAGGACACCATGCGTGGACCTTGAAGCGCAGCCCCAGCCCTGGCACACAGCCCCTGCCGCTCTGCCTCCAGCCGCGGCATTTCGTCACAATACTTCCTGCCTGGTGACACAGAGCAAAGCTCTATAGAGAGGTCGAAGGCTCATCCAGAGTCCCGCCTCAGGCGCAGCACCGGGGCCACGGATGCCCTGCCCGGCACAGGACGCTGGCTGAGGTGCCGGAGAGAATAGGCATGTACCAGCTGGGGCTCGGCACTCCCAAGGTCACCGTCAGCTCATCTGACCCCAGCGTGCGCACTGCGTGTGTGCCTGTATGCGTGTGTGTGCACCTGTGGGTGCACCTTGTACACGCAAAGGCACGTGACATGCGCACCCACGTTGGGGTGACCAGCTGAGTGAGGAGGACTTCCCTGGAGGGGCTCCGCCAAGGGGGTGGAGGCTGTGCGGGCCGATGGCCCCGTGATTGTGCCACTATTAGGATGGATGAGGTGTGCTGACCGGAACGACAGCCCAGCTGGTGAGTCCGGGAGCCACTGTTGGCCAGCAACAGAGGCCGAGGGAGTCCGTTCTGCCAGAGAAGGGAAAATTGGAAAACTGTACATTGAAATCTACATACATCTAAACTCCTTGTGTTTGTGCAAGTGTATAAAGAATACCGAATATCAGGGGCAGGGTGGGCGCCTTGTCACCACAGAGACCCCGACAGGACAGACAGGAAGCGTGCTCACTGTTTTCTGTAATTCTTAAAGAGTACAGTGATTTCTGTCAACCAACAGAGGAGGCACTGAGAGCTGGGTCTGGGCCAGGACAGGCGTGGGCAGCTGTGAGCAGACGCCTGCAGCAGGGCCAGTGGCCCCCCGGGGTCTCCGCATGGCTCGGGCTCCCGAGACATGAAGGCCCAGCCCCGTTTCAGGTCTGAGGAGGCAGGAAGGTGGGGGAGGCTGGGCAACATGGGAGCGCGTGGCCCTGCCTGAGAGGTTTCGGGGGGATTGTCTCGTAGCTATCGGGATGGAGGAGCGGGGCACAGGGCAGCAGGCGGGTGGGCTGCGGACCTCAGCATCCTGGTAGGGTGTGCTGCTAATGAGCGCCTGGCACAGGCAGGTGGGCAGACCAACGATCCCAGCGTAGGGCTTACCGACCCCTCCTAACATCGTGGAGCTCCGAGGCCTCACAGTGACCTGCCTGAGGCTGCCCATCTACTCTGAGCCAGGTCTCCCTACAGAGGCCTCCGTGGGAACCGGATGGGCAGCCCCTGACTTCGCGCGCGTGGGCAGTGTGTGTGTGCCCGTGTGTGTGCATGCATGTGTGAGTGTGTGTGTGCCTGTGGCCTCCCCTGCACCTCCTCTCCCACCATGGCCCCACCTCTCCCGAGGACACCCATGCCTCTACTTCCTCCCTACACAGTCCCTCTCCTGCCAGCCCCACACCTTCCTCCAGCAAGCGAGAGGGTTCCGTCACTTTTTGCCACTGGTACACAATTGCTGACACCCACGGCTTAAAGGAGGAGAGGTTATTTTAGCTCACAGTTTCAGGAAGTCTCTGTCCACGCGTGGGCAGCCAGTAATGGTGAAGGGCCCGGCAGGGAGGGGCCCCACAGAGGGCAGCTGCTCCTTCTGTCTTGGCCAAGAAAGAGTGACCTGAAAGGACCTCATGGGGAAGACGTACCCTTCCAGGCCACCCCGTTTTGAGCACTAAAATCAGTGGATGAGTCCACGTGACCCAATTAACCCCAAATCCAATCACCTTCCAAATACGCAAAACTCTGGGGACAGCCCAGATCCCAACTGTATCAGAGGTTTCCGGTTGATCAGTGGTCCTGGCTGTGGCTGGCCCTGTGGCCAGGTTGCAAGTGTCAGCTCTGAGACTTGTACACCACACCCTGCCCTTTGTAGCCAAGGTGATATCGGCCTGGGAGTTCCCAGCGCCACTCACCAGAGGGCTCTGGAAATATTGGTTAACAACCAGGTTGGGCAGTGACGCCTGGCTGGGCACTGGATGACCAGCGGGGGCACTATTCAGATACAGAATGTCTCTGCCACCAAGACTGAGTGTAGGCAAAGCCCTTCCGTGCCCTGGAGTTCAGTTTCCCCATCTGTCATTGCAAGGTGGGGGGATACTTGGGGGTCCATTCTGACTTCTCGTCCTACTGTTTGTCATGTGGACCTGGACCGTTGCTCATAGACATTGCCCTGTGCATGGTGCGATGCCCCGCAGCGTCCCTGGACTCCAATCATGAGACATCCTGGCTCTCTCAGCTGTTGTGACCATTACAAGTGTCTCCAGACATTACCATATGTCCCTCCTGGGGCCAGAGCATCCCGGTGGGGGAGCACCCCCATCCCAGAGGCCTCCTAATCTTGGAGCGGTGCCCATGGCTGATTTCAGGGACCCCTGACGCCCCTAGGCTTGTACCATGTACATTTGGGCTCCTGGGGGGATCGGTCCTAGAGGCTGCAAGACCTTGTGGGGCTTGTGCGCCCTGAAATGGGAATCAGCACTGTGGCTTCTGCGGCTCAGTCCGCGGCCTCCCAAAGGACAGTGGGTGGGCAGCAGGGGCCTCCTAGCAGGGCCCGGGGCTTTCCGCCAGCTCCGTCCCATTTGTTTTGAGACCCTTGAAGCGTCCTGTCTTTTCCTCCTCCCGCCTCAATCCCGCATTACTCTTAGAAATCTCTCTTCCGCAAATCGCCCCTTTATCGGAAGCAATCGTCCCGCTGCTGACGGAGGAGCGCAGCGCGATTACCTACGCGATCTCCACATTACTCGCATAGCAGCAGCGAGGCAGTGGGGGGTGGGGGGTGGGGGGCTGGTTTTTCATCTGGGTGGCACAGCTGCACTTGTAAAAAGGGCGCCTATTAAAAAGGCCGTAGCTTGGCACCAGCGCCAGCATCTAATTGGCTTCTTGGGGACGTTTTTTTATTATTATTATTATTTGCTCGGGGAACTGTTCATCTGAGCAAACGAAATGACTGTTGTCTCTGTCTTTGAGGAATTACCAGCTGAAGACCGTGCGAGGCTGTCAGGCGTCCTCGCGTGACAGAGGCGCGGGTGCGGGTGCGGGTGCGGGTGCGGGTGCGGGCTGGACTCGGCTGGAACGCTTCCGATCGATAATAAGCTGGTTTCAATCGCGATGCGCTCCGACTCCACTTCTGCGGAACCTACAATTAACTTGGGGGTCTTCCTTCCCCTCGTACACCGCCCCGGAGACAGGGATGGCACAGAAACACGGCGCTCCGAGCTCTTAGGAGGGTCTCCTGAAACCGTGCGAGACTGGAGCGCCTGCCCGGCTCAGGGGAGCAGGGACGGGGCTCCTCTTTGTGACGTTGAAGGCCGCTCTGTGGCCACCTGACCCGGGCTGGCGCTCCCGGCAGGCCTGGCCCTTCTCAGCCCGAGCGAGGCGGGCAAGGCCCGTGTCCCTGATTACAGTCTGCCACAAGCCAGAATACCGCCTGGTACCAGCTTTTGTGCTTGCCAAGTGGGGATGACAGAACTCCCACCTTGTGGGCTGCCATGAATGTGACAGGAGTGAGTAGAAGTGACATCCCTGGACAGGTGCTGGATGTGGCAAGGCCAGGTGTTTGCTGGGTGACCAGCATGCCCCTGCTCATGGGTGTGACAGGATGTTTGCTAAGGCGGTAATAGCTGGGGAAAGGGGGGATTCTCAGTCAGACCATGTGCCCCCAGCATCCTGAGTCGGGTCTGGGGACACCTGGATGTCACGCCCATGGTGCGGGTGGTATAGGCCCCTGGGGAGGGGACAGGGGACACTGTCAAGTACCCACAGTGCCAGGATGTCCACCCACGGACCTCATCCGCCAGCTCTGCTGAGGCTGAAGGACCCTGAGGAGACCCCAGGTGGGAGCAGGAGAAGGGAGGGGCGCTGTGGAGCTTGGACCTGGAGGGAATGTGAAGGTTGTGGAGCCCGATGGTGCCTCCGTGCGCCGGGCCTCGCTCCGCTGGCCGCTCAGGTCGGGCCTGACCTGCAGGTGGCCCTGCCAGGGCGGGGCCTGCCCAGCCCTTCCTTACTGCCTATGGCAACTCCAGACTGTGTCTGACTCTCTCCTCTTGGGGATCGGGGCGGACAAGTGTCCTCCTGGCTAACCTTGTCTACCACCTTTCCCTGAGCGGTCGCAGCTGCGCGCTTCCCAGGGACCTGTGGACATGGGGGTTTTCACCAGGTCAGCCAGGTGGGCGGGCTGCTCAGAAGGAGGTGCGTGGGCCTCGGGTTGCACCAAGCCTTCCTGGCGGCGCTGTAGGTTTCTTGCGGGGGATTTTCTTCCACAAAGACGAGCACCTGTGGCCTCGCTGCCCGCAGTGTCCCGGTGCCTCTGGTGCGGGTGCCGTTGACTTCTCGCAGTGGTACTTCCTCTTCTTGCGGGGAACCCAGCTCTCAGGGAGCCTGGGAGCCAGCGAGTCTCTTCCATGTTCCTGTTAGCGCGCTGGGGGCTGCACGCGGCCAGAGGCTCAGACCCGTTGGCCATCGGTGAGGCAGGTCCCAGGGATGGGGTGGGGGGTTCCTGCAGACAGTCTGACCGAGCTGGCCTGGAAGGACCAGAGCACACCTGGGGACAGGTGTGGGGGCTGGTCTGCTCTGAGAACGGCTCAGGTACAAGCCCAGAGGATGGGCCTGGGGTCCCGCCTGCCTGCCCCAGCCTCCTGGCTCCCCTCTTGGGAGCTGTCAGCTGGAATCTAATTAGAGGTTCATGGCGACACACAGGGCTTCCTTAGCCTCCTACTTGTGAATGCGGATGCAGCTCACGGTAAGCCCCGGGGTGGTCCCAGCTGCCTCTGGGGAGAGAATCTGTGATGCGGGGCACTGATGAGGAGCAGTCTCAGGGCTGCAGGTGCCCCAGAAGGAAGGGTGGAGGTGAGGGACTTGGCTGCACCTCTCAGCAAAGCCAGGCATGGTTCCTTGGCCTGAGCCTGCGCCCAGCTGGGGCTCCCACTGCCCGTGCCTACCCCCTCCCACTTTTTCATTTCATATATATATATATATATATATATATATATATATATATATATATACATACATAATTTTTACATTGAATGAGTGTTTTGTGCACATATATCCTGGCAAAATTATAAATTCTTCTCCTTTCCCTTCTATCAGCTTGGGTTAGGGCCCCAGAGAAACTCCCAGAATCATGGGCTATCCAGGGCAGTCGGTCTGCAAAAAAGAATATATATATATATATATATATATATATATATATATATATATATATATACACACACACACACACACAAATCTCAGGGGAGAGCACAGAGGGAATGAGCTTCCCAGAATGAAAACGTAACATTTCATAAGAGCTAATTTCATAAGAGGAATGACCAGGCCTATATATCATTGTGTCGATTTTAACTGCAGAGTTTAAAATAACCTTTGCTCTGATGTTTATTGGATCTGGAAGCTGGACGCTTCCAAAGGCAAAATCTAAATGCTGCGTGCAGCGAACAGCACGCCCCACAGCTGAGCGGGCCGTGCCGAGCCACACGGTGGGTGGGAGGGTCGGGTCTGGTCTCACTCCTAGGCCCTATGTCCAGGGCTCTTCCATGAGACGAGGTCCCACTAGGCACAGGGGCCCCCAAACCCTCACGCTCTCATTCCCGCCAGGTGGAGGGACACGGCGGAAGGAGCTGTTGCGGACGGCTGCGGCCGAGCCACAGGCTGCCCCGTGGTCCCTGGAGGCTGCTGAGCTAGAGGCCCACGTCCTGCGTGCTGAGCCCAGACACAGCCCTGGTAGCAGAAGGGCTCCTGAGCAGGTGGGTGGGGCTTAGCCAAGCAGTGGCGACCTGTGGACACTGGATGGCCCTGTAGCCCCTGGAGGAGAAGCACGTGACAAGGCCCGCATGCCCAAAGGTGCATCTTTTAGGGACTCTCTGAGGAAGGCGAGGCCCCGGGGCTACATATGGCTGGGGTCTCGGTGTCCATCCTTGTTGGCCAACAGGAGGGTGTGGAGTGAATCAGGCTAGGGTGAGCCGGCCCCGGGGGACAGGGGAAGCCCTGGTCCCTCTACACTCTTCTGGAGTTGCACTTCTGTGGCTGGTCGGCTGGCCTGGTGAAAAGAACCTAGAACCTTCTCTGGGTCAGGAAAAGTGCCGTACCTTCATGAAGAAGCCGGGGCAGACCCGGGGCAGGGCCAGGGCAGGGCCTGTACCACACACTCCACCCTGAGCGTCGCTTCCAGCCGGGCCTTGGTCCAGTGTGCACAGTCGGGTGAGCAGCCTGGGCTACTGGGCATGACAACCAGGGTGGGAAGGGCAGTGGGCTCGTGCCCAGCCCATGCCACGTCCTGGTGGCCTCATGGGACACATGTTCACTTGTTCTACTTGGAAATTGAGGTTTCCTTCAACCCTCCGTACCCAAAGAAGAGGGATTCTGGGCTGCAGGAGGCACAGAGCAGGGTGGGGGTGTGCTGCATCCACCACCTGTGGTCCTCGATGAGCCCAGGACGTTTCAGGGAGCTTTAGAGTGGAGACTTGGGACTACAGGTCCAGATAGGGCCTGAGGTTCCGCATTACCCACAAGTGGTACTACTGCTGTCTGCCCCAGTGGCGTTTTTAGCAACAGAACGTCACAGGGGAGGCGTTCTGGCCGAGTGGGCTCTGGTCCTCCTCCCGTCCGGGTCTGCGTGCCCTTTGCCCTTTTACTGTGGCCAAGCCAGGCCCCCACCTGGGGGCAGGTTGTTACTGCAGCCCTTGGGTCTGAGCTGGCGTGGACCCACAGAACTGGGTAGGGTGAGCCAGCGGGCCTTCCTAGCACAGACACCCTGAGGTCTGGCGGCCTTACTCTGCCTCTGGGATTGGCTGCCAGCCAGCTAGTAGTCTGGGTGAGGGCCCATGAGGACCAGGAGGGCCAGCCAGGAGCCAGTGCCAGCTGCCCACTCAGAGTGAGCCTGTGTGGGCTCAGCTCTGGGTGACCAGGTCCTGGGGAGGCTGGCGACAGGCTACTGCCCATCCCCATGGCATGGCCTCTCTGCTGTCCTTGTCTTCGGGCAGGTTTCTTGCTCAAGTTCCTCCGTATGCAGCTGGTGCAGGGGAGAGCCTGGTCTGGGTGTGCCTGCCGGAGGTCGGCCGGGGCCAATTCGAGATCTTCGGACGCCCCTTGCAGCAGCGAGCTCCTCGTGGGGGCTGCACGCTCCGTGGGCCAAGGACAGGCCGTGTGTGGGGGTGGGGCCACGCCACATGTCCACAGGCCTGAGAGGAAGAAGAGTCTGTGAGACCCCCTGGCCCCACCCTGCTACCAGGAGGGAGACCCCACTCCTCCTCTGAGCGGAACCCCACCTGGATCTTCCCAGGGCCCCTCTGACAGGGGCTCTGCTGGGCTAAGGAGCCCGGCCCCTAGGGCAGGGCTGGGCAGGGGCACAGCTGCCTTCCCTGCTTCCTACTGGGAGGCAGAGCTGGCTAGTCAGGGCCTGTCATGAGTGAGCAGGTATGTGAATAGTAGCCACAGCAGGAAGAGAAGGGCAGGGCTGGGGCAGGTGCCGACCTAAATAAGGATCTGACCAGTCGAGTCACTCCTCCTTACCTCAGCTTTTAATTAGCTGGCACTGTAGTGCGGGGTAGGGCGCCAGGGGACGTGACAGGCTGGCGGCTCCACCTTCCCGACACCAGTGATCCAGAGAAGCAAGTAGCTGAGGTCTGCGGGGCTTCCCACCCCAGGCTGTCTCCCTCCTCCCGCTCTGCGCCTTTCTGCACAGGCACCCCAAGAGCTGGCTCCACCTGGGGGCCCAGGCATTAAGCACATTGTCCCCAATTCTTCGGAACCTGGCTGTGAAAATCCCTGTAAGGTGCGGAGTTGGGCATTGCTCTGGGTTTGGGGATGGCTGGGAGGAGCTGGCAGCCCTGGGTGCCAGCCACCTCCCTGGGCACTGGGGGGACTCTGGGGAGCTGCTTCCTGTCGCCAAAAACCCTTTGCCTTCTGCAGGGCATGTGCTCTGGCCCTGCGGTGCCTACCGCAGGACCTGGAGGAGCGTTCAGCAAGGCAGGGCGGATGGAGGGGGCGGCGGCAGGGCCCTCTGCTCCCTGGCGCGGCGTAAAGGTGCACGCAGCAGAGCAGAGCGGCCGCCTCCCAGCTGGGGGCCAGGGTGGGGGAAGGTGGTGCTAGGAGCTGCAGAGAGAGGGAGGTAGGGGAAGGACCGCACCAGACACAGGCACGTGCTCACATTTATGCAAACATAGGCAGAGGTGTGGATTGGTGCAAGGGAATTAAATAAAAAATTGAAATAAATTAATCACCTTGAAGGTTTTATACGAGGGAGAATTGGGGCAAATCCTGAGCCTGAGGTCCATGTGCTGAAATAAGCAAAAATGTTCTTAGATGTCTTGAACAATATTCTGACATTATTCAGTTCTGTCTCCTACAGCAATAGGTCTTGGCGTGAGGCAGACTGTTTTCTCGGAGTAGGGTGTTGCCGTACTGTGTACGTGTTCCATTGTGCTTTATGTCACCCGTTTACATTAAGGGCTGAGCTTCACGGGTCCACGTGTCCAGTTTTCTGAACCACCCTTGCATGTTAAGACACCCCACTTAGGAGAGGGCCTGGGCATGGGGAGCAGGGCTGGGCTGGTGACCTCGTGAGGGTGCTGCGTGGGGAGCCAGGGCTCCCTGAAGGCTTCCCCCACCGTGGCGTGGGGCTGGACCTCTCTTAATGACCCCATGAGTGAGCACGATCGCCTCTGCCCTCTGTGGGGCTGCTGTTCGCTGAGCAGCCAGCCTTCCTGCTGACCTTTAAAGTATGCAAACACGCATCCTGACTTTGTTGGCACGTATGCATAGTGACTCACGGGGACGGGCACGTCAGTCCTCGCTTTCACGCTGGCCACGGGCGGTTGCGCGGGGCGGCTGGAGCCTGGCGTCCTCCACGGTGGCCTCTCCGTATGTGGCCAGGGGTAGCCCTCGTGGGAGCTCCCTCCACCTCTGCCAGCCCAGCACAGATCTGGCTCCCGCAGACCACTGGGCTCGTGAAGTCTGGCTCAGAACCAAAGGGCAGTAATTGCTCCCCCAGGAGAGACCAGCGCTCCCCTCCGGAAACAAGAAGAGGTGCCACGCAACCCCACCCATCCACCAGCCCCTCGCAGACGGACGGCTGACACCGCGAGGTGCTCTGTGCCCAGAAGTTAACAAGCACGGAATGGGCCAGTCCACATTAATTGGCTCAGCTGTGACCTCTGGTCCCTGGGAGAGGTTGGGAGTGTCGACAACACGCCGTGGAAAAACCCAGCCAGGCGGACACAGTGATTGGTGATGAACTGAGCGCCAGCTGGGTGGTCCGTGAGCACAGCGGCTCCTGCCTGACCCCAGCCTTCCTGAGGGGTCTGTCTGTGGCTGCCAGGCTGTGGAGGGGAGCTGTAGAGCCGTCCGGAAATGGGGGAGCCCCGGGGCTGCATATGGCTGCGGTCTCGGTGTCCATCCTTGTTGGCCAACAGGAGGGTGCGGAGTGAATCAGGCTAGGGTGAGCCGGCCCCGGGGGACAGGGGAAGCCCTGGTCCCTCTACACTCTTCTGGAGTTGCACTTCTGTGGCTGGAGCCGCAGAGGCTGAGCAGAGTACCCCAGAGCCACAGCGGGGCCAGTTATGGCCCACCTGCAAAGTGGGACCCGCGTGCAGCAGAAGGGCTAGGGCTGTGTGGGCTTTCTGAGTTGAAATAGGCTGTAGGCGCGGTAGTGCAGGCCTGCTGTCCCGGTGCTCCAGGAGATGGAGCCGGGAAGATCAAACGTTTAAGCTCAGCCTGGCCAACTCAGTCGCTTAGCAAGACTTTGCCTCAAAAAGAGTGGTGGGAAGAGACTGGGGTGCATCTCATTGTGAAGGTCCTACGTCCAGTCCCAGTATCAAAAGAAAATCAAGATGGAGTCGTGCGTGTCAAACCCTCATAAAACAGCAGGGAGCCTAAAGGGAAGGATTTGCCTGATTCGCGAACTAACACAGGACGGCCGTCAAGAGGCAACCGTCCCCAAAGGCCAGCCCTCCAAGGACGGCCTCACCGTGACTTCCCCCTGGATCCACGCCCCTGTCACGGATCCGGTGGCTGGGACAAAGTCTTCAGAATGACTTCCACAGTCACCTCCAACCCCCACCGCTAAGGACCCTGCAACCCTGGCCCTGGGGAGCCCACAGCCCCCACAGCGGGCTGCTTGGCTTTAAAACTCCCAGCTCACTCACCAGGAGACTCGTTTTCTTCAGAGAAACCCCCGTGTCGAGTACTTAGGTTGGCATGGTTGACACCTTTCAACGTCGGCTCAGCCCGGCAGCGCTGGGCACACAGGGGGCATTTGAGTGCTCAGCTCAGCTCACTCTGGCTGGGGCTTCTGCTCAGCCACATCTTGGAGTGACAGGAGTGTGCGGCTGCTGCCGCAGGCCCCCTGTGCCACTGCAGCTGGGCAGGGTGAGGGCAGCCGTGTTGGGGTGCTGGGGGACCCTGACTCACTTCCCTGGATCCGTGTGCGTCACTGCCCTCCCACTGTCACCTGTGTGGACACCACATGGCCCCAAGTGTCCAGCCTTGCTGCTCACACCACACCCCCAAGCCCCGCTCGCTGGGCCCCCCCGAGTCTGGCCCCTCTCCCCACTATGTCCCTGGGCACTCATGGGCACACCCACGTCTTCCGCCCCCGCCCACGCGCTGGCCAGCCCTGGGACAGGTCAGGCTTTGGAAATTTCTGGCGCGTTCTTTCCGTCCAGAACATCTCCTCTGACTTATCTGCGCCTTATTGCCCATCCTTCGTCTCCCTTGGAAACCTTTCTTGAACTAAAAAATAGATTTTCCGGGGAGAGCGGCGCGCCAGCGTTAGGCCTTCCCGCACTCGTCTGCGCACCGCGAGGCGCGAGGCCGGTGCTGCCTTTGTTCCTTTGCGGTGAAACTCTTTTCCCTGGCAGAATGCTACAAGATGACATATTCATTCCTAAAATCACATAAATAGTGCCGAGCTGCCAGGCCCGGGGCAGCGCGGCCGAGTGCGTTGGGAATCGTGCGTCCGCCGTGACCTTCCCTGGCTGTCCTTTCTCTGGCCTGCTTGGTGACCGCCGCGGCTCCCAGCTCTCTGGCTCCCGTCCTGGGTGCGCCTCTGTATTTCCAAGGCTGGGACTTCCAGTCTCACTCCACCCCCGCTGGCTCAGGATCCAGGTGCTGATAATGGCCCCTCACGCCGGGCGGACGTGTCTCCACGCTGTGGCCCTGCCGCGCCTCCCAGCCTGTCCAGTGCGGGTTCCAGGTCTCAGCCGGGTCTGCTCGCCGCTTCTCTGTACCCCTCCACCCCCGCCCACCCCACAGGGCCTGGCCTCCTCCGCAGCGATCCCGGCCTCAGCAGATGTGCTCGGCTGAGAGACTGTCTCACTTTGGAGTGTCCAAAGCGGTGTTCTCTATTAATTAAGATAACGCTGACAAACAGAAGCGTGCCCTAAGTCAGACAGCTATGTCAGGGGGTGAAATGAACATCCGCACAGTCATGTGGTCACCAAGACGCTGGCCACCCCGGGTGCCCTGCTGTCCTCCACTCCGCGAGAGGTGGCCACTGCCCTGGTTTCGGCCACCCTGCCCCTCGCTCTGTCTCTGTAGTTGTACCTCTGCCACGGGCTGCCGAGTCTCGCCTGTGTCGCGCTCTGTATGATGCGGGCAGCCGTGTGTGCCCGTCTGGCATGTGCTTCTTCCCCCAGCACTGTGCCCTCGTGGTTACAGTGTGAGGTGCGCATGGCTGCCCCTGAGCACTGCAGTGTGCCTGGTAGGACTCACCACCAGTTATCGATTCCTGTCACCTGATGGCCTTCCAGGCTTCGCAGACAGAGGGCTTTCATGAATCTCGCCGCAGGGATGTCCCGGGGCCTGTGCCCGTGTTCATACGCGTGTCCCCATTCCAGGCTGCTGGTGCCCGATGGTCTGCTCCCGTTGCACCACACTGCAGCTCTGTCCCCTTTCCATTGTCTCCGTGGCTTCTGTGTGGCCTCTGTGTGCCCTGTCTCTGCTCATGGCCAGTCATGCTAATCGCCTGTCATCGTCATGAGTGTTTTCCAGCAACCCTGCTGGACCTCCTTGGCCTACCAATACTACCCTTCTCTTTCCTGTTCTGTTAATTTATCTTATCTTTATTGTTAATCCGTCATTCCGCTGTTCCACACTGGCTTTATTTTGCTAGGCTCCCCCGGCTCCTGACGATGAGCGATCTTGGCTTTCAGTGCCCGTTTTCTTCCCACGTGGGCACGGAGGCCATCATTTTCGCCGGGGCTCTGCTGTGGCCGCGTCCCATAAGCGGTCTCTCACCGGGCTCTCACCTCCAGCAAGCTCTAAGTGTTTCCCTGTTCTTGTTAGTATTATTCCCATTAGGCTGTGGTGAAGATGGGCAAATTCCCACAGGGAGAATTCACCCTGGCATGGGGATGTAGCCTGTGGAGGGGTTGGGGGTCCTCCCGGCTGTCCCCCTTGAGTGGACCCCGGTGTTATTTTTTTTTGCAGAGATCTGGGGAGCTGAGCGCAAGGTCACCCCATCAGGAAAAGTCACGCAAGCAAAGCCGCCTGCAAGATTTTCCCCACCCCCCTTGCCTGATCTTGGCGCTGGGGTTGCTGCCAGCCCGTGTGGCCGGGGATGCTCTCAGGAAGATCTCCGTGCACGTGTGTGTGCACGGATGTGACATGCTTCCACTGCTCACCATGATCATTCACCCTTTCTCTGGGAACAGAGGTCACCGGACTTCTGACACATGAGCGTTGCGCTGTCGTTTGATATCTCCCTGATTGAGCTTCCAGCACAGAGGGGTCCGCGTCTTTCCTGTGCCTTCCCCGTCTTAGACAGGGCTCCAGCTCCCTGTCACCCACTGCTCCGCCACTCTCCTCTCCAGCGCATCCTCAGGGTCCCCTCCGCTGTCCATTCCAGGATCTTCTCGTTCCTTTCCTGCACAATCCCAGGGAAACTTCTGACGGAGAAGGCGGCTTCCTGCTGAGCTCTGCAGAGTGTCCTCAGTCCTGCCTCCCTGCTGGCGCCCAGCTCCTGGCTCCCCTCTGTGGAGTTCTCCTGCAGGGGACTCTCAGTGTCCTGCTGCCCTGCTGTGGGTCCCCAGCTGCTCCCAGGCCCCAGGTCCAGCACTGCTGTCTCCCAGGCCATGTGTCCGTGTCCCTGTGGCCGTGGCCCTGTGGCCGTGGCCCTGTGTTCGTGTCCCCGGCTCCACTCTGCCTCTGGGCTAGTGTCTGTCACAGCCCGTCAGCCTAGACCTAGGGTCTCAGTGCTGAATGGTCAGAGCCCCCCAAACCTCAGCACACCCTGGCTGTACCTGTGTGTCACCTAACTCCGTGCCTCGTCTGACTTCCCACCTGACACCCGCTGTGCATGCTGGGAGCCCCAAGGTCCTGCTCTGCCCTCACCCCTCTGTGTCCCCTGCACCTTCCCTGCTCGTGTGGCATCCTGAGCATACTCCACGTCGATTTTGCACTTAGCCTGAACCCAGTCACCTCCTGGTCTCCACAGGTGGCTCTGGTCACAGTAGCCCCAGCAATGGTGCTCCAGGGCCCGGGTCGAAGGCCGACCTGGGCATGTTCTCCAGCCCAGAGGACCGTGGACAGCCCGTGTGGTCCGCTCCCAGAATCTTCTGCAGTTCTGAGGCCCCACTCCTGTCCTTCCGCTTCCTCTGCCTCGATTTCCCCTTGTGCTTCACATATTTCGCCCCCACTTTTGCTCACCTTGCCACCCTGGGCAGCCCCAAGTACACATAAGCCTCTTCCCCAACACAGGGCTGGCCCTCCACACCGTGGCGGCAAATGTCCACGTCTCTGCCCTCCTCAAGGCTGCATAGCCCTTAGGGGATAGTGGGTGAGTGAAAGGGCAGCCTTGACGTGGGGTTCGCTTGCCTTTTGTCCTCAGTCTCTATGGCAGGGCCTCCCTTGGCTCACATCACCCCTGGAATTTGCTGGAGTGACAGCAACATTTCCTAAGCCCCAGTTGTGTTTCTGATGCGAAACCAAGGCTTTAGTGCGGTACCGCCATCATCCTCACAGACCTGGGAAGGAGGCCCTCCAGCCTGTCACCGAGGGCTCAGGTGGCCTGCTTCCAGGCCAGCGGCCCACAAGCTGATCTGGGCAGAGGCACAGGGGCTGGATGCGGCCCAGCAGAAGCGGGACATACCGGGACAGGCACTTCCTGGCTTGGGATCACCCAGCTTCTTGTCGGCTGAGACTGGTGAAAATGTCAGCCCCTTTACGTCAGCACCCGGGCGCTTGGGATGTCACTGCCACTCAGGGCCCTGTAGCATCTGTTGCCTGAGCCGATTCAGGCAACTGGTTCTCAAGGACAGAGGTGGGCAGCCAGGGGAGGGTCCTGGGATGAGGCAGAGGGGTCCTGCAGGACAACTGCAGGTAGAAGTCCCCCATCTGAGACAGTCGGCACCAGCAGCCGTCATGTGGCATGGGTCCCCAAAGGCTGGAAACAGTTTAGGGAGAGATGTACTTTTGTCACCAAAGCCAGCCAAGTTGCAGAGGGGCGGTCCCCAGGAAGAAGGGAGGAAAACACTGGGGACGGGAAGAGTCCCCCCCTTGTGCCTGTGTTCATTAGCTTTCCTATAGCTGGGCGCAGCACCTGACACCCACAACCTGAGAGAGTTTAACGTGGCTCAAGTTCCTGGGGGATCCCGTCCATCGTCCGCTGGCTCCAAGGCAGGAAGGCCATGCTGGAAGCACAAAGATGCTTAGTTTGTGGTGGCTAGGGAGGGGAACGGGAACAGTGCCACCTTCTGATACACTGCTGATTGACAGGAGGTGGAGCTTCGTTCCCACTCCCCTCCTGCTGTTGCTGCCATCTTGAACCTCCTACAGAACAAGACCCCGCCCTCCTTGGGAGAACAGTCCTCAACTGACCTGGTCCCCGTTGTCCGAAAGGCCGAAGACCACCGCTCTGTAAGGTCGGGCACACACTAAGGAATAGGCCCCGTGTGGCTACCCGCTCCCGCCCTCCTCCTCGGGCTCAGCTCCTCTAGGCCCCATCACGGTCGTTTCCCTCCAGTCCTGGGCCAACTTTAGGGTCTGCCCTGTGCCCCACTCTCCTGCAGGCTCACGAGAGTGGCATCCTTCCTGTCCCCCGTGGCCAGCAGATATAGCTCCCGGTGTCTCCACTGGGCACACAGACCTTACCCATCCACAGTCCCCACCTCATGGCTCCCATGCATGGCAGGTGGCTTTGGCTTCCATAGATCTCCCCTAAGAGGTAGGGGACTGCCCCCAGCACGTCCCAGGTTCCCTGGGTCTCGATGGGAAGCCAGCCCAAGCCAGTGGCCCAGAAGGACCTTGCCCCGATAGACAAAGACCTGGCATGGGCCCTAAGCCCCCGCTCCAGGGGGCAATGTCCTTTCTTCTTAGTCCGTTCGGTCCACACAGGGTGGGTGGGCTAGGTGTTGGGCAGGGAGCTCCCACATCCACGTGGACTCGATGCGTAACAAACACATACCTTCCTGTCCAGACTGGGACATCTGAGAGCCAGGACACGGGCAGAGCAGGTTTGAGCCGAGGCTGCCCGGAGCGAGCGAGGCCCGGCGGTCCGCACTCTTCCTAGCCCAGCGCCCTGCCTGGGGAAACAGCTCGCCACACTTTTTGTTATGTGTGCATAATTTGCCAAGTGTTAAGTAGGATGCTCTCCTAGTGGAAGGCAATACAAAATAATGGCAGAGATGGATTCAGGATAAAAATAGCCGCCCTCTGCCATGCCCAGGCCCCTTCCTCACCTTAAGCCGACCCCTTTTACCCCCGTGCTCACAATCTTCCCGTAATTGTCTTCACTCTTCAGATGGAATTCCCGTACCACTGTGTATAATCTCCGCCCGCTTGTCCTGCAGCCCCGATTGACTTCCGGCAAGCAGACAGGCCTTTGGCACACCGCATCCTTCTAGTCCCTGACCCCCTCCCAAGCGACACCTCTCTATGTCCCTCCCACCATGCCCAGGGGCACCCACAGGTGCACCCTAACTTTACAGAGTTGTAAAGCCCCCACCCACCCCCCTACTTCCGCTGCTAGCTTTCCTGTTAGGACCGAGGTGGGTAACGTTCCTGTGCTGTTGGGCCTGCAGTTATTCCTGAGTTCTCTTGAGGGTGTCCAAAAGCCCTGGGGAGAAATCCCGCCTTGGCCTCAGAGAGACCTGGCCGGCCACTTTTGCCACCCTGTGCCATTTCAGCAAGCCGAACTGGGGAAGGCAGATGCCATGCCGGAGTCACAGGGAGACACCCGGACTCAAGCTGGGAGGGCCGCTGCTTACATCGGCATAAAAAATACAGTTTTTATACTGGTGCGGGGAAATGGCGGACATCGGGGTGCCTCGGGCTTCTCACCCAGTGGGCAGCGGCTGAGGCCTTTGCCGCCTGTGGTGAGCACCCAGCTGCACGCGCAGGCAGCCCAGAGCCTCCTTGTTCCCATGGTCACTTCTTTCCCTGACTGTGGTCAGCACCAGTGGCCTGACCTCAGGGGACCCAGCACACACACGCCCCTCATTCTGCCTCTCGCTCACGCACAAGTGTGCACAGTTGGGCGACTAGAAGCTGTCCCTCACAGCCCTGCTGCCCTCTGGGTGGCCTGGATGTATATACGCTCCCTCAGAATTCACCCACCGACATCCTCACCCCGGCAGGAGCCGCTCTGAGCAATGACGGTGTTGCGTGGGTGGGCTCTTGCGTGAGGACCCCTCTGTCCCTCCCCTGTGGGAGCACAGCAGGAAGGCACCAGCCGTGAGCTGGGCTGGGCCTCCCCAGGCTCCGAGGGCACGGACCAGGGACTCCCGGTCCCCCAAACTGGGAGAGGAGTGTGTGCTGTGTGGGTCCCCATCCCGTGGCTTGGGGTGATGCAGGCAGAGGGACCAGAATGCCCTTCCCCTGACCGCAGCTGGCCACCCTCCAGGGACCATACCTGCCCCGCCCACTGGGCCGCACGCCTCAGTCCTTTCCTGTCACTCAGGACGAACGCGGAGGTGAGTGACAAGCTCGTTACTTTTCATCTCCGAGCAGTGGCGAGGAGGGAGAAAGGCAGGTGCGGAGCCGACAAGGCTCGGTCCCCGCAGGTTTGTCTGTGATTAAAGTCACACCATCTGAATTCCGCCGGTGTAGCTGCCTCTGCGCGGAAGCCTCGCGGAGGCCCGGGTGCTAATGGGGATGCCACTAATTACCAGCAAGATGATGAAGAAATCACACTGGGACAACTGATGGCTCCCGGCGGGGGTGGGTGCTCGTGAGCCTGCGCAAGCCGTGCCTCCCCCAGGGTGCAGCGCACAGGGCCAGGGTGGAAGGGCCCTGGGGGCTTTGAGGGGGTCGGGTAAGGCCTCATCCTCTGGCCTGAGGCAACTCACCTGGGTCCCACCACCTGGAGGCCACTCACCTCTTAGCCTGGTGAAAACCCCTCTGTTCGTCTCAAGGTTCCTTTGCTCGGCTTCCCCTCTGGCTGGTTCCCTGAAGGACTAGTCCTGCCCCCATTGCTGGCTGGCACTCTGCTGTGTCCTGGGTAGGAGGCAGGAGGCTGGTGCAGGCTGGCGGGAGCCAGGTTCACGTCAAGGGAGCCATGTATAGGAGGCTCCCAGCATGGCCCTTGGACCAAGGCAAGCATCAGAGAAAGAGCTAACACTGTTCAGGGTACCTCCCCAGACCTGCCGGGAGATCCAGGCCAGGCTGACCTTCGGGAGAGGAGGGACACTGGTTATTAGGCCAAACATAGTGGCTTGCACTCGGTACCCCCAGGAGTCTTTTGAGTTTGTCCGGGTCACAGAGGAGGAATCTGAGGCTCTTCCTGTCGTCCATTGAAAGCTTTGGGCCTTAGTCCAGCCAGAGTCTGAAAAGAGCCCACGCTAGCCACGTGGCTCCCGGCTAGGCCTGGGGACTGTCGCAATTCCCCCTCTCTCCAAGCCACGTGAGAACTTGGGCACACCCAACTCCCGTCTCAGGCAGGGGAGGCGACGCACCCTGACCATTCTGAGTCAGCCCTCAGCCGCAGGCGGCACCGGACCCCCTGCCTGCAGGGCAGAGGGCACCAGAAGCTGCCCATGCACCACGCTCACAGGAGGCTCCACTGGGACAGGAGGAAGGGAGTAGGACTCTGTAGGACTCTAATAAATAGATGTGCGCGCATGCGCACACACACGCACACGCACACACATGTACTCACACAGACACACGCCCGGATTCCACCATGATCTCTACCTGGCAATCCCCAGCACTAGACAATTTTAAAATAGGCCTACTTGAAGCCTTCCCTGGATGGGGGTTTTCTTTGATTCTGATTCTCATTATGAAGCCTGCTGGCGGGGAGGCCTCCAGCTGTCCCTGCTCACCTCCTAGCTCTCCAAAAGGCTGTGGCTGTCACCAGCTCCCACACATGTGTGTGCCATTCCCGGGGTCCTAGGGACACAGGCAGGGCTCCTCGCCTCTGTGCAGCAGCCCTGAAGGAGAAGGGGCGCCCTCTACGCTGTCCTACTGTCTTAAGCCTCAGCTCCTGTTCCTGTATTCCCACTGGGGCTGCACCTACGCTCTAGACCCCCAAGGACTCGGCACAGTCACGGCCTTCAAGGAGCTCGGAGTCTAGAGGGAGGAGACCCAGGCTCCCAGAAGATCGCACCTTTCCAGCCCGCAGAGCTGCCACCCCCACCCCCCACCCGCCGGGTCTTCGCCTCCAGCCCATCCGTAGTCAGAGACCAAGAGCCGGCGCTGGCAAATGCAGCCACCAGCAGGACTGTGCTTCAAGTCCTAGCTGAGGGTCTGCCCTGCATCCGAGCCATGATTCCGGAACCCCGGCTCAGAGCCCTCCTTATTAGGGAGAAGAGAAACGTAACAGTCTCGCTGTGGGTGGGAAGTAAGGTTCTCTTTTGGTATTTTTCCCGCAGTCAACACTTTTTAACTCCTTAGTTTTGAAGTCTTTGCAGACCTGCAGGAAGTTGCACACGGAGTGTGGAGAGTCCCCTGTGTCCCCGTGCCTAGCGGTCGGCTCTTCTGGAACCGCCGTGTGGAGTCATAGGATGCCCAGCTTTCACTGTGCAGGTCAGGAATTCGGCGCTTGAACAGGATGCGCTGAGTTCCCTGATGTGTGATGACACGTGTGGACATGTGTGGCCACCGCTGTGGTGCAGTCACAGCTGCCCCCTGCAGGGGTCCTGTGGGACACCACTCACTGTCACCTCCCACCCCTGGCTGCAGCCGCTAACCTGTTCTCCAAGGCCGTGGCTCTGGATCCGTGTGAATGTGGCCTCGTGGGGTTGGCAGGCTTCTCGCCGGCCTTGGGGACCCGCCTGGCCCTGTGTGGGTCGCTACCTCGCCTCCTAGGTTTTGTCTTTGAGGAACAAGGCTACCCTACACAATCCAGTCCAAGGACGGGTGTGGACGTGAGTTTTGAGTTTTCATTTCTCTGAGGAAAATACCAAGACAGCCAGTGCTGGATCCCAGTGTAAATATTTGATTCGCTTTCTAAAGAAATTGCCAACCTGTCCTCTAAAATAACTAGACCACTTTCCTTTTCCACTAGAATCTGAGCATGTTCAAGTTCCCCTGCATCCTGGGCGGCATATTTTTTGAGGAAGGGTCTCACTCTATAGTTCAGCCTCATCCTGAACTCGTTGTGTGGCCCAGGCTGGCCTTCAGCTCACGGCAATCCTCCGGCCTCAGCCTCCCAAGTGCTGGGATGGCAAGCATGCACACCCACGCCCAGCTTATGTGGTGCTGAGGAATCGAACTCAGGTCCTTGTGCTGGCTAGGCAAGCGCTTTAATCGCTGCGCCATTCCTCCAGCCCCCCAGTAGCATTTGACACTATGTATCTACAAGAGGTGATCAGACAACATGGTGAATATTTAAATTAAAAATACATTATTACAGTAAAAGACAGGTTGCCAGGAATCTCACCCCACACCCCTCCCCCTCGCTTCAAAGGCACCCAGGAGAGAGGACTTCCAGGGTTGCTTCAGGAGGTGGCGGGAACAGCGGGACACGTGTGCTCCGAGCCGGCGGGGTACGTGAGGGGGACTCCTGAGAGCCATCTCTTTCTGTAAAGCATTTGTTAAGTCAGACGTTCACCGCGTGCTTCTGTTGCTGCTGCGTGTCACGTGTCTCCTGCTCCGTCAGCCGGGCGCTGACCCCCGTGGGTTGCTCCCTGCCTTCCTGTGGCCGAGAGGCTGAGCACCTCCTCATGTGCTGCCTGCCATCTGCATGTCTTCGCCAGTGAAGCCTCTTCGGTCTTCTGTCCAGTTTCAAATTGACTTTTTCTACGTTGTTGTTTCAGTGTTGAATATTGAGAGCTTCTTACATTGTCTAGATACGAGTCCTTTATCAGATACATGTTTTGCAAATATTTTCCCAATCTTTGGTTTGCCTTTTCATCCTCTTAACGGAGACTTTTACATAATAAAAGCTTTTAATTTTGCTGAGGTCCAATTTCTCACTTTTTCTTTTGTGGATCATGCTTTTGATGTCGGATCTAAGAACTATTCATCAAGCTGTTATTCCCAGATTTTATCTGTTTCTTTTTTTTTTTAAACTTCAGAGTTTCACATTTAAGTCTGTGGACCATTTTGAGGTTTATTTTTTTTTTTCTGTCAGGTGTAACATTTAGATTGACATTTGTTTCCTTTTTTTTTCCTTTTTGGCCTGTGGGTGTCCAACTTCCTCCACTGAATTGCTTCGGGTCATACTTGAAGGTTCAATTTCTGTATTCTTTGCAGTGTTCAACCGATCTTTGATCCCCCCCCCCCCACCACCACCATCTGTCACACTGTAGTAATTCTTGAAATCAGGTTGATTGATACATCTTGGCTTTTCCTCTCTTTCAAAGTTGTTTTAGCTATTTTAGTTTATTTGCTTTCTCATCTAAAGTTTTAAATAACTTTGTATCTATAAAAAAGTCACTGGCAGTTTGGCAGGAATTTCACTTAATCTGTGTATAAATTTAGGAAACACTGACATCAACATGTTGAGTCTCCCCGTCCATGAACATGGTATGCCTCTGCATTGACTCAGAGCCTCTTCAAGCTCTTTCACCAGTTTTCTGTGTTTTTCGGCATGTAAATCCTAAACATGTTCTGTTAGAATAGTAAGTTTTATTTCAAACTCAGATTTCTAAATATTCACCTTGGGTATTTAGAAGTACAATTGATTTCTATATGTTAACCTTATTACCAACAATCACACTGAACACACCTACTACTTCTGGAATTGTGAGGTGTGTGTGTGTGTGTGTGTGTGTGTGTGTGTGTGTGTGTGCATGTGTATTGTAGACTCTTCAAAGTTTTCTATGTGCAACTTGATGTTACCAATAAATAACTAGTTCCATTTCTTCCTTCCTGACCCATGTGCTGAGTAATTCCATATTTCATTGGCAAAACTTGCCAGTTCTGTGCAGACTCACAGTGGTGGGGGTGGGTGCTTTGGCCTGGAAGCTGATATTGGGGAGACAGCATCTGTTCCCATTCTGTCACCATTACCTTGGAGGCTGACTGACCGTGAGGCTACATGTACATTTTCTGGAGGTGTCCTTTATTAAACAAGCTCCCCACTCCTATCGTTCACAAATGAGTGCTAATTGTGTTAAACTGCATGCCTAGCTGAGGGGTGTGTGGCATCTGATCATGTACGTATCGGCCACACAAATAAGTGAACGAAGGCCTCGCTGAGTCAGGAAAGGAGGCACTGAGCCTGAATCTGGGGGAGGAGGAGGGCTGAGTGTTGTGTACCTTGCTGTGTCACAGCGGTCGTTCCTTGCTCTGATGGTGAATATTCAGGTGATGTTCAGATTTTGGTGACTGTGAGGAACATTCACATGCAGGTTTTGGTGGGAAGGTACATTTGCATTTCTCTTGGGGAAATACCAAGGGGCGGGTTTGCTGAACCATGGAGTAAATGCATGTTCGACTTCTTGAGAAAATGCTAATTTTCCAAATTGCTTTTGTACAGTTTTGCATTCCCCTGAACAATGTCTGAGACTCCCAGTTGCTCTGCATTCTTATCAACACTTGCAAATGGTATGTCCACACATCTATGTATGTGTGTGTGCATGGTCTATGTGCTTACCTACCTACCTACCTATCATCTATATATCACTGCCAAGCCTGCGCGTGTGTGTATGTGTGTGTGTGTGTGTGTGTGTGTGTTAAGCCTTTAAAACTGTGAGGCCCTTCTTAGCTCAGATCAAGGCTCACATAAAAACAGACTTTGAGCTGGATTTGGCTCATGAGGCAAAACTAGCCTAACTGAAGCTTACACAGATTTTTCTCCTATGCTTTTTTTTCTGTATGTTTTGGGTTTTTGTGCTTCACATTCAGATATGCAATCCACTCTGAATTCTTTTCTGCACAGCACGTGAGATGTGGGTCAAGATTCGGCTTTTGCACATAGATGTCCCAGTGCCTCGGCATTTGTTGAAAAGATTATCCTTTCTCCATTGCAAAAGCCATTGGCATTGCAACATGACAGAAGTCATCTGGCTAAGATTGTGTGGGTCACTTCTGGGCTCTCCTCCTGCCCCATCATTTGAGGCTTTGAAAAGATTGTTTTGATATTTCATCAGGTTTAGCAGAAAAATGGGTCAAAATCACTGGATCCACCATTGCCAGAAGCAGTGCCCTGCCTTGACTTATTTTAACAGCCTTTGATATCCCTGTGCACTGGATTATCTCCCAAATGCTCAGTATCATAACCAGCACCACAGGTGGCCTCATGTGTGACCCCCTGCCCACATGCCTGAGGGCTTCCCTGGGGCTCTGGTGAGTGGCGGTGTCATTGTTCCTGCAAGTGCTCACCTATTGGCACTGCTCATACTTCTGGCATTGGGAGTTAGAGGCCAGAGATGCCAGGCAGTCTGTGATGTAGGTCGCATGTGCAGGAGGACTCACCTGGCATCTCATACAATTTGCAGAAGCCCCCTCTGAGCATACTTGTAGACAAATCTCTTTATTTAACATGTTGTCATGGCTGTGTGGGGCCTGTCCGCCAAAGGCTCATGTGCTAGAGACTTAGTCCCCAGTGTGCTAGTGCTGGGGCGGAAGGACATTTAGGAAGTGGGGTAGTGGGAGCTGGTGAGGTCATGGGGTATTCACCATTGTGAATGGATTCATGCTGTCTCACAGGAGTGGGCTGCATCTCACGGGCCTGGACTGGTCCACAGGAGAGTATGTTGTCACAAAGCGAGGCCACCCTGTGTGTGTAGCCCCTTCTGTGCCCGTCAGGTCTGTGCTCCACTTCTCCTCCATTGTGTACCACAGGGGCCCTTGCTAGATGCCAGTATCATAGTTTTTGCACATCCCCCCCTCAGAATCATGGGTCAAATGATTTTTTCTTTAGAAAGAACTGTCAAATATCTAGTTATAGCAAAGCAAAAAGAACTAGGACATGCATAAATTCATATGTTTGTGGCATGAACTTAGCACAAACTAAGAATACACACCAAATTCATAAACAGAATTAGATTGACTGTTTTCCTCTGAACTCTGAAGCACTACTCTGTGTTTCAGATAGTCATGTTGTCAGTGCGGACCCACGCTTAGGTAAGAGCCATCCTACCTACTCGAGAGCCCCATGCACCTCCACCCCAACGGAAGGGCTCCACCCAGAGCCCTCTCTTCTGGTACCAGCCCCTGAAATGGAACTGTGTTAACGAGCGTATTCAACAGAAATGTTCAGTAAACACACACACACACACACACACACACACACACACACACACACACACGGAAAGGAAATGTTCAGGTAAAGTTTTCAAACAAAAGCTCGCTCCTCGCTTTTAAGGAAGGAGAGCATCTGGCACCTATAGTGTGCTTGCTGTGCCCACCTGATCTTGGGCAGTTGCATATTAAATTATGAACTGTTTTGTTGTAAATTACTCTCTTCTCCTCTCTACTTTATATCCCAGGTAGGGTTTATACTGAGTTTTTTTTTAAAAAATATACTGGAGTGGTGGTCGCTCCACCATTGTAGGCTTTCCCTGGTGCCTTTTTCGCCCCAGTCACTTTCCCAGCAGGGCTCCCTCGTGACCCCCTGACTCACCCCCTGCTGACCCCCTGCCCTTAGGTCATGGTCAGAAATCCCATCGGAAATCAGGCACGAGGCATAAATTAAATTCTGAATTACTGTTAGTTTATTGTCACCATTAGCTTGTCACTTATGGATTCTGGATTCTGTAAATTGCTGTGGCTCCTTCTGTTTTGTAGCTCCCCCTCCCCGGGCCCCTCCCCTTAGCACACCAGTGTTACCTTCCTGTAACAAACCCTTGTGATCCGTCCCATTATTTTCATTTTTGTGCCTTTTGCCTTTATAAGCCACACCAACACCCCCCTTCAGGATCAAGAATTCTCTGGGGGCATCAGCCTCTTCTCAGTCAGCAGTCACTGAAGGACTTCCGACGTCTCCTCAGTAAACGGCACTTCCCCTGCGTGTCTGACTCCGCACAACACCGTGGGCTGGTTTGGTTGTGTCGTCTGGCTCTCTTTTTGTTTTTCTTTTGAGGTGGGGTCTCGTGGAGCCGAGGCTGGGCCTGAACGCGCTGTCCTGGTTCTTCTTGGAGAACGGTGGACCGGTAGAGGGTGCTGGCAGGCTCGGGGGCTCGGGGGCGGCCGCTGTCCACGGTGCTGAAACTTCCTGCAGGTGCCGGTTCTGCGGATGGCTGCCTCCTGGCCCACCGCCTGAAGCCACCAGCAGCCTCGGGTGGGTGAGTTCTGCCTCCCTGGTGGTGTCAGGTACTACCTGCTACCTAAGGTGCGTTGCTCTCCTGACTTCTTCTCGATTGGGCACTTGGAAACGCTGTTCTGCATTTTTCTGTGGTATTATTTAGGTTTTTTCTTTTTGATTGGTAAAAATTGTTCGTGTATTGTGGATGACAGTACTTTGCTATCTGGACTGAATATTGTGCCCTCCCCGTGTTTGAGTCATTTTTGTTGTTGTTTATGGGGGTTTTCTTTGCAGGGGGACACAAACTTTTGTCATCTGTAGCTGTCTTTACACCGTTTCCCTTTAGGTGTTGTTCCTTTTGGGTCAGGTCTAAGAAACTATCTCTTATTCTTATAACAAAAATTTCCCATAACTTTTCAAAATGTCCAAAAGCCTTCTTCAAAATCCTCTTTCATTTTTTTTTGTTTATTTTTGTTTTTGTTTTTGAGACAGGAGCTCACTCTTTATTCCAGGCTGGTCCTGAGCTCACTACAGAGCCCAGGCTGGCCTTCGACTCATGGCAGTTCTCCTGCCTCAGCCTCCCGAGTGCTAACATTGCAGGTGTGTGCCATCATGCCCAGCTTATACGGTGCTGGGGGACCACGCCCAGGGCCTTGTGTGTGCTGGGAAGTTGCCTCAGCAGCTTGCTATTACTCCAGGCCTGGAATTTGCTGTATTGAATATGTGAGGGAGAAATTCTAAATTTCCTTCCTAGTGGAAAGTGCCCCAGTCCAGCCTTTGCTGATTGGCAGACCACCCCTGTAGCCACCAGATTCTCACACACGGTGTTCTGGGGGGGGGGGGGAGGGCTCTTCTGTGCCTTGTGGTTGTCCGCTGAGGCTTTGGGGCCACCGGCATGCCTCACGATGGTGCGTGACTCGCGGGGCGTGAGTCTGCGCCTTGGGACTACTTTCTCCAAAATTACCCTCTCCTCTTTTACTCCTCCCTGTAGATTCCGGACCTGACTTGTCAGTTTTCACTGACCATGCTGTTGGGTTTTGTTGGAGACCCCTTGGGGTCGTTAATTAGCCTGGGGGAGGCTTGTCACACTTCAGATACTGAGTCTACTCGCCCGTGAGCATCCCTCTGTTTATGCAATCTCTTGATTACATCTATCAATAAATTTTGCAATTGGGGTTTTCTTCCCTGGAATGACTGTGTATGTCTTATTACATTTATTTCTAGGTAATGTAGAATTTGTGTTGGTGATGTGAGTGGGAAATTTTCTCAATTATGGCGCTTATTTGCTATTTAATGGTGCATAGGAAGCATTGATTTTTTAGGTGATGGCTCTGTATTCCAGTAGCTTCATTTTTTTCACATTGACCACTGTACGCAGGAGTTCTGCCAACTTATCTTCCAGCTCTAATAATGTGTTTATATTTTCCTGGAATTTCCAAGGCGATCATTATGTAATTTGCAAATCATCACAAATTCAGGCCCTCCCCCGGTCTGCAGTTTTCCTCTCTTATCACACAGATGAGCCCCTGTGAAGGGCCGAGCCAAAGCATGGTCAGACGGGTGAGTCTTTCCCTGTCTCTGGTGGGTCCGCTTCTGCACCCAGCCACCAGCGTCCCTGAATTCATCTTTCCCTGACTTCAGTACCAACTGGAATTGTTGTGTTACGATTAGTAGCCAACCTATGGTTTTACGTAGACCTTTTTGCCTGCAGACTTATAAATTCCATTTGTGTTCCCACTTTATGATCAGTTTTCAACACGTGCATTGAGTGCCATCTGCGACGGTCGCATTGACCTTATGTATACTGTCTTATTCCCCCTTGCTCTCCTTTGATCTCCTTTAGTTTTGATCTTCTGTCTCAGTTTGAGGGAAAATTGTCACATCGATGATGCAAAATCTACTCACCCATGAATGTTTATCCCTTTGTGCAAACTTTTTGTTATATCCATCAATAAATTGCAATCTTGGATTTTCTCTGTAAAAAATTCTTATTTATCTCTTAATACACCTGCTATTAGGTGACGTAGAATTTAGTTGGCTCGGGTTACCATTACAAATATTCCAGGCCAGGTGGCCTGCACAGCAAACCTTTATCTCTTGCTGCATTTGAGGGTGAGAAGCCCAAGGTTGAGGTCTCCGGGGATTCAGTTCTTGATTCTACGTGAGAGCTGCCTTCCTGGTTTGCAAATGGCCAGTTTTGTGCCCTTCCACGGCAGAGAGCAAAGAGGGTGAGCAAACTTTGACTCCACCCCCATGACCTAGCCACCTCCTGAGGCCCCCACCTGCCATCATCATGTTGGAACCTGGGATTCTCACATGCAGGTTCAGGGGACACACATTCAGTGCACCCCCTCTTCCCTTGGCTCTGTTGGATGGGTACCTTTCAGTAGGTTTTGAGGAAATGAATTATATTTCAAACATCTGTTCCACTGGTTACTTAAGACTATAAGTTCCCATGGAGAACTGGAAGCATTTCAGAAACAGTAGGGTCCCCCTGAATCCCATCTTTCTACCGACCGTGTTACTATGCCCGCGTCACAAACCACTTAACACGCCCTCCCTGCCACGAGCACTACTGTTGTATAGGGAGTTGGCAGACTCCCTAAGTCATTTATGGTTAACAATGCCTGCATTTCCTCCATCTTCACACCCCTTGGTTTCCTAAGTTTTAAGCCCATCCCCTACATCTTCCGTCCTTGGTGTCACTGAGTGGCTCCTGCATTGAGGATCGGGTCTGCCCGTCTCTCTCGGGACTCGCCTTGCTGGAAACTTTTCATTTTTTCCTGCCAGGGTGGCATCCTGGCCAGGCCTAGTCTAAACGACACATCCTCCTCCCTGCAATTCGGTTCTGTCTCTTCGTTGCCTCCCTGGTCCCTGTGGCTGCACAGAAACGTGCCCCCCACCCCCACTCTCCTAGCTCCCCAGGCTTGCCCGCTGCCGTCTGCGGTTCCATTTCCATCAGTAGGCTTTTTTTTTTTTTTTTAACATTTATCTTGCTTGGAACAAACTTCTCTTGGCGGAAGACTTCCATCTTTCTTTGGTTCTAGAATATTCTTAGCCGTGATCTCCATAAATATCTCCTTCTCTCTGATTCACCCCGTCTCCTTCTGGAGGTGCATTAGACTGTGTTGAACTTTCCCCATCCATCCTCCAAGCCACAGCTCTTCCGTACGTTACACATCTTTTTAAAACGTCTGTTGGTTTGAACCGTTCCCATCTTTTTATAGCTAGGGAGAGGGTTCCTGTTTTAATTAGCTCCTTACAATGAGTGTAAGGGGGGAGTTTCCCCACGGGAGCTCAAGCTGCTATGCGCCCCTAGGGTCTCCTTCCAGCGAGTGTGGATCCCACACACATGGGGGTTCCCCACCACCCCCTCCAGTCCAGCCATCCTGGCACAGGAGGCCGGGGTGCCCGGCCTTCGAGCCCCACCCTCTTGGCACTAGGGAGATCCCATCTGCCTACACCGCCCCAGCGAGCTGAGCGGTGACCACGGTGACCACACTGCCGCTGGCAGGGCGGCACTACCGCGGTTGCCTCTCCCGGCATGCCGCTGTTCCGAGGGCGACTCTGGCCGCCATCACTGGTGGGAGTGCTGGGGTGGGCGTGGCAGCGGCAGCAGGGCCGGAGCGGCAAGGGCGGAGTAACAGTGGGACGATGGCAGCAGAACCCGTGGGGCAACGGCAGCTGTCCTAGCAGTGACCGCAGCGGTCCCAGGTCCCCACAGCGTGGCCGGCCCTGGAGGGCTGCACAGTACAGGGCCAATGAGCGAGCCCTTGCCGGCCACCAACGAGGTACGTCCTCACGTCACCTCACTCAGTGACTGGCAGGGACGGCACGGTCCTCGTTCCCCTCTCAGAAGGAATGCACGGCGCACGGAGTGGACCCTGGGTAGAGAGCGGGTGAGTGACCAAGGTCACACCATGAGCAGCCAAGATCTGGGGCCGGGGGTCCAGGCCTGGGTGGAGGCGCTCATCTAGGGCGCCTCTCCAGGCGTGTGTAGGAGGGACCCGGAGGCCAGGGGGCCTCCACACCGTGTGCTGTGGTCCACGGTGGCTGCTGCCTGCTGCCCGCTGCCCTCATCCACCCCAGTCACCAGATGTGGCACTGTGCAAACGGTGGCTCTTCCCCAAGGTCAAAACAGCCAGGGGAAGTCAACATTTTGACATGACTCTGGTCATTGAAGCAGCCACGACATCACTAAACTCAAGGCGCAGGAAAGAGGACTGGGGAACCGCTTCGGAGGTCGGCAGCTCGACGGGATGAGTGCCCTGGAGCTCGGGAGGCCGCTAGAGCCGCGTTTGCAGCCGTATGTCTTTTATTGTATTTTTTAAAGACTAAACACGCGCTGTGTTTTTGATCACACCTTCACTGCACCACACAAACGTTCTGCACAGTTGACTTTGCTCTTTGCTGGAACTGGCGGGGAGGGGACTTGGGGGGAGGGGCCCCATGCCTCTGCAGGTGCATGCCGGTGGGTGGTGACCTCCGCCGCACCCCCTGGGGACGTGGGCAGCCCGTCTCTTAGTCCGCCACATCCCGGTTCGCGCGAAAACCAGGAGTCTGTCAGCAGCCGCCACCAGCGCGACGAGGAACAATATGAGCGAGGGACTTAATTTGAAAAGAGACGATGTGGCTGTGATTTAATTTCAGCCGCCAGGTTAATGCATTTCCCCCTAATTTCAACCTTGGGTGCACCGCATTCATCGGCGCTGGGGCGTGGGCTCCCAAGCCACCTCCTTCTGTGCATAACGTTGTTTACCCTTAACGAGATTATAAGCTGCGGAAGGCGGGCTGTGCCCGTCCCCTGGCATGGCAGCGGCAGCAGCGGGGGCTGCAGCTCATCCCGGGGCTCAGCTCACCCACCAGCCATTCCCACCTGGGCCGGGGCTCTCCCTGCCACAGCCCTTGCTGGGTGCCACGGGCTGGGGAGGAGGCGTTACTGTGCAAGGCGCCATAGGTCCCCTACGAAGCAGAACTCAGAGGAGGGGGTTTGGGGGGGGATCAAGGCGGCATCTACCTGCACGGCTAGGCAGGCTCCAGGTGAGACCTGAGCGGACGGTTGCTCCCAGCTCAGCTGTCCCGAGAAGGGGCACTTAGCCGATGGGCTGGCTGGCAGTGCCCCAGGGAAGGAGATCATGGTTTCACTCTGGGGGTGGCAGGAAATATCTGGGGGTTCTCCCCAGGGCATAAAGGCAGCTGCAGGCATCCTAGGCTGGAGTTCTCCACAGTCCCTGTGCACTCTGATCTCCCACAGACCACAGACCTCGAGGGTACAGAGCCCCCCTGAGCCCCAGAGACGACCGCGTGGGCACCGCAGGCCAAGTCTAATGCTAACCCTATTTTCTCCACCTGCCACCCTGAGTGATGTGTCTGCACATGAGATCGATGCTCCGGCTCCGCCCGGCTCCAAGCCGAAGCAACAGGAGTGTGACTGCTCCCTCCCCTAGCGGCCTGGCACCTCTGTCTCCTCTCCTCTTACAGATGCTCAGGACCCTCAGAGGACGGTGTTGGCCAAGGTCGCTGAGCATCGCCCAAGGGCCCGCCTTTCCTGCCGGGCACTCAGCTCGCCATAACATTTCCACACCCTCAGTCCTCACAGGGTCCTCACTACCCCCTTCACCTGCCCACAGGCCCGCTAGGACCTCTGCGTCGCCGCGGAGACACCGTACTTAGCCATGTCTAGTGCCTCCTGCTTCACTTGCCTGCAGCGCCCCTTCCCTGTGTGTCTCATTATACCCTTGTGATCTCAGGTCGCGTTTTACCGCGTTCGCTGACCGGAGGGTGAATACACCAGTGTGTACCGCCTGCACTATTCAACTCTAGGAGGGCATGAACTTGATCTGTGTGAAATTAATGGAGCTCCCAAGCACAGTGAAGGCAGCCAGACACAGAAGATGCGCACGTCACATGAGTGCATGCGTCGGGCGCTCCGGAGCCGCTGTAGTGGACGCATGACAACAGGCCCGGCATCGCCATCGCTTTTGAAGGAGGGAAAGAAGGAAACACCAAATGGTGTGAGAGAGACTCGGGGCCCCGGAAACAGTCTGTGCTACACTTGCCAAATTCATGACACTGGACACCGGGTTCTGTATTTTATTTTGCACATGTCTGAGTGTGCTCACAATGTATGGTGACTGTTTAAATTTTTTAAAATGACAGTAGCAAAAGACACGTTGCGCTGACTCCCCTCTAAATCCTCCCCTTCTCTGAGCACACGTGTCCCCCCACCCCCGTCCTTGCCACTATCTGGGGCAGTTCTGGAAGTCCTCCCTTCTGAGTGCCTTCATGAGATGTGGTCAAAACCACAGTGAGGGCAGCTGCAGAGCCCCATCCGACCCGAAGGCAGCCCGCAAAATCGCGGTGGTGAGTCCTCATTCCCCGTCGTCACGGAATCTGGCACTGTGCGATGGTGGGCACTTCCCTAAAGTCAAAATTATAGTGAAAGGTCAGTGTTTTGAATGGATTCAGAACACGGAGGCTGCCACAATGGTGCAAATAAAGATATTCAGGATGGGACTTCCAGATTATGAAAAGCACCGAGGAAGGCGGGGTCAGTGTGTTTAGGAGAGGGAACAGTCGAAGGGGCATTCGTGGCAACGTGTCTCTTGCTGTAAAGCATCATTCAATATTGAAATATTCACCACATTTATCCACCACATTCCATACCACGTTAATGATGGCACCACTGAAACCCTGTGGGTGGGGAACCCCACTCATGGGCAGGCTGGCTGTGTGGGGGTGGGCGTTGCTGCTGCCCTCACTAGGCATCAGGACAGGGACACAAGCCGTGGGCATAGGAGTGATGGCGACGCAGTCCATGAGGGGAGACCTGGCAGTGGGACCCCGCTGCCCAGGGGTCTGCATGGGGCCACTTTCCAGGCACGACACAGAGCTGGTCAGAGCAGTGAAGTATCCCTCTCAGGGACCCGGTAGCCTGGAACAGCTGGAATCCCTGGAGCAGGGAGTCAGAAAACAGCGAACCAACATGTTGAGAAGGGGAAGTGGAAACGCTGCAGTCCTCTCGGAGTCACTCACACCAGACACGCGCCCTTGGTCGCCACCAGATCCTCAGCGACGTCTGGGGTTGCGGAGGACACGGGGAGCTAGGCATCCCCTGTGTTAGGGTGTACGAGGGGCCTCACTCCTCCCGGAGCCACGCTGACCAACTAGGCTGTGGAAAGCAGCCTATAAATGAGGACAGGTCAGGAGAAATGGGCAGATCTTCCCAAGACAGAGGAGGAGACCAAGGAGAGGAGAGTGCCTCCCCGGGGCACAGGGAGGGCACCGGGCACCTGCAGCAAGAAGCCCCGGGGAGAGCATGCCTGTGGCCGGCGTGGCGTGATGAAACCCCCACGGGCTCTCGTGAACCACAAACGGCGGACTGAAAAATACCTAGAAGTGAGTGATGACGCACATTAATATTCAGTGGCAAATTTTAGCTTTAGATGCATTTAGCAAGCGGAGAAAATAAAAATGGTGGAATTTTTAGCCCTTGCAGCTAAAAGAAGAACAATGGCAAAAAAAAAAAAAAGTAGAACGGAAAGAAGGGAATAATAAAGATAAAATCAGGCGTTTAAAAATAGACCACAGAGTTGCCAATCAGAATGTTGACTCTGGCTGTCTTTGTGGCTTTGTGTGAAGAGTCATGAGAGCGACTCTAGGATCCCAGCACTCTGGGAGGCCGAGGCAGGAGGACCGCAGATCTGAGCACAGCCTGGGCAACTTAGTGAGACTTTGACTCAAATACACAGTACAAATGGGCTGGGGGTGTAGCACGGTGCAAAGGCTTGGGTTCAATAGCCGGAGAGAGAGAGAGAGATCAGTCCAACAGGTTGAATGAAGCAAAGAAAGACAGAATAGAGAAATATGCATATCAGAATTCAAAAGAGGGAATCCCAGGAACACTTTATGCAAATTTATAAGCTCCGGGAAGGTGGACAACTTCATAGGAACGAGACAAAAAGCTGCACCGAGGTAACGTAATGCACCAAGGTGCACGTTTAATGCACGTAATCAAAACGATATTAGTTGTCATAAAACATGAATAAAGCCTATCTTTAAGAAAATACTCCAAAAACAGGCAAAAACCTATCAGCAGAGATGTTACAGGAAACAAGAAGCTGTGCACGTGGTCGGGAAACTGCACCAAGCACTCAGAAACGCCAGCCACCACGGCACCCGGCTCACCTGCCAGCCAGCCCCACCCAGAGCCAATGTGCATGGGCTGCAGGAGGCGGCAGGCGGGCGAGCCCCGGGGCTTTGGCAGACTGGGCTGCAGTGTTGGCGGTGCGGACCAGCGTGGCCCATCTGTGCCCTGCTGCGGTTCAACACTTGATTTTTTTTTAAATCTTACAATAAAATATTCTAAAAGGCAGCTTTAGTACTTCTGTACATGAACGGACTACATATTTTATATGTGGCCCAAGACAGTTTCTCCTCACTCAATAAAAGGAAAAAAAATATACTTAAACAAAGGCAAAAGAAACCCCGCAGGGCTGCAGGAGTGACGTTCCTGGTGTGGATGGAAACCCCACACCCCTGTGTCTGGGTGAACATGCCAGAAACACATGCTTCTGCAGGACTCAGGGTGCGTGATAGAGGCCACATGGGGAGACCGGCCCTTGGTCAGTAGAGGACACGCCGGGCCTGTCATCCCAGCACTCTGGGAGGCTGAGGCAGGCAGATCACAAGCTTGAGCCTAACTTGAGCCATTTAAT
This sequence comes from Ctenodactylus gundi, assembly GCA_004027205.1. Taxonomy (NCBI): domain Eukaryota; kingdom Metazoa; phylum Chordata; class Mammalia; order Rodentia; family Ctenodactylidae; genus Ctenodactylus; species Ctenodactylus gundi. The sequence continues at coordinate 151,346 of PVKB01001501.1, forward strand.
CTCTTAAGAAGACCCTGTATCAAGATCAAAATTTTATAAAGGCTGCCGATATCACTCTGCGCAAAGGTCCTGGGCTCCTCCGTCCGTAGTACAGCTTCCCAAACATCCTCAGGTCAGTAATACTGCAGAATATGGGCACACGCCAGGCGTGCGCAGTCTCCCAGTGGCCTCTGGAGACCCAGAGGGGTCCGAGCTGGGCAGGCCGCCAGTGAGGGTCTGGTGCAGAGCTCAGGGCACAGCACGTCCCCTCCTTTTCAGCCACTGAGCTGCAGCCCAGGGCTTGTTTCCTATTTGAGACAACGTCTGGCTGGACTGACAGCTGTCAGGGCTGGGGTGAACTTTTTTGACACTGAGTTTCGACACTTCTATAAGGGTCTCACTAAGTCGCTAAAGCTACCTAGCTCGGGCTTGAACTTGTGCCTCAGCCTCACAAGTAGCTTGGATTGTAGGTGTATACCTTTATTATGCCTGGCCATGTGACCCTGTGTGCGTGTGTGTGTGTGCGTGTGTGTGTGTGTGTGTGCGCGCGCGCTCGCGCGCACGCATGTGCACGGGCCTATGATTGCTGGGATTTGAACCCAGGGCCCCCACGCTGAGCTACATCCTCGGTCCTTTTGTGTCTGATTTTCACACAGGGTTTCCCTACATCACTGAGACGCTCCGTCTGGGCTCGTGCTTGGAATCCTCCCAGGTCCTCCTCCCAGAGCTGGGGATTAGCAGTGCGCACCCTTCTGCACTGGGTGACTTGAAGGCGTTCTCAATGAAACCGCTCCGGTCTGCAAGCCGGTGCTGCCCGGGAGCAGGCCCAGCGCAGAGCAGAAAGGCCAGGCACCAGGGAAGGACTGTGCGGTCCCTGGCTTGAGCCTCAGGGCCGGAGACTTGAAGCCAGTGCTCCTGGCTCGGGCTGCCGGAAGGGCTGGGCCCCCAGGATGTGGGCACCCCTTAGCCAGTAGAGGCACAACATGGGCTGGACACCCACAGAGCCGCACTGGTGTGTTTCGCAGTGTCCTGGGCTTACCTGGAGATTAGACCAAAGGGACATGGTGTGCTACGGGGGAGGGTTCTGGGATGGGAAGGGCCATCGGACAAGCTCAGAGAGCCTGGACGTGTAGGGGCTGTGAACTGCGGAGGCCGGGCCTCAGGCTGACAGACACTCAGAGCGGTCCAGTGTGGGCGGAGCAGAGGTCCACCCTACCCATCAGCTCAGGAACCCAAAATGACTTAAAGCCGGTTTATTGAAACAACAAAGTCAATCTGTGGCTGCGATCGTCCCTCCCCACCTTAACACAGCTGTCCTCTGCGTGTCCAGATACCCCTTGGTCCCATCTCTATCATCTCCGTCTCCCCTCCCTGACCCCCGCAGGCACCGGGCTCTGTGGGTCCAGCACCCTGGCCCAACTCAGCCTCTCAGTAGCTGACACCTAGACCCCACCCTGGCTACTGCTCCACAACCTCTGGGCGTCCTCACCTGGATGTAAGCTGAGCAGGATGTTCCTGGGGTTCTTGTGGTGGTCCTGAGCCCGGGCGGGAGGCCAACTCAGCTCCCAAGGGATCAGCGGCTTGTGGAGGGCACCCCAGCCCTGAAGAGCCCACTGGGGTCTCCTTGCAGGCCCAGAATGGGCATGGTGGGAGGACAGAGCCCACGAGGGGCCGGTTGGGACTCCCCTGAGCTCCATCCCCAACAGGAGAGAAAAGAGCTCAGAGAGGGGCAGGCAGGGCAGGGGCCCTGGGTGTGAGGGTGGAGCCCAGCTCATAAGAGCAGCACAGAGGAGTGTCCCATAGCTGCGTGGCCCTGAGGCCACCACCAGAGTCTGTGGCACCTCTTTGGCACCCTCCTTCAGGCCTAAGTCCTGAACCCTCTGTGTCTCTAAGACCAGCTGGGCAGGGGCATGGCCCCCAAGATGGAGGAACCGTGAAACCTCAGATCGAACTGTCCCCCAGAGGTCTCCAGTTGTGGGTACCGGGGGGAGGGATAGTGGGTTCTCCCCGGCTCAGGCCCAGGGTGCCCTGTTCCCTCTGCCCGCGGAAGGCAAACATAGGAGGTGGGATCATCCTGCCAGGGGTCATTTGTATTCCTTACCCAACCTGGAGTTCTGTCCATGGAAACATCCCCCCTCTGGGAAAGACTCTTCAGAGGGGTAATACTGTCATGAATAGACATGGATGGCCGTTAAAGATAAAGTGCCAACCTCCCTGACAAGTGCCAGGGAGGCAGAAGCTGCTATTGTGGCCCAGCGGGAGCTGCGTGCAGGTGTACACACGTGTGCACGTTGCCCAATTCCTCTCGGGCTAGCAAGACTCATGGCAGGCAGTGTGTGTGGGGGGGAGAGGGGGTTAGAATGTCACTGCAGAGCTGGTCTCGTGGGGCATTTCTGGACTTGCACAGGACTCACAGTGCTGCAAACAGACCCCAGGCCCACCCATAGCCCGTGTCTCTTAGAACGGTGGGCAGCAGGAGAGCCCTGGGATCCGCCCACCCCCCCCCCCCCCCGTGTTCACTTGTGTGCTAGGCTCACCTAGTGACACCTCTCTGAGCCTCTGTGCCCCCATCCGCACAGCAGGCCCTGGTGGCAGATGGACCTCCCCCCCCCCCGGGGTGATGCCAAAGAGACACGCCCCCTGCTCGGCACCCGGGATGTGTGGCGCGAGTAGTGCCTTCCCAGTTCTCTACCGGGACTCAGTCCCCTCCTCAGTCCTCCCAGGCCTTCACCACCTGCAGCTCACCCAAAGGAGCCCCACGCCAAAGCCTGGCTCTTTGAGCTCAGGCAGCGCTGGGTGACAGATCTGGAGGGCCTGGGCCCACAGTCAACACAAGGAGCCCGGCCTGGTGTGAACAGCAGGGTCCTTCCTCCCTGGGGCCTCCCTCAGGCCTCTCAGGTCTCCTATTGGTCACTGTGGGGGCTCGGATGCAAGGACCACCCCAGCAAGCGCTGCTGGAACGGGCGGTGACCCTGAGATCCTCCTTGTCCCTGCCTCAGGCTGTGGGGTCAGGGATCAGTGTGGGGGGTCTCTGGGGGACAGCAGGGCATCTGAGCTGCATGCCATGTTCTCCCCAAGGCCGCCCCTCCCACCAGCGGCCGCTCCAGGTCGGGGAAGCCCTGCGCCTCTTCTCAGGCCCGTCCCCAGTCCCAGCAGCTGCCACCACATCACGGTGCCCTGTGTCAGGATCTCCAGCCTTTGCAGACGTGGCCTCCCACCTGCCCGGGCCGGTGTGTGCTCTGGCCCTGATTGGAGTCTCCTGACAGCCTCAGGCACCAGACTGAAGGTCCAACCAAGAGCTTTCACCGGCGCTGCCCCCCAGATCACTTTTTAGCTTTTGATCTTTGAGACAGGTTCTCACTAGTTGCCCATCCTGGACTCAAACCTGGGATCCTCTTGCCTCAGTCTCCCAGAGTGCTGGGAATACAGACCTGCACCTCTGGGTGTCTCCAAAGGCACATTCTGCGTCTAGTCCAGAGTCACTCAGCCGCGAGGCACACGGCAGAGAGAAGAGGCTGGCCCGGGACAAGGCTGAGGTTGTGGGGGGAGGAAGGGCTCGGGGTAGTTGCAAGCCAGTATGTGGGCCCCACTGGGGCTGTCATATGAAACTATACCTACTGCCCCAGGCAGTAAGGAGGTCACCTCAGGGACACATTGCCCGTCGCTGCGTCCAAGTCCATGCGGGGTAGAGACATCGCTCTTCCCGAGGGCCCAGTGTCCTCCCAGTGCCCTGTGCCCAGCATCTTCCCGGAGATAATGGCCACAACATTCCTCAGCCTGGCCACGACACCAGGCCCGTGGCGGCTGCCCACTCTCTGCTCTGTCGGCTCCAAGGCCTAAATTATCCGCAAACGGAGATGGATGGCCGGGCCTTCCCGGCGCAAATTGATTCTCCACTCGTGCTGGCGGCGGCGCCTCTCCCTGGTGATCATTGAAAACCACTTTTCCTCCACATAATGGCCCAGTTCACAAGCTCCTTGATAGGAGGCAGAGATGTATATCTAATCTCTGGCTGGGGTGGGGGCTGGGGGACGGTGCTGCTGGACGGGGAGGCACAGTGTGGGGAGGCATGGAGGCCTCCCACCCCGCTCTTCTCCCCCAGGGGTCAGCAAAGGTCAGGGCTGGCCTGGGCAGGCCTCCAGGGGTGGCGCTGCCCTCAGTGACGGCAGGCTCTGGGGTCTCCTGGTCATCTCTGATGTGTGAAGGACGGTTGCAGAAGACAGGATAGGTGACATGTGGTGACGGAGGGTCAGGGCGTTCCCTGAGCACCTGCTCTACCTAACTTTGCACAAGGAGAGCCTAAAGGATCCATGGTGGAACCGTAGCTCAAGGTGACAGCTGACTCCATGCAGGTAGGGCTGGGAGGTAACAGCCACACACTCGCCAAAGGTCACACAGCTAAGAAGGGTCAACAAGGGACCAGGCGCTGGCTGGAATCCCATACTCGCTTCCTGCTCTGCCCTCCGTGTGCCCCACCTTGACATTGATGGTCAAGGCAAGCTCTAACTGTGCGTCTCTGTGTGACTCCACGCCTCCTACTCCCTGCCTCTGGAAAGGCCTGGCGGTAGCACGCGGAGCCTGGGAATCCCTTTATGAACATAGCATGTGCTGGCTTTGCACAAATACCCAAGATGGCAAAACTGGCCTGGGCGCCTCTCAGTGGGGCTCAGCACCCAGGTCACTGGCCCTCCTCCCCGAGAGCAGCAGGGTCTCCTTCCTTCCTTCAGTGTCCTGCCCCCAGGTCCCCTACCCCTGGGCTGTGTGGCTGGTTGAAATGATCATCAACCTTTCTGGGCCTGAACGTCCCCATGAACAGGTGACCCTTTGCCGTGGGAAGAGTCTCAGGAGTCAACGAATCGCTAGCTCCCCAAGGGTCACTGGCAGCTAGAATGCACTCGGTGAATGTCACAATGCCCTGATATGGGGCCGTACGTGACAAGATAGCAGAGGGACCCTGTGTCTCTGTGCTCTGGGCACTTGACTCAGCACTGCACCCCTGCTGCTAGGTGCTGGGTCGGGGAAGGGCATTGTGGAGTACAGAGAAGGCTGGACTGTGGGGCTGCAACCATGGGTGGGCTGGCAGAAGACACCATTGGGTGCTTTCTTTGTGGTACAGGGGAGGGAGCTCAGGGCCTTCACAGTGAGCCGCATCCCCGCTCCATTTTTATTTTCAGTTTTAAGACAGGGTCTTGCTAAGGTTGCTGAAGTTGCCTGGACTAGGCTCAAGCTTGCTATCTTCCTGTCTCAGCCTCCTGGAGTGTTGAGCTCACAGTGCTGCACCACTGGGCCCAACGTGGGTGCATCTCTGCACCCAAGTACCTACAGCACGCCACAGCAGACTCCGGTGAAGGCCGAGCGGCTGGGGTGCAGGGGACCTGCTCTGCGGGTGAACAGCAGGCGGGGCCCTCTTCCTCTGGTGACGTTACGGTCCCTGGAAACCTAGGTGCTTTATGTGCAGCAGGGTCACCCGTGGGGTGAGTTCAGATTAGGCTTTGAGGCCAGCTGCCTGCGGCCTGGGTCCTGGGTTTCCGGTGGCTGAGCCGTCTCTTCCCCACCTCCAGCCCCGGTCTCAGTCTGGCCCAGGCCCTGCAAACCTCCGGCTTCCCCTGCCAGCCTAAAGGCCGTGTGTCTTGATGGCTCCCATGTCCTTCAGCAGCCTGGGTTGGAGCCTCAGGGCCTCTCTGCCCTGCACAGGCTTCCACGCCCTTCTGCTCCCAGGTCGAAGGTCACTGCTATTTGGTTGCCTCCATCACATCACAGCTTCCTCTCCGTGTGTGTTCCCACATTAAGGAGGAAGCCCTGGCCGCTGCCTGTGTCCCTTGCCGCGCTGGTGGCACAGCACGCCTACAGTGGCTTGGTGAGGCTTGCGTGTTCCCTTTCTGATCTTCTTAGGAAGAGATAGAGGTACAGGTCATGTGATCAGTGGGCACAGGAGCTACCGTGGCCGGGAGCCACCTTGACAGCCACACACACCATGCTTTGTGGCACTGGACCAGCCAGATGGCTCCTCTAGCACCTTCTCCTCACCACTGGATGGTCGGAGATACAAGCCAGCTGTGTGCAGCTGCCAGTACCCCAGGGGTCTCCTAACACCCCACCTTAGAGAACAACAGTAACAGCAAGACGACAGTGGCAATAGTCGTGACGCGGGACGGGCGGGACGGCCAGGACGGCATAAAGGAGGCATCTGTGGCGCTGAGGGTGTGACAATTACAGGGGTGAGGGTGGGAGGAGGATGGTGGTGGTGACCTGAAGGGTGTTGACTGAGGTGGTGAGTACCGACATTTGGTGGCAGCAAGAGTGTTGGTGACGTTGGTGACTGCAAGGGTGCTGGTGGCACAGGTTACAACGAGGTCTGTTAATGGTGCTGGTAACAGCAGGATATTGACGCTGCTCGTGACAGTAAGGGTTTCACCATGCTGGTGACAGTGATGTGTGATAATGGCGCTGGTGACCGAAAGACGGGCACGGTGATGGTGATTTTGATGGTGATAGCATTGTTGGTGAGAGTAAAGGTGACTGTGGTAGAAATTCTGGTGAACTACCACGTTGATGGTAGGTAGTGATGGGGACATCGAGGGTGCTGGTGACAATGACAGTGGCGGCGATAGCGACGGCTGCAGCGGTGTGGGTAGTGGCAGTGCCAGGGATGAGGGCCGTCACGGTGCTGTTGGCTGTCGTGATGGTGACGGTGGTGACGGTGGTGACAATGGTGTTGGTAGCACTGGTGGTGACAGTGTTGGCAGTTACAGTGATATTGGGGGACAGGGTGAGGGTGACAGGGGTGGCCATGGTAGTTAGTGGTAATAGGAGGGTGGTAGAGGCTGAGGGCGAGGGTGCCAGTGCTATGGTGATGATGGGAAGGTGAGGGCAGGTGAGGTGACGGTGGTGCTGGTGGTGACAGTGGTGGTAGTGAGCGTAAAGGTGACAATGGTGCTGATGGTGACAGTAAAGGATATAATGTCAAGGGTGACAATGAGGTGGCGTTGTAATGACAGCAGCACTGACGGCCCCTGGGCCAGGCTGCAAGCTGGATGCTGACGAGTCCCCAACTCATGCCATCTTTGCTGTCATCCTATGACACATGGGTGACCAGCAGCCCTGTTCCATGGATGGAGAACACCCACACTGACTCCCATCGGCACAGGTTGGGGCAGGGACCCTTGCCCCTCGGGTAGAGTCCAGAGCCAGCTCTCCGGTCCTCTTTCCCACTCACAAATGCAGCCCCTCAGCCTAGCTCCCTCCAGAGCCCAGCTGCCCAGCTGTGCGGTAGAGCACCCCGGGGCCGCAGCCACACTGCACACCTGCTAGTTACATGCATAACTGTCTCATTTGCAGTTAAGTATCATCTGTACCTGTCATTAAGCAAAAGCACCTCTTCACGGGTTTTCCTCTTTGGAACTGCACACAGCCACACAGGGTTACATTAACCAGCCAGCCAGGGAGGCGTCTTGGGTGCTGACGCTGCTCTGTCTCCCACCACAGCCCCTGGCCTCCAGGCTCACCCTGTGGCCCACCCTGCTCACGTAGAAGGCTGGCCACACCCTCCCTAAAGCACCTTTGGGGCTCTACGGTGTCCCCATTCCCTGATCCTACGTAGGGTGCCCTAAGCTCTTATCCCGCAGGGTGACCATGTGGGGTTGCCATCAACATGGCCCCGTGCCCGCCAAGGCCAGCTGTACGTGTGCTGCTCCTCCTGTCATGCGTCTGGGACTAAGACCAGGCCAGGACAGAGGCCCCATCGCCAGCTCCCAGGTGCCCCACTGTCCCAGGTGGACACACCTTCAGCGTGTGGCAGTGAATCCCTGCATCATGTCAACAGTCCGGAGACTGCCACCTGACTTCACCCGTGCCTGCCCTTCCTCCCCGGTCAACGGGGGTCCTCAGTGCCCTCCCAGACGCTTCTTATCCAGGACCCAGTGGTGAATCAACTTGCCCTCCCACCTGGGCGTCTCCCTCTACCTCTTCCCCACATCTTCTGCTGTCAGATTCTAGGCACGATTTTAAAAATCTCTTATTTGGGCCCAGTGGTCCAGGCCTGTAATCCGGCAGTCTGGAAGGCTAAGGAGGGAGGATCACAATTTCCAGCCCAGCTGGGACCTCTTAGCACCTTAAAGACCCCGTCTCAAAATAAGACCAAAACATGGATTCAGAGCCATCCCCAGGACCTCAACATCAAAACAAAAATCTCTCCATGTTCTCTTGAGAAAGGAAGTGCTTCTTCACCATAGCCCAGGGCACCTTCCGTAGATGCACACGAAGGAAGCTAGCAGCTATGGCCTGGCGGCTGGCAGGGCTCGGCAGGCCCCGCCTGAGTCTCCCTGAGCCCGGCTACCTCCACGTAGGCACTGAGCTGTGTGCCTCCTGCCCTCTCCTCCCATGGCCTCTGAGCCCCACCCGTCCCTGTGGGGGTTGCTGAGCCCCAGGCGAGCGGTGGCTTCCTTGTCCCGGGGTGCCCTGGCGCCTGAGAAGCAGGTGCGAGGACCCCACGGGGAGGTGACAAGCGCTCTGGGAGATGAATGCCTCCAGCTACCTGAGCGCTTCAAGGGCCTGTCTCCTGTCTCAGAGCCCTGCCCCTCTGCACGCCTTGTCTCTGGTGCGTCTGTGCACAAGGCTGAGCGGGCAGATCGTGTACAGCTGGGTGTATACATCTGTGTATGCATAGGAGGGGCTTGTGGCAGTGTACATGGCTGCTCAGAGTGTGGGCAGCGATACTGTGCAAGACTCTGTGTGTGCACGTGTGTGCGCACATGTGTGCGCACATGTGTGCACTTTGCTACCTGGCATGGTGTGCCCAGGATGCACTCCAGGAAGTAGTATAGCCACAGGTTTCCTGGCTTCCCCTGTCCATGGTCGCAGAGCAGGCCACCTCTGGCCCTACCGCAGGCCCAGGTGCCCATGGAGCTGAGCCTTGGGGGATGCTGGATGTGCCACAGAGTGGCATCTCAGGCCCACACACCAGCAGGGTGAGACCAGCTGGGAGTGGGAGAGGGTAGGCCGGGTGAAGCCTGCCGCCTTTGGGGGCAGGGCCAGCAGTCGGGCGTTTGGACTCTGCAATGTGGAAACAAGAAGGCCTTGTGAGTTGCTTTTATCTTTTCCGTAAAACATTTTTAAAAATTACTAAGTCAATATTTTTTCAGTGCGGAACACTAGGGAAGCAAACAATAGGAGGAAAAAATTGCCCATAATTGCACTGCAGAGCCAACACCACCCCTCAGGAGTGTGGCCGCCTCCCTGCCCGTGCCCCTCCCCCACGACCCTCCCCACGCCACCCGCCACAGACCCACTCAGATGCACGCACGCGCGCGCGCACACACACACAACGCTGCTGTGTTTGGCCTTCTCTCCCGCCTCAGCCACATTCCGTGTTTCCTATCTAGCCATGAATGGCTGGCTCACCATGCTCCCCCGGGGCCTCAGCCACCCTGTCTGTCCTCAGGGTCTCTGCCCTAGTGGGACACCGCCATCTCCTGGCCTCCTATCCCAGTGCCTCTGGTGTCCACCCCTTCTCCCAGCTGGGGAAGACGGGGGCATGACCACCTTCTGTCCTGCTTCGGGGGCTCTGCCTCCCTTGCAATGAAGATCTTGCCGTGGGTAGAACTCACACCTTGGAGTGTCCTGGGCCGGGCCTGAGGCCTCCCGCCAAGCCTCCTCAGCTAGAGCTCTGTCCCTGGACACGCGGACTGCCACGTATCTCCCCAGGGACCATATCTCCTTAGATTGCAGTTCTCTGTGTTCCACTGAGAGCTGGCCCATCTACCTGCGTGGGCTCCGAGCCCCCTCCCCTGCAGGACAGCACGCAGCAGGAGTGAGCAGCCTACGAATGTCTGAAGTCCCCGCCTCTGGACACACGGCCTTGGACACAACCTCCCCCGGAGTGTCACATACACACAGCGAGCATGCCCCAGGAGGGGGCCCGGCCCATCAGACATGCTGGTTGACTACTGTCAGGGGGCAGGGAGGAGTTTCCACGTGTGCACCCAGCTGGGTGGAAAGACATGTCTTTCTGCTCCAATCTGCAGGTGTCCTGTGACGGGTGAGTGTCGGCAGCGCCCCACCATGACCAGCGTCTGTCCCACGCCCTCCGGGGCGTTCCAGGTCAGGTCCAGGCCAGTTCTGCTTGATGTGTTTTTATTACTTATTCATGACAACAGTATCGCATCACTCATCATTAACCTTTGTCTGAACGTGTGTCATGAAGCATTTCCCCGGTTTATTGTCTGCTTCTAATTGGGTTTTAGTGATCCTTTGAGAAATGGCATGCGAGTTCTAGTGCAGTGGCGGCCTTATGCGGGATTTCTTTCCCCTTTCTGTTTGTGGCACTTGGAATACAGCCTGGGACCTTTGCACTGAGCTACGTCGTGAGCCCATCTTTTAAAAATTCTATTTTTGATTTTGAGACAGGGGTCTTGCTAAGTCACTAAGTTGCCCGGGCTGGGCTTGAACTTGTGGTCTGCTGCCTCAGCCTCCCAGAGTGCTGAGACGAGAGGGCTGTGCCATCAGACCCAGCTAGTGTGTGACTTTGGGTGAATTTCACCGTGATCGAGTAAGGCCTGAACACCGTGACACTGAGTCACGGGCCGGCCCACTGACATTCTCGCCAACGTCGGGAGAGTCTGCTTTAATGTCTGTCTTTATAACATCTCCTAAATTGTACAAACACTTTCCCCTCTAATTTTAGTTTCGTTGTTTCCTCCCCCCTCCTTGGAACAGCCACGAGGAGGCATTTCCAATTCATTAAACCTCCCACATGTGTTTTAAATTTCATCTTCAAGATAAAATCCCAAAGACAACATACAAGATCAGAACACACAGCATCAAAACGCACTTTTCTGCCCACGCCCTTCCTCAGCTCCCCGGGAGCCTCCGTCCCCTGATCCTGGCGCTGACCGGGATCCACGCCTTCTTCAGGCTGCTCCAAGGTTTCTGGAGCCCCAGACCGACAGCAATAGCGTAGGCTGTGGAAATGGACATGTCCTGGCTCTGAAGACTGGACGCCAGCCCCCCTGGGGTAACAGGCCCAACTGTCTTTGTCCCCCTCACCCCCCCACCCCCTGTTTACTGATGGCTGCCTCCTCACGTGGTGGCCCGGGGGTGTCTGTGTCCTGATTTCCTTTTTTATAGGGACACTACCAGATCGGACTAGGATCCACCGTAGTGATCTTAGGCTACATTTCAAAAGGCCCTATTGCCAAATACAGTCGCGCTGCAAGGTGCCAGGGGTGTGGGTTTGGGGAGCACAGTCCACTCACAGCCTCAGGTAGCAGACGGTCTCAGACTGGACAATTATCTCAAGGATTCTGCTACAAGGGTTCCTAGAAATGTGGGTAACTAGAAGCCCCAAAGGGGCAAGTTCTCGTTTTCTTTGCACACCATCCTGAGCCCTTGGCTCAGCGCCCACGTGACGGGACGCATCTTGCAGGGAGTTGCCTGTCCCTGGCGGACTTGGCTTCCACGCCGGCCAAGAAGGGTGATGGCAGCAACAGGACAGGATGAAGGCTGGGTTAGTGGGGGCACAGGAAGCCACCAGCCGACACCCACAAAGGGCACCAAAGTGCCGCTCCCTTCCCAGCCAGGTCCTTTCCAATCCCCGTGTTTTGATTCTAAAATATATATTCATTCAAAGGAAGCAACCGTGCCCAGGAAAGAACAGAGGACATGTGCCAGGCACACGCTGGTCCACCAGGCAGCCACCCTCAGCTTCCTAGGGATGTGTGTGCTCTTTACACACACGTGTGCTTGCTAGGATGCATGTGTTTGATGGGATTGTGCACTTGCTGAAACATTGTGTTTGCTAGGATGTGTGTACTTGCTGGGATATGTATGTTTGCTAGTATACATATATATTTGCTGGGACATGTATATTTGATAGGATGTGTGTGCTCTCTGGGACATGTGTATTTGATGGGATGTGTGTACTTGCTGGGATATGTGTGCTTGCTGGGACATGTGTGTTTGATGGGATATGTGTGCTTGCTGGGATGTGTGTGTTTGATGGGATGTGTATACTTGCTAGGACATGTGTGTTTGATGCTCATGTGTTTGTTGGGACACACATTTGTTGCAGATGTGTGGATTTGCACGTATGTGCAGCAGCTGCCAGAAAGGAGCTCACTGCATCCGCCTCCTGGCCCTCCCTGATGGACAGCCAACGTTTTCTGTTGGCCAGAACCTTGCCAGGGTGCACAGCCTTCCTCTGGGCCCATCCTTGCAAGTCTACATAGAGACTGGAACTCGACTGTCTCATGAAATAAATAAAGCCGGGACAGTGCCAATACCACACTCCAAGGAAGGTGGCTCTTGGGGAGGCTGGGTCGGGAGCAGAGGTGTCTGGGGCCAGGTGGAGGTGGGATGGCTGGAGACTCCCCTATCTGCTGACACTCACTTTTAGGGGGACAGAGCTGGCCATAATGCCCAGCCTCCCTGCAGGGGGGGGGGGCTGGGGGCCACGTGTCCACAAGGGGTGGATACAGGAGGTGCGCTGCACTCCCAGGCCAGGCCCCTAAGAATTTCCTCTGTCACTGTCTGTGCTCCCACTCTGCCCTGTCACCAACTGCAAGGGACCCAGGAATGACTCCGCAATAGGGAAGAATGGGGCTGACCCTGTGCCACCATCGTGTGCTGAGCTGGGTGCTGTGACGCACACAGTGGTCAGGCCGTGGGTTCCAGTCCACCATTCCCGACTGTCACGGAGGCCAGTTCCTTGGAACCATCAAATAGTACGTAATAACCGTACTTCAGAACCGACACACCCAATCTGGTGTCAGCTCGAGAACTTCCCCGTGATTGTTTTAAATGTCATAACGAAACATTTCAAAAAGGAAGTTTTAACACGTATCTGTGTGCACTAACTAAGTGTACAAAACAGTTCCTCTTCACACAAGGGAAGTGGGCAAAAAAGAGTTGAGCTGCCAAGGGAACCCAGCTTCTCCAGGGCACCAGCCTGCCCCTCCTGGGCGTCCCAGCGGTCCCGCCCCGGGGAAATGCCTCGGCACTGACGCTTCTAGTGCTTCTCTTATTTATGTCCCTAATTAGAAAATGAAGACACCGATTTCTTGCTAGCTGACTTTAGGCAATGTTCACGGCCTTTATTGAGATGAATACGGAATTTATTATTTAATGTATCCAATAAAAGCAAGAGGACGGACCTCAGCCGCAGGTTACCCCTTTCCTCTGCCAGTGCTGGCATCCCCTGCCACACCTGTGGCTCTCTCCCTTTCCTTCTTACCCCGTCGCCGTCCCCACACCCCTCTATCCCTTGCTTTCTCCCTGTCCCCCTTGTCGTCTTGCCAAATACGTCAGGTGGCCTCAAACAGGTGGCCTCCGTCTGCCAACAAGCAGTCCCCAGGGACCCACTTTCCGGCTTCTGCCGGGTTGGCTCACCTCTTGGGCCGCTCTGCCCCCCCTTTCGTCTGTTCTGTGCCATGCTGTGGTTTCCGGGCACCTCCCTGGTCTCACCCCCTTTGTCACAGCCTGCATGTGCCCGCGTGACATCCAGCGCTCTCTCCGTGGGAGTGGGAGCGCCCGGCGCCTGCCCCTGGGAAGGAGCACTGGGTGTGCTCCCTCGGACGCCCTGCCTGGCCTCTGCCCGTCGGGCTTACCCGCGTCCTCTTTGTGTTTGTTAATTTACTTCATTTACTCTCTCGTTTTCGGGGTGCACATCCTCAAACACTTGTTAAAAGAAATCCAGTGAAAGCTCACTTCAGCCTGGGGGAAGTGAGCCCTACCCCTCTCGCCCGGGATCACAAATTCGGAGGTGTACGAGGCCCCATTGGAACAGAGGGGCGGGCTGTGCCGGCCCGCCGTGGGGCTTGCTCACAGGTGCCTTCCCTGCCAAGGTGTGTGTTTCTATCGAGCCCTGGAGACGCTCCTGCCTTATTTGTGGGTCCCGTTCCTCCGACCCCCTCTCCTCTTGGGTTCCAGGGCCCTGGCATCCAGGAAGCTGCCGTCGCGTCCCTCACCTGTTTGCCCCTGATCCCGGCCTCTGCCGCCGTACCCCGGGGTCTGCTGAGCACTGGTTCCCATCCTCCTGCGTCTTGCAGCAGCACGGTGACCCCGGGAGCCACGCGCTCGCTCCCCAGCCTGCCCGCCCCGCTTCTTACGTGGCTGCGTGGGAAGGCGCTTCTCACACGGTGGCTGCAGAATCCTGAGGATGTTAATCCAAGTATTTTTAGAGAACTTTCCACTCGCTCTACTGTTCCCTCTGGCCTGAGGTCCCCAGGCCGTCTGTTTGCATCTTCGGCGTGACAGGTGTCCCCACGTCTCCTGGGTCCCTGGTTGCCTGCTCATGTAGGAGCACAGCGGTGAGAGCACAGGCATGTGTCCCCTGTCGAGGGTGCCCCCCTGCCGGGACGCCCCCGCTGCTGGGGGCACGCCTGTTGTTGGGGGCATGCCTACTTTCAGGTAGGGTGCTGTGGCCCTGGCTCTCCCTTGGTACATGTGGGTGCCCACTCTGGGCCTCATGGGGGGGTGCAGTGACGTGGCCATCTTGCTGGACAGTGTGGTGGGGCGTGGGTAAAGTGAGTAAAGGGGCATCATCTTGGGGTCCCCAAGCGGTGGCTTCCGTGACTCTGGTGACAAGCGCCAGGATGTGCCTGCAGCCGGGATCCCACTGTGGGTGTGGCTGGAGAGCTGCCCAGGGGTTGTCCCAGTGTCACTGGCGACAGCCTCTCCCTCTGCCTGGCTCCTGGCTGCAGTCCCAGACACTCTGCAGCCTCCCAGGATACCAGGGGTGGAACCTCACTGCTGGCTGCTGCCGGATTCCGGGCTCTCACACCCCTCCGCTTTCTGCCTCCTTGAAATTTATTTAAATCTCTTAGTCACCATTGTGAGGATTAAAACACAGCTCTGTACAAGCACATCATACAGTGCTGGGCACAGAGGATCGCAGGATGCATGGCAGCAGTCACTATCACAGTTGGTTAAGTGGCCTCCCAGGATGGCGAGGCCCTCCTTCCCAGAAGCAGGCCGGCATCCTGTCCCCAGCTGCATCAGGTGCTCCCTGGGCACAACCAGCTGGCCTCTGAGCCTGCAGCAGCCCTCTCCTCTCCCCTGGGCGCCGGGACACAGCCTTGATTCCGACCACAGCACCTGGGGAGGGAGGCCATCCCTGCGCAGAGCTCCAGGACCCCTGCAGGGTGAGTGGAGCAGGGACAGGCCTGCCGCGTGGGGCTGAGTGCCCCACTGAGGCCTCCGGTAGGCATCTTGGGGCTGGGGGTACCAGCAGCCAGGGCTCGAGGGTGGCCGCGTGAGCGCCCTGCTGGGGTCTGTTCCCTTCTGTGTGGTCCTCCCAGGGTCGGCACAGAAAAGGCTTTTATGTCCCCATCGCCAGCATGGCTGATGAGAGCGCCTGCTTCCTAGGGGTGCAGCGGGACGAGAACAGGCTCGGCCGTGTTGTTTTCGTGACACACACGCACGCACACACACACACACACACACACACATATGCACACACGGGCATCTCACAATGCCAGCAGCAGGGACTCAGTGGTCAGCAGGAGCAGAGCCGGTGATGGAGCCCATGGTGGGGCTGGCCTGTGGAAGGAGCAAATGTCACCGTCCTCTCCCAAGGCTGGGGAACCTTTAGTCTGTCAAGGGCCATTTGGGTATTTCTGACATCATTCATAGGCCACACCAAATAGTCACCCAAAACTCAGCCTGCTTATCCTTAACTCACCCCTCACCTGATGGTGTCCTTGGCCGGGCCGAACCATACAGCCCTGAGGTAGGTGCTCCCCCTCCTGCTCTAGGCAGTGGGGTGGCCCTTTGAGACCACAGTGGCCCAAGATCACAGCCAGCAAGCAGTCAGGTCCACAGTGGCAGCGCTGCACCCCAAGATGTCCCGAGTGAGCCAGCACAGGTCCCACTCCCACTGAGCTGTGACTGCAAGGGTGCAGCCCCTCTGTGTCCCGGTGCCCCCTGGTGAGCCCCCCGTGAGGCCCCACGGAGCCCAGCCTGGCTCCTTCCAGATGCTGAGTCTACACCAGGAGCCTGCGAGGTTTCAGCTCCCCGAGGCCCGGCCATTTCTTTTCCACGTGACTGCTGTGCACTGCCACTTGGGGAGCAGCCCCCCAGAATGACAGCCCAGCCCCCGAGAAGCAGCTGCAGGGCACAGTGCTGGTGCACAACCCAGGGAGAAAGGTCCAGTGTGGCAGGACAGCAGGTGCCCCTGCAGCCCACTGGCCCTGCCTGCCGTGGGAGGACAGCCCGAGACACCCTGGCAGGATTAGGCACCCACATGCTGAGCCCCTTTGGAGTGCCTTTTTTGAGTTTGAGTCCTCATCATGGTGGCATCCAGAGGACCCCGTTATCCTCCGGGCAGAAGAGGCCCCCTGGCTGAGCAGGGGTCCGAACATCCCTGTTGCCTTTTGTAACCTCGCTGTCCAAGTGGCTGTGGCTCTGATCCTGTTGCGTGCTCAGCCTCTCTCCCCACCCCGGGGTTTCTGTCTGTGCTTGTCAGGGAAAATGTCACATGCAAAGGCATGTCCGCCTCAGGAAGGAGGCACTCTCGGGAGCCACCTTTGGCCAGCAGGGGACTGGGCCGGGAAACGTTAGGTACATCTCAAGGCCATGAAGCTGGTGGGTGTACTCACCGCACCCCTCTCCAAGCCGGGCTACTCAGCGCTGTTCTATACCACGTGTGACCAAGTGAGTGCCCATCCACACCAAACCTACCTCCCTGTCCAAAACCCAGGCTCCTCCCTCACCCGGTTATAGGGATAGGCATGGCACCTGCCAGAGCCATGTGACCCTGGCCTAGTTCCCCACCAGGGTGGTTCTGTTTCAGGTCTGCCTGTGTGCCCAGGTAATGTGTCCTGCCAGTGGGATGCCAAGCAGTGTTGGTCGATGGCCTGGAAGGACCAGGTGGCGGGGACAGACAAGGTAAGAGCAGGAGGTGAGCAGTAAGCAAAGCTCCACCCCCTCTCAGGGCCTCCTCCTATCAGTTCCAATGCCACTGCTGACTGACAGGAGGCGGAGCTTGGTCCCTCGTCCCCTTCTGCAGCAGCTCCCATGGCGAAGCTGTTCTCCAACAACCCACTGCAGAACAAGCCTCCACCCTTGGGAAAATGCTCTTTAACTGAACCGGTCCCTGGTGTCAAACAGGTTGGGGACCACTACCTCACATGAGACGTGTCTGGGCCCGTGAAGCAAGCCTGGGCCAGGAAAGGCTCTCAGCCACAGGGCAGTGCCCGTGAACCTGCGGCCAGGGAGGGAGCCTGGGCACAAACGGCCTTTGGTGACCTTGGTGCTGTCTCCTGGCACAGCCACACAAGCCACCAGATTTTTTTCTGGGCTCTTCTCGTGATTTAGGAAAGTTTTAGAGTTTGCAGAGAAAGCGGATCATCGGGGCTCCATCCTGTGATGCCCACGCCGAAGGGCAAAGAGGTAAGTGGGAGGTGGAGGGAGGGAACAGGTGCTCACCAAGCACACCCACTGTGGGGGGGACATCGGCGCCTCCTGACACTTGGCCACCTTCCTGTCCTCGCAGGAACATGCCAACAGGTGAAACTATCTGAAAGAGGAAAACTGGAGCTCAGCGACCCTGTGGAATTGTCCAAGGTCATGTCCAGGAGGGATTGTCCCCAAAGCCGTGTGTTCAAAGAGCCACAAATCAGGGAGAAGATGGTAAGTATCGAAGTTATTTAAACCAGACAAGTCACGTGGCTCTTGCAGTCTTTTATCTTTATTGGCCAAGCGCCTGGCGTAAAAGCTGTTTCTCCGAGTTTTTGTGAAAATTTGATGACCCATCAGATAAGAAAGAACTTGCACGCGCCGGCCGCAGAGTGGGACTAAATGGGTGTCTGGGAGTCACATCTAATGAGGACTGATTTAAAACTTTTTAGGGGGATAATAAAGAGGAACTTGGTGATTTTAGCTGAGAAGCAGGGATGGGGAATTTATACAGCAGAGAGCTGAAATAGACCTCAGAAGAGAAGAAGGATTTGGGTAGGAGCTGCAGGGCTGATAGCCCAAAGTGTTCTCTACAGCAGGGGCCCTGAGCCCACTTCTGTGCCAGGGCCTGATGTGAGTCTGGAACCAGGGCCCAGGAACCAGGCCACACAGCAGGAGGGGAGCAGTGGGCCATGGAGCAGAGCTCCTCCAGCGTTTTTATCTGCGCCCCCTCACTCACATGCCCAGCTGAGCTCAGCCTCCGGTGAGACCAATGATGGCGTTAGATTTCCCTAGGAAGATAAACTCTTTTGTGAACCGCACATGGGAGGGATCTAAGCTGCACGCTCCTTATGAGAATCTGATGCCTGTGATCTGAGGTGGGGCTGAGGCAGGGAAGCTAGTCCCGGTCCCTTCTGCCCCTTTGACAGAAAAATGTCTTCCACATGTCCAGTCCCTAAAGCCAAAAATGTTGGGGATCGTGACTCTAGAGTCCGGGAGAGAGCGCTTTGACTGACGAATGCAGCAAAGATAAAGGGGTGCAGCCTGAGGGGTGATCTTGAATGTGCTGCTGTGAGACAGCCACCTGCAGGGGAGCTGGGAGGAACGCTGGGCCCCAAAGGTGATGCTGCTGCTTTTTGTTGTCATTAAACACGCACACGCGCACACACGGACACACACAGAGGCTGCAGATTCCTTTCATATGATGGCTAGCTGCCACCTGCGTAACAGCCAGCCTGCTTGGCACTGGGTGCAGGCTAGCTGACACCACTAGGGCAGTCGCTGGGGGACACATGGTCTAGAAACTCTCCTGAGGCTGACCGGCCTGAACAGCCTACCTCATGAAGTCCCCTCTCACTAATAAAAACGCCGGAGGCAGTGGACCTGCTCATCAAGGGCTCGAGGGAGTTCTGGAGATGGGAAGATGTCAGGGTTCAGACCTAGAACGTTCCCGGAAGTCTCCCGCGTGTGGAGGGTGCTGGGTGCTGGAAGTGCCAGACTCCTCAGCGGACTGGGCGAGCTCATGGCTGGCTGTGCTGTCAGGAGGCGGGGCCTGGGCGGAGGAGGACAGGACCCAGAAGGGTATGTTCTTGTTTCTGGCTTCTTTCTCTCTCTGCTCCCTGGCTACTGTGAGGTGAGGAGCCCTCTCTGCCTCTAGTCATGAGGGAGCGTCAAGATATGGAATTAATGTCCTATCAACAAAACATAAATGAGAAGTCAGTGCAAATAAAAGAAAGATTTGATATCGGAGGTTGGGCAGTGTAGGGCTGTGACCCCCAGAGAGGGTCTGAGATTTCTGCGTAGGTGCAGCACAGGATGAAGGATCCAAACAGAACCTGGACACATTGCTAGTTAGTAGCTGGAGGCCAGAGCTCAACGAGGCCAAGACAGGGTGGGCCTGGAGGGCAGCCTAGCAGGGAAGAGGGGGCCCTGCAGACGAAACACCCTAGACATTGCATAGATCGTCTAGTGCCTGGGTAACTATCAGTGTAAACAGGTGTAAGACAGAGGGGTAAGAGTTAGGCCAATCGCAGAGCTCCTCACACTGAGTTCACATTCTTTCGTGATAGGAAGGCCTCATTAAAGTCCCAGGACATGAAGTTTCCAGAAGGATCTGAGCCACAGAAGTAGGTTTAATGAACCCTGAATTAAAGGCTAATTTTGACCTTAAAGGGCTCAAGACTGAGAACTAAAAATATCAAAATAATCCACGTGACATAATAGGCTGCCAAGGAAAGTCTAAAACTCTTCCAAGGAACATAACAAAATCCAGCACTCGAGACGATAAAAGTCACGGTGCCATAACTCAAACTTTTAAAAATAACTTTAAAGAAGCAGGAAATTTTGATACTTATCCAGAAGGGAAATCAATTCATTGAAATAGACTCAGAAATGGCAGAGACAATGGGTTTATCAGATAAAGATATAGATAGATAGATAGATAGATAGATAGATAGAAATAGATATCAATCCATATACTCACTGATGCATTGTAAAATGTGGAAATAATGAAGAAAGAAATAGAAGATCTAAAAAACACCCAGTGGACCCTCTAGAAAAGGCCAAGCCAAGGTCTGACGCACAGATCTCCCCAGGAAGAACTGAGAGCAACTGAAGCCAAAGGACAAAGGCCAGCAGACCTGAGGGCACAGCATCTATTCGAAGTGAAATAAATGGTAAGGCATATCAATAAACAAGTAAACAGAACTCCAGCAACTTGTAGGATGATATCCAGTGGTCTGACATCTGGTAAATGCAATTCTAGAACACACGCTATGGTACTAAGGAACACAGGAAACTTCTTTGGGAAAAATAATGGCAAAACTTTGCTTTTATTTTAAAACATTCCTAGCAAGCCCAGGCAAGATAAAGACCCAGACCAAATAAAGACGCACGGTACACACACGGGCACACCCACTACTGTCGCTGTCGCCACCCCGACCGTCAACGCCATCCTCAGGACCGTGGTGCTGCTACCTTTGTCACCGTCGCCACGACCGATGCCGTCATCGCCACCATCACCATCATCACCATTCCCACCACGACTCACAGTAAAGGGAAAGTTATAAGTCAGTGGGAGAAAAAAATGCAGCAAGGGTCTAAGATAAGAATAACCACACACTTCCTAATTTATGCAAGCTAGAAGACAACAGAACGATATCTTTCAAGTGTGAAAAAGAAGCAAAATAAGTCCTGTCAATCTAGAATTCCATATGCGGTGAGAGTATCCTTCGAAAACAAGTCAACAAGAAACTCTGTAGACAAACAAATGCCGAGCGGCTCCGTTGCCAGTAGGATGACACTTCGGAACTGCGACAGGAAATCCTGCGGACAGAAGAAAAATGGGACCAGATGGAAACTTCCATCTGCACTGAGAGAGAAGCACTGGAGATTGTAAATAGGAGTTAAATAGAAAGTTATTTTTCTCTAATTTTTACATTTCTTTAGAAGAGAATTCACTTTTGAAAGTAATAGCGTAGCACACAGTCACAGCCTATGGAGAAGGAAACCCTCAGGATAGGCTGAGCGGGAGGGGTTCGCATCAGAGGTGAGCTGGAATAACGTCATCTGAAGGCCGGTTTCAACAAATCCAGTGTGTATATTGCAAACGCTAGATCAAACGCAGGGGCAAAAACAAAGAATTCGGGCTAATGCCGGAGATTAAATGGAATCCGAAAACTGTGCCCCCCTGCCAAAAAATAAAAAGAAGGCAAGAAAAGAGGAGAGAGGAACAAAGGACAGACATAAAGCAAACAGCACGACAGTAGATGCCATCCGACTCCACAGATAACAACATTAATGCAAAAGATAAAAAATTCCAATTAAAAGAGATGAATTGTTGAACTAGACAAACAAGCAGTACTTGATTGTTACCTACAAGAAACCAACTTAGGATATAAAGTCACATATAATTAAAATGGAAATATTTATGTCATCCGGATGAATCAAAAGAAAGCATCAATGGCTGTATTAATACCAAAACAATAGACTTCAGAAAGAGTATTTTTCAGGAGAGAGGGGAGCTCAGCAGAGAAACAGCGGGATGGGTCCGCCAAGGCGACACTGTCGTCTGAAGTGCTCAGGCACCCAGCGACAGCATAGGACCTGAGGGAAAAGTGAGGTAATCCTAAAGCATAAGTGAAGATTCCAACACCCTCAATAAGCGAGAGGTCAAAGTGACAGCGAGTTAGCTGACAGAAAGCGTCAGTACACTGCCAACCGAGGTGACCCAACTGGCACTCCTGGAAGACCCCACCCTGGAGGGAGGAGACTCTTCCCTCTCAAGGCCACGGGCGCCGCCTTCAAGACCCGTCACATATGTCGCCACAAATAAGATGACATTTTTTTAAAAATCAAAAATCACACAGAACTTGTTCTCTGGCTGTGACAGGATTCAATTAGAAATATATTGACGATCAGATACCTGGAAAAGACCCAAATATTTAGAATTTACATTACACAGTCACTTCTAAAGGAGAAATTACAATAGACGCAAACGAGTTTTAAATTGAACGAAAAAAATTTAAATCCATAGTATAAAACGTGTGAGACAACTAAACTAGTACTCAGGAAAATGTATTGCATTAAATATTTATTTTAGCGAACAGGAAACATTTCAAATCAATAACCTAACCTTCCATCCTAAGAAAGGGGACAACAACACAATAGATGCGAAGAAAGCAAAGGGAATAACCGTTCAAATAGTGAAACCAACCAGCAGAAAAGGATTCCTTGACAAGATCAATACATTCAAAAACACCTAGCTAGGTGTACTAGGTATTTTTTTGTTGCTGGAACTAAGTGCTCGACACCCACAAAGTAATGGAGCGAAGGTTTATTTTAGCTCAGGTTTCAGAAATTCTCAGTCCATCCCTGGGTGGCCTGCAATGGCGGAAGAGTCTGGCAGAAGGCCTAGCTGCAAGAAAGCTATTCGCTCCTTGATGGACGGGAAGTTGAGTGAGGGAGGAAGGGCGGAGCTCGTGTGTACCCTTCCAGGTCAAGCCCTAGTGATCAGCCCCTTCTGGGTCATGCCTCAGCAATCATCCCCTTCCTGGCTAACCCGCGCTGAACTGCTCCTTTCGAACAGGCCTCGCCTAACAGCACAGGAAATCAATGGGTTGACTTCCATGATTGAGTCTTCCTCCAAACACGAGACCTTTAGGGGACATGCTAGATCCGAGCCATAACATGGGATTTTCAAGAAGAAAGGAGCTGCTGATGGTCAATATAAAGAACAAGGAGTGAGGTCACCACACGCTTTGCGAATGTGGCAAAGCCTCATGAGCAGCCGGGAACAGCCATGTGCTGATCCTCCCAGGAGCCCAGAGAAAATGGACAAGTTTCCTGAGAGATGAAAATCAACAAAGCTGATAGTAGAAAGGCTAAATGAACTGCTCAGTCCTACACCTTTGAAAGGAAATGAGTCAGTGATGAAAAGCCTCCTGGTAGAAACCCCAGACCCAGACAAGTTCACCTAGAAATTCTAGCACACGTGAAGGATGGTAACACACATCCGGTGTGAACTCACTCAGAAAACAGAAAAGGCAGCCCTAGTGGTCTCAGTGACAAGGCCAGTGTCACCTTCATCCTACTATAGGGAAAAACTAGAGAGGAGAACCCTCATTAACGCAGGAGCGGGAACATTTAAGAAAACATCAGTACTCTAACCACAAAGCACACAAAAGAGAACGCGTCATGACCACGTGGGGTTAGTTCAGGGAACCCGAGTTTAATTTAATGTATGCACGCATGAACATACGAAAATCAACACAGTTTACTATGTTATAAGAGTAGTAGAGGAAACACAGCAGATGCAGAAAAAGTATCTAATAAAATTAAATAGTTGATTAAAAAAAAACAGTCTGAGTACTAGAAAGAGAAGCAAACTTCCTGGGGCTGACAAAGGTCTGTGGGCTACATTGTCTCCTGGGCTAGTGAGGTGCACCCAGCCCCCACCACGGGTCAGGGGCCACAGGGGCCCAGACCAGCTAAGAAGCAAGTGGTCAGAAGGGGGGTGGGCAGACTGGGAGGACAGCACAAATCTGTCCGTACTCGCAAATGACATCATCATGGACAGAAGAGATGGAAAAGGATTCACTACAAATCTTAATGAGGAGTGATTGAAATATATAGTAAATGTTTACATTTTTAAAATTCTCTAATAAAATACGTATTGTCATGAGTCCCCCTCATAACCCTTCCCCTCACCTAAAACACATTTATCCCTTCATTCTTGCACTTTCTGAAGCAGCTCTAGAAGTCCTCTTTCCTGAGTGTCTTTATGATGTGTGATCAAAAATACAGTGAATGCCGTTGCCAAGGGCCAGAGGTAAGCGACGGCGCGTCCTCGTCCTCCCTAGTCACCAAATCTAGCGTTGCGTGTCTTCTGGCCCTTCCCCAAAGTCAACTGGCCCTGAAGGATCAACACTTCGAATCCATTTGGGACATTAAGGCAGCCACCACATCGTGACTGAACCCACAGAGCTAGTCAGTGACTTTATTAAGGTCACAGAACACAAAGCCACCATACCAAAACTCAATCACACTGTTGTACGCTAGCAGCAATGAATTAAAAATTTTTTAAATAAAAAGGCCATGCTGATCAAATTAGAATGAAAGTTATCGCATACGTTGGGATTGATTTGCTGGGGAACAGAGACCCCCACATTGTCATGTTATCACTTTTCCAGACACTGAGCCACAGAGTCCACACAGTGCTAGTAAGAAATTCCTTTCTGGAAAGTGTCACGTGAATTCCAAAACTCATGTCAAATGTCAGTGAATTTAGTCTACTCAAAGGAGGAAGGAGGCATTCATCACGTGATTCGCGCCACAGCCAATCAAGAGAATGGGACATCCCTCGAACAACTGGGGTTTAGGTTGGACCCCTCGGAGCATCTGAAAATAGACTCACATTCAAATGAGTTCAGCCCCTGTTTAACAAGATGCCGTGGTAATTCAAGGGGGCCTTGGATTTGCAGATAGTGTTGCAACAATTGGATAGATATAGAAAACTGGATCTTGACCTCCCAACTCCAGGCCAGTAGCAAACACTTACTTGAACTAGATCACAAACCTAAATATAAAACCTGAAGCTTTACGACTTTTAGACAAGTTGGGTCCCTTGGTGCAGGCCTGTCATCTCAGCTTGTTGGCAGGCTGAGGCAGGAGGATAGCAAGTTCGAGCCCAACCTGGGCTACCCAGCATCTTAATGAGAGCCTGTCTCAAATAAATAACAAAAAGGGACTGGAGATGTAGCTCAGAGAAGATGCCCCTGTGTTCAATCTCCAGTACCAGAAAAACAAAAACTTTCTAGACAAAATTCTAAGATAAAATCTGTGCCACTTTAAAAGAGGCAAAGTTTTTTTTAGTAGAATCCAAATAGGCACAAACTCTAAAAGAAAATATTTACAAGCTAGACTTCAATTAGTGCAGAAAGCAAAACCTTATGTGCCTTGAAAGACACCATTAAGAAAATAATAAGGCAAGATACTAAATGGGAGGAAAGGTTTATCGCCCCCATACGTGGCAAAGGTCTTGCAATCGGGGCATTCGAAAGCCTTTTACGTCTATGAAGATGAGGAGCGCAAGAGGACGTGGCCCAAATAGCTGGACAGAGTCTTTGAAGAAAAAGCAAAAGATACACGAATGGCCAATAAGCACATGAAACGAAGCTCAATGTTACTCCACGTTGGGGACAGGCCAATTAAAGCCACAGCGGGAGAGCGCGGTGGTCAGGGCTGAGGTTAAAGAGACGGATGGCGCGAGGTACCAGTGCAGGTGGGGGCGGGGAGGATGAAAAATGCTACAGCCACTTAAGGAAAAACTGGAAATTTCCCTCTGTGGGTGGGTGGGTGCGGTACGAGGGGTCATCAAGCCCAGAGCACTCACACTGGCCTATCTCTCAAGTGCATTCTTATTTTTGATGTTGAGACAGGGTCTCAACTGTGGTCTCCAACCTCTTTGGACACCAGGGACTGGTTTAGTTGCAGCCAATCTTCCATGTACAGGGTGGTGGGGGTGCCTGGCTCACAGCACATGGCCGGAGGAGCTTTGAAAGGGCAGAAGCAGCTGGAGGGGAGCAGAGACGGAAGCTCTGTCAATCGGTGGCAGCATTAGCATCTGATAGGATCACTCTGACAGGAGGCGGAGCTTCCCTTGCTGCTCACTTCCGACTCGCCACTCATCTGTCCCAGCAGCCTGGTCTTTCCAAGGCCGTAGACCAGTATCCGGTCCACAGCCCAGGGGTTGGGGACCCCTGTGCTAATTACAAAGCTGCCCATACTAGGCTCTAACTTGCCATCCTCCTGTCTCAACCTCCCAGGGGCCTAGGATTACAGACCTGTGTCACCAGACCCAGAGGCAATTTCTTAAAAGTTACACATACACTTATGAAATAATACTGAAATGTAACTCCTAAGTATTTGCCAAACACACATGCACACGGATACCCGTGTGAAAACTCGTACCTAACGTCCATCCCAACTCTATCCTTAGTAGCCCAAACTGGAGACACCCACACACCCACCTGCAGGCAAGTGGATCTCCACCAGCAGTGGAAGAAATTATCAGCTCACCTGGACTTCTGCAAATAGACTTTTGTGTTTCAAAACCACTATCAAGAAAGTAGGGGAAACCCCAGTGAATGGGAGAACTCTTTTGCCAATCATGTGTCAGATAGGAACCGGTATCAGAATACAGAGACTCTCACGAGTCAATTGGAATGACGTGTAACAATCAATTTAGAAGTGGACCAAAGCTTTGCCCAGGTGTTTGTCCTGAGATAACCAACAAGTGGTCAGTGGGCACATAAAAAAGTCCCCCTGTCACTTGTCACCAGGGAAGCACCGGTCTAGGCAGGAGGCACCCTACATAGCCGTGAGGACGGCCCTCGGAAAAGGACGGCAGCAGCAAGGCTGGCACCCGCGGGAGCAGGGGGCCTCCTGCTGACCGGGGAGGGCACAGGGATGCTGACACTTCGGAAGACAGTTCCACAATTCTTGATAAAGTTAAACAGTGTCCCCATGTGCCCCAACAATTCCAGACCTTGGTGATTACTCAGGAGAGTTGGGGGGGAGGGGAACGTTCATTTGTAAACTTAACCAGGCCCAGCGGTACAGGCTTTGGGTGGTCCAGCCATCCCAGCATCCTCAGGAGCTAAGGTAGGAGGATCACAAATGTGCGCCAGCCTGGGCAGCTTGGCAATTTAGCCAAAATTAAAGTTTAAAACACAGGTCAGGGTTGTAGCTCTGAGTGAAGGCCCTTGGTCCCATCTTTAGTAACACACACACGCACACATGCACACACACACGCATTCACATTGGCCATAGTAGAGTTATTCAGGAATGCTAAAAAAGGCGGGAAAATAAAAAAATCCACATAGGGTTAATGGATAAAATGTGTTCGATCCATACAGTGAGTATTATCGATGCACAAAAAGGATGGTATCTACACGTGCTAGCACACGGCAAGTCCTGGAGACTCTGGGCTGCGTGAAGCGGGCCAGTCCCAAAAGATTACACACTGAACACTTTCCTTGATATGGAAGTCTCCAGAATGGGCTTTTCCACAGAGACACAGGCGTTAGCGCTTGCCAGAGATGTGGGCAGACAGTGGGGGAAGGCAGCTACATGGGTACAGGGGTTCTTTGGGGAGTGATGGAAATTCTCTAACACAGAAGAAGTCAGTTTGGCTGTAGAATATTGTAAATATAGTAAAACCACTGAGCCGCGCCTCTTGAATGAGGGAGTTTTATGGCATGAGAATTGCATCTCTGTAAAACTGTTATTAACATGGAAAATGGTGAATGCAGAAACAAACTGCAGAATGGTCACCCTGTGGAGAGATGATGGCAGGGCGACATCTCCCCCGAATCTTGGAAATCCCAAGTCCTTGGTAGCAGCGGCAGGGCAGGGCTGCCGGGGGCTGGGGTGGACAGCCACCGGGATGGCAGCAACAGTGGGCAGGGACGCTCGTGCACTGATGGGCGTGCGCTCATAGCCACCTTGGTGGCCCCATAGCGGATAAGCCGCCCAAGGGTGCCATGTACGTCGATGGGCACAGCCTATTCTCTGGCGCCTGATTCAGCAGACCTCACAGGGGAACAGCACAGCCTCAGCCAGTGGGGGAGTAGAGCAGGTTCATCAGCAGAGGGCCTGAAGTCTCTCGGCTGTGTGCGTCAGATTCGAGACCAGCGGCAGCGACAGGCTGGGTGCTTCTCACACGGGGCCTTCTTCACTCCTCGGGGGCGGTTGGTTCATGTGGCTCCGGGGGCACCATGCTGGGCACCAGGAGTGTTGAGGAAAACGGGGGTCCCTGACGTGGCTGAGCGACCTCGTGTGGAGCTAGGTCAGCCACTGACTGTGTTCAAAGGGTAGCGGAAGAATTGCGTTTGAAAGGGAGTGTGGGGAGCAAAGGACGGCTGCTACCAGGCCACTGGCATGCTGGGCGTGTGGGACAGGGAGGTGGCCCCAGGGGAACGCTCGGGAGACACCTGGAGGACACAGGTGTCATCAGTACAGATGTGCTCGGCAACACCTGGCAGTCTTATGTCACTGCCAGTGACACCCGGCTTACCAGCAGGGGAATGGAAGGGGACGGACACAGGGCCTGATTCCACCGGCCCCTCCCTGGCAGGATGGCAGGGGATCAGTGCTCTTCCCACGTCCCCTAGAGTGGGTGTGTCTCTGAGGCCCTCCCTGAGCTTATCCCAAGGATGGCCCTGCCTAGTGCACGGGGACCACTGCTCATGGCCTCCCCGTGAATCCAGACCTGGGGACAACCTCAGAGAAGTTGTGGGGAACCTTCAGACATGCAGGCCATGTGCCCTGTGGCCTACCCAGCAGCCAACACAGCAAGGGGGACTGCAGGGGAGGTGGGACCCGAAACACTGGGAGCCTCCCTGCTGTTCCTGAGGGACCCGGACACTCACCTGCAGATTCCTGAATAGTTACTGGCATTCAGCCCAGATACTTGGATTCTGAGTCCAGCACTTCCCACTGTCAGCTAAGTGTGGACGGATGTGTGGAGTGCCCAAAACCCATGCCATTGAAGTCAAACCCACGTTCTATTCGCTTTTTTGTTGCTGGGACACAGCACCCAGCACCCACAACCTAAGGGAAGAAAGGTTTATTTTAGCTCATGGTTTCAGGAGGTTTCAGTCCATTCGTGGGCAGCTGGCAGTGGTGGAAGGGTCTGAGCAGTCCTAGCCAAGAAGCTGTTCTCGACACGTTGGGACTGGAAACAGCAAATTAGGAAGGGCAGAGCTAGTGCATATACTTCCGGGTCATGTCCCAGTGAGCCACCCCTTCCCACCAACCCCTACCTCTTAACAGCACAGGAAATCAGTGGATTAACCCCCAGGACTGAGTCACCTTCCAAAGAGGTTTCAGGGAGGCATTTCGTGTCAAAGCCACAACACCTCATGCCCACAGGGAGGGCTCTGGCCAGCGGTCTTTGGGAGGTTGTAAGATCATGGGTGGAGCCCATGATGGGATGAGAGCCTTTCCAAGGAGAGGCAGGAGGAGGTCTTATGGTCTTCTGCCCTGTGAGGATTCTGTAGGAAGACAGCCACGCAGGTGGATGCTCACCAGAGCCCCCTGCGCGGCCACCCGATTCAGACTGCAGCCTCCAGAGCTGCTGTGTAGAAGGCAGCTGGTCTTTGGTCACCCTCCAGGCTGCTCATGCCACAGGCCGTCAGACCAGTGGCGCCCGAGACCTGGCTGCGACACGGTGTCGGCAACAGCCCCTGGCCGTCTTCCTGTGGTCACTGTGTCACAGTTGCTCTGGTCACTCCCGTCCCAGCTCCTTCTGTGGGAAGGTCATGCCCTCCCACGCTTCGGCCCGGCTCCCGCACCTCTCCCCGGCCAGCTCTACTGGAACACAAACTTCACACTTGCCTCCCACCCGTAGGGAGAACACAAGTTAATGAGCTTCCAAGGCGTCCCAGCGCCCTTTCTGGGGAGCTGGTGTGCACCGGGCCTTGGAAGACGGGTCTGTAATAGGGAGGATTAAAGGAGAGCATGCGATCGCCACCGCCGCAGAGCCGTAAAGAGGGCCTCTCCTTAAGACTGAACTCTTCCCCCTCTCCTGTGGCTGTTAACAATCTCCCAGGAAATTACTTGGAAGAAAGGTGTTATCGGCTCTCGTTTGGAGTGAGCTGGCTTGAGAGGCAAGCCCTGCATTAGGCAGAGAGTCGGAGGAGGTGGAGAGTGCGGTGGGGCATGGGCCAGGACAGGGGGCAGGCTGGGGCAGGGGCAGCAAGAGGCCTGGCCCCAGCACGCCTCCTGCAACGGTTTCCGATGTCCCCTCTGCAAAGATGCCAGGCAGTTCTAGCTCTTTGGTCATTTGTAGGACAGCAAGAATAAGACAAGAAATGACACTTACCGTGTCCCTGTGCATGCCCAGATCTCTTATACACACTCACTCTTTAATCCTCAAAAACCATTCACACGTAGGCTTCGTGACCATGTTGCAGGCAGGAAACCCCAGGATCTAGGCCGCCTGAGCCGGGCCAAGATGGAATCCCAAGTTCACGATGATTGGCGGAAACTTTGTTGTCCCTCCCAGAGAAAGGGTGCCTCGGCATGAGCCAGGGACCCACGGACATTCGGTGGAATCGCATTTGTCTGTTTTACCTCGCTGCAGGCTTGGAGGCAAGAGGCTGTGAGATGTAATTCAGGGTTCAATTCAATTTAACAAATGTTAATGACATCTCGCCAAGTGCTGGGGGAAACTCCGGGATGGAATGAGAGTGGCCTTCAAGGAGCTCTTGATTTAATTGGGGAGGTGTGAGGCGGGCAGAGCTCGGTAAACAATTACTGTGAGTCAGATTCCCAGAGGGGCCTGCAACGTGTTCTGGGTACTTCGGCCAAGCCCGGTCGTTTGAACCAACATGGGCTCCTTAGAGAACCTCATCAGAGTAGGAGGAAAGGGGATAAAGGTCCCAAGATCACAGGCGCAGAGAGAGACTTGGGTGAACAGCAGCCACAGGCCGGTAGGGTGCCCCGAGAGCACCGGCGGGTGGGGCGCCAGATCAACCAGCAGATGTGGGGACGTGACAATGCTTCACAGTTGAGGAGAGCAGAGGGTCCTGCTCAGGACCAGGGCAGGGCTCAATAACACAGGATCAGGGAGAGGAAACTCCAGCAGCAGGAAGGCAGAGGAGGGACTGGGCAAAGGGGGCCTCATTCGAGGGTTTCACCCAGGAGGCAGGCTGCACTCTTCCCTTCCCTCACCCCTCAGCAACAAGACCATGGAACTGACCTGTGTGCGGCAGGACACTCCTGGGTTTCCTTTTCAGGCTGGTGACCGGGTGACTCCAAATGGCACCCTAGAAGCCCAAGGACTGAGCATCTCACAAGGACAGGGACCATCCGCTCGTCTTCCTCGGCTAGCACGCCATGGGGGAGGTGAGGCTTTTGTCCTCCGATCAGACAGAGAGGTGCTCTCTTGGGCGGTCGCTCATGAGTGGCTGAGACCCACAGATGCAGACAAGGAAGAGCCCCTCTCAGAGAGCCATTGTGCCGCCTTGGCAAGACACAGGAAGTCCCCTCAGGCTGCGCATGCGATGTCCCATAAGTCCTCGTGCACAATAAATAGCTAGCATTGCCAGGCTACTCAGCTTCCAGGAGAACTTCTAACGTGAAAGAGAGATCAATGAAAGTCAAAAGGAATGAAGCTAAGAGAACTGACCGAACTAGGGACAGTCGTGTAGCGAGGGAAGAGTGACCAGGGAAGCCGTGCGAGGTTCATCCATCCAGCAAAAGCAATGCGCTTCTTTCATCACAGTGCAGGGGGCTGTGGGGAGAAGCAATTCACAGCGCAGGAAGCTCTTACCAATTAAAAATGACAAGAACAATGTTTCCAGAGTTGATACAATGTTTAAAGACAACGTGGAACAAAATGACAGAGAGAGAAAGTAAGAAAAGTCAGTAGTCACGATCATTGGCTCAGGAGATCCGATAGCTGGAAACCAAACAAACAAACAAAACAGGGTGGAAAATGAAGGTAAGAGAAAGTTGGCCGAGAAATGATTGGGGAAAAGCGGCTTCCGGTTGAGCAAGTCTACGCAGTGTGATATGCGGGTCACCAGGGAGAGAAGATCCTGCAGGCTTTCAGGGAGTAAAATAACGTGGGAAAGGTGTGACCCGGCGTGGTAATAATGGCAGCCTTCTCAAAAGCAGCGTTGGAATCTAGAACGCAATCTGAGAATATTTTAAAGAAAAATGAATTTAAAAGAGAAAGGTAGAATAGACGAGCATGAATCATTTTGGTAATAAATAAGCTTCACGGTCAAATTCTTCGGGGTCAAACTTACTTCAAGGCAAATTCTTTTCTCCTCACACCCATTCTCCAGGGGGAGCTGCTACAACGTGCACTCCTCACGAACAAGGCAGGGTGATGAAAAGGGACATGTGGACTTCAGGTGAACAAGGCAGGGTGATGAAAAGGGACATGTGGACTTCAGGTGAACAAGGCAGGGTGATGAAAAGGGACATGTGGACTTCAGGTGAACAAGGCAGGGTGATGAAAAGGGACATGTGGACTTCAGGTAACTGGAGCAGTGACCCCTGTGGGGATGGAGTTGGGAGCCCCAGAAGATGCCTGGAGGGAGGTTCTCCCCACAGGAGCAGGGCTGAGAAGGCTGGGGGGAACCAGCTCTGAGAAAGATGGAGTTCCGCATTGGCCAGCATGGTTCAGATGCACAGAGAGTACTCGTCCCTTTCAAAATGTCCAGCTGGACTTGGGCAGGCACATATCCAGATTAATAATTTGGTAATTATTAACTCCAGGGAAAACAAAAATGCATCTGAACAGAAATGAAAGCAGTGTGTACACACAATCGAGCAGCTACAGTCACAATGACACAGGCCTCTAAACGCTGACCTCCGTGGCTGGCCATACATGCAGACCTCAGGGGCAGGACTCAGAGGCAGAGCTGGACACTTACTCTTGAATGCTGACCTCAGGCGCAGACCTGGAGTGCTGGCCTCAGAGAGAGACTTCCAATGTGGACCTCAGAGGCAGGCCTGGATGGCTGGCCTTGGAATTGAATTTGGATGTTGATAGCCTGTGCAGGGAGGGTGAGAAGGGGCAGGACGTGTGCAGTATGAAAGTCAAGAGAGCTGTATCTCGCCATCTATTAGGAGCCAATACACTCCAGCCCAAGCGGAAAGGCCTAGAAATAGCAGCTAAAGCTCTATGTGGAAATAAGAGGCGGATGGAACTGCTGCAAGTGAGGGGAGTGCTGCTCTGGGAAAGTGGAAGTGGAGAAGGGCTGAAGGGGGCCGGTGAGCCCCGAGCCTCCCCCCAAGTCGGGCTGTGATCATGTGGGAACATGGCAGAGCACTCGCCACTCGCCTCCATTGCTCATAAAGCCTGTGGTTCTGCTACCACTTTCCATGAGCCTGTCCGACCAGCAAGCTTGGGAACAGTCCATCAGGAGTGAGCCTGAGTCTGCAGGGCATGATGCTGGCCCAAGAGGAAGAAGGCCTTGACCAAATCCTCCGTCCTCTTTAACCCTATAGACCTGATAAAATGATTCAATCTATTCAACAGAGGACCAGTGGCCTTTGCCACCAGTTTAAGACCTCGTTTCACTTCTTGGGGTGGCATAAAGGACAAAAGTGTTTAGGGGAGAAATATATCCCGGAAACTGGAAAAGTAGGGGAGACATTCTTTCCTCTACCACAGCTGGGAGCAGAGTGGGCTAGCGCAGGAGGTGTCTGTTCTCAGTAAAACTCTGTAAAATTGTGTGCAGGTGTTGTTTTGATAAGACTAAGGCCTGGTTTGGAAAAATTCATTAAAATGGAGTGAAACTTAAGCTGGTTCCTAGGCAGAGCAGGAATCCCCCAGGCTTTTCTTTGGTGAGCCTATGCCAAGGCGCAGAGCTCTGAGGAGTGTGGTATGTTAGTCTGGGTGGGAGTTTAGAGACTCTGGATGGGCCGTGGAGAACTGGAGTAGGTTGGGTAGAAGAGGGGTTACACGACGTATTAGGGTTCTCTCCTGTCTCTGTGCACAGGGCAGTGTGTATGGGGTGGTAGGATCTGGAGATCAGAAAGCTTATTTGCCAGCATTGGGGAAGACCAACAGTCCACAGGTGGAAGGCAGACAGACAGGTGAGGAGGTGTGGTCGTTCTCCAGGTGAGAGGGTAATTTGTTCACAGCAGCAGCAGCAGCAGCTCAGTCAGTGATCACAGCTGTGCCAGTGTCTGGCACATGCAGGATGTGGTTGGCCTTCATGAGCGACATACGCTTGTGGCAGCTTGGTGACTGTGAGTGGGCTCCTCCCCCATCGTGCTGCTAGTAGCTGGAGCAACTTTCTACCTGGTCAACAGAGCCGCCGTGCTTCCAGGCATAAGACTCAGGGGTACCGAGTATAGTGAGTCATTTGGTGTGGCTAAGGCAGAGTACCCAGATCATTACCATCGCTAGGGGGGGTTCTCTTTCCATGAGAATTCTGGGGACCAGATTTATTGCCAGGAATGGTTTTCTGGAGAGAACTGGGCATATCTGGAAAGATGTTGTAGAGAACTGTGCCTCACTCTGATTGCAGTGGGTGTGAGGAGACGAATACTGGGCCAAGCATAAGTGTGGTGCGGGGAGAGGGAGTTGGAAAGTCAGTGTGCAGAGACAGGGGCAGGTTCCCCAGAACGTGGAATGCAGTGACAGGGTGGAAATGAGCTAGCAATGTCAAAGAGGCCCGGGACACATCGGGACGGTCCTTGGATGTCAAAATAAAGATCTGCAGGGTGGCTCGTAAGAAACCACGGTCACTGAGAGGTTAGAAGCAACATAAGGTGTGGTCAGATTCTTCTCTTATAACACAGCCCAGGCACTAGTGTGGAGCATGGAGTGGAGGCGACAGATGGTTTCCATCTGGGAGACTTTTAGCCATCCAGGTGAGCTGCTACACAAGTCTGAATTCTGTGTTTGGGAGAAAAGTTGGCAGTGATGATGGGAAGACAAGTCTGAGGCAGAAATGAGGCTTTCAGAGTGAAATCCAGAGTGAAAATGGGGACTATGGGGTCACCTGAGAGAAGGAGGGCTGAGACAGTACCGTTCAAGAAAAGCAAGTGAATTGCTCAACGTCAAACTCAGAATTACGGCGAGTTCTGGCTCAGGAAGTTTGGCCCTGTGAGTCCATATCAAGAGATCTTTCCATTTCTCCACTGCCAAGCAAAAAACCAAACTCTCCGTTTGCTTGGGTCCTGGGAGGCTCACAATGATCACTGCTGGTCAGGAGCTGGAGGTTTTACTTCATTATTGTTTTACACCCTCAAAGGACAGAAACTCCAGCTCAGACAGAGGCCCAGTCTTATAAATTAGCCAATTTAATTCCATTGCAGCTGGACCAAGTGGCTTCTCTTAGCCTCACATCTTCTCTAAAGTTGGAAAAAGAAACACTGTCTTGGCCTGAGAGAAATCCCTCACCAGAAGAAAACACGCTGTTTTCAAGGTTCTGTGTTCCTGGCCATGGTTCTGTGCCTTTGCAGGATGAGCTCTCCACATTGTGTTATTTCTGCATGTTGAAAATGTCACCATTGTCCATTGTCCAGGCGTTTATTTTTTAAAGACCCATTCTAACGGGGGAAAGGTATAAAAGAATCAGGGAAAACATGCAAATAGATGCTACTGAAATCAATATGTCAACAGAGATTGTGTCATTAGTTCACTGAGTTGGAAGAGGGGGAGCAAAAAAAATCTTCCTCGAACACCAACTGTAAACCAGGCCCGGTGATATCTCCCCTACATCCAAAGAGGTGAATACTAGCATGTCCATCTCACTGAAAGGAAAGTTGAGATACAGAAAGTTTAAGTGACTAGCTCCACATCAAAACTACTGATTTGCAATTTTCGGAATTCACCCGAGGCATGCTTTGGGGATAGAAATCTCAGGATAAAAATGTCCTAAAGATGCAGAACACAGGAGCAGCAAAATCCTAGAGAGAGGAAGCTGAAACAAGAAATATTTTCAGAACATAGATACACTCCCTATTGTAATCAGTGTTTGGGGGGATGGTGGCTAGAGTTCTGCAGAGGATGAGAACTATACGATTGGAGAATATTAGCGATTGAAAGAAATCATGTCGACCATCCAGGCGGGGAGAATCTAAACCCAAAACCTTACCACAACAGAACCGGAGCCCAAGCCATCGCCCCTCCCTGCTCCTTGTGTGCTGGCTCGGGAAGAAGGAAGATTCTGGGCAGCAGCTGCAGCCTTTGAAACAGTGATCATTTCCTTTCTTTGTGTGCACTGCGGAGGGAGCACAGAATGGGAGAGTGGGGGCGGGTCTGTTAGATGATTCACTGGGAAGGCAACTTCATAAATGGGTAGGAATTAAGATACAAGATGCTCGGAGCCCTCCCACTCACTCCTGGTTAATGTCGAGCGGCACTGGGCTTGGGCTTTATTCACTTGACTCTGATGGCTGCATTTTTCAGTTGTAAATCTACTGGGGAAAGGCAAGTTCAGAGCGACAGACGGCTGCGATGCTTTCTCTGGTTAATGTGCTCAGAAATGGAGTGCTCCTGCCATTTGGGCTTAGCAAATCCTCCTTGAACGGGTAAGAACAGCCATCAGCGGTTCAGCACGGTGGACAGCGCCCCTCTCCGGAGGCGCTCGCCCTAGTGGCGGGACCTGCGTCAGTACCGTGGACAGCGCCCCGCAGGTAGACCAGTATGCTCAACTGGAGTCCTTGGCTTAAGTGATCCCCTATTTCAATAATTGCATCCTAGGCGGAGGTGTCTTGCGTGGGGGAGAGTTGGGGACCATCGGAATGACCTGTACATTGAGGGAGACTGGAGGAGGTGACAGGCTGGACCCAACATATGCCGTGCTCAAATACACATTTGCCTCTGCCTTGACAGAGGGCTGCGTTGTTACAAAATAAAACCATAACTCCTTACATCCATTAAGCCAATTACAATGGAAAATACTCTTCCCATCCTTCCTGCTGTCAGACCCGGGCAGTGGTGCTGTGAGATGCCAGAGCCAGCTCCGGTGATAGCGATGAGAAAATCAAGGCCGCCATCCGTGCCCAAGGTCACTCTGAGAATTGGGAGCAGAGCCAGAATCAGAATTCGAGTCCTGTACAGGATGCTTCTGCTTGGAAGGTGACAGAGGATGGAGGTGGGACTGGTAAGAAAGCTGGTTTAAGACATCAGTGCCTCCTAAGCTTTCACAACGGGGAGTTTCACATTAATAATGGAAAGCGGCCGCCAGAGGTCTCTTTCTAGAACACAAATTCCATCATGTCACTCCTCCGGTTTAAAGCCCTTTAAGGGCTCCCCATGGCCCACAGGATAAAGGAGAAAAATCCTAATAAGATGTTCAAAGCCCTTCAAAGTCTGACCTCAACCCGCCTCTCCAGCACCGGCACCTGACACTTCATCTCAGTTTCCAGAGCAGGAAGTCAGCTTGTGTATTCCAGAGTCTTGTCTGCGCTGGGGATCCTGCTGCCTGAGCCATTCTCCCATCCCACCCTGGCCTTGCACTGAAGACGAGTAAACCAATCCTTACCAAAAATCTACCACCAGCACACAATCCTCGCCGAATCTCTCACCAGCCCAGTGGGCAGAGCTTCGCTTGGCACTCCGTGCCCCTACACAACTTTGTTGCTACCTTGATTACCACATTCATCACACTTGATTCTAATTATCTGGGCACATTGCTTTCTTCCAAACTAAGCTGTGAACACCTCCGGGCAGGGACTCCAACTGATTCATCTCTGCTTATCCTGCCAGGACTGAGGTGCAAATGTTGACAGGGGCTGTTTGCAAAGTGGGGCCTAGAACCAGCAAAGACAGTTTACAGAGACCAGTGAGAGAGAGAGAGAGAGAGAGAGAGAGAGAGAGAGAGAGAGAGTCCTCATCATTAATGAGGACCTGGAGACCACAAAGCCAACTACAGTAGATCAAGACACAGGTGGGACCACCCACTACAAGAACCCTCTAGCCCACCCCCGGTCCCTGATCCTGGATCTTGATGTCCAGGTCAGAGTGGGGCTGCAGCTTCCATCACGGCCCTGGCTACTCCACCTCCCACCATATTGCTCTTAGTAAGGATGGCTAGTAAGGATGAGACACACTGAGTCACTTGTCCAATTATTTTGTCTTGCCTTGACCATGACTACTGTCTGTGGTGAATCTAGATCTTAGGTTATTGTAGACATGATTCACCCACGAATTCAGCAGATCTTTCCTGAACACCACCCAAGGTCTGCACAGGTGTGGAAAGCACTGAGATGAACAAAGCAGCCACAGCTTGTTCCTTCATAGAGCACACCCACAGTAGGGACTCTGAGTACCCACTGCCACACAAAGGAGGAAACATGGGTGGGTGACAAGCCCTGGAAGGCCAAGTCTAGAGAAGGGAGTCAGGACCTCCCCCTCACCCTGAGGAAGCAATGTCCCGCTGCCATCCGTATCCATGGCGTCCTCTACCATGGATCCATTGGTTGAGATTACTTTTAAAATATATCTGTACCGGACACAGACAGACTTTTTATTCGTGTAGTAATTCCTGAAATGATAAGAAGAATGACTATTTA
The DNA here is from genome assembly GCA_004027205.1 of Ctenodactylus gundi. Classification (NCBI taxonomy): domain Eukaryota; kingdom Metazoa; phylum Chordata; class Mammalia; order Rodentia; family Ctenodactylidae; genus Ctenodactylus; species Ctenodactylus gundi. Next base: position 189,269 of record PVKB01001501.1, read on the forward strand.
TATAGCACTTGCATTGTATGAGGCATTAGAAGTAATCCAGAGGTAGTTTGAGATGCAGGGGAGGATGTGCATAGGTTATATGCAAACACGGTGCCCTTTCACATAGGCACCGGAGCATCCACAGATCTTAGTATTTCCTGGGGCTGGTCTCCGGTGGGTCCTGAAGGAGGCTGCCAGGCACTGGGGGCGGGGGGAGGGAGGGTAGAGTGGAGGTGGGGCGGTCACAGCAGTATTGTGCAGCAGCTCTGGCTTGTGGGGATGTTACCTACCAGGACTCCTAGGCTCCTTCAGAGATGCGGCCGTTTTTATTCGCTCTCACAACCTATGGCTCTAACTAGACAGGAAGCCAGTTGAAGTCACCTCCTATTTTGAGAAGATTCTGAAGGGAACCCTTAGCCTAGAAAGGGACCAAAAGGGGAGTCCAAGGCCCCCTAACTTGTTTAAACAGCCACCACTGCCTCCAGGCCAGTGTTGATTCCCACCACTTTAGGGATGCCGCACCTCAATGCCTTCATCATGACTGTAGACTTGGCCACTAATGATGGGTAATTTGAGGGATAATGCAAAATCTGTTAACAATTAGGGCTCCAGATGTGTTACCAGCTTAAGAGGCGGCTGCAGCCAGGGTGCAAGGCTTCTCCTGCTCCCACACGCCGCAGTAACCATCTGCGTGGGTGAGGGTGAGCAGAACGATGCCTTGTACCCGCTGGAGTTCAACCCTTCCAGGGGTCTTTTGGGTGTAGTTCTTAGAGATCTGGACTTCTCAGAACCCTTGTGAGGGCATGGGCCCTGCATTATTACCTCCACTTCTTGAGTGACGCAACTGATCCTCACAAAGCTGGGGCCAGGAAGACAGACCTAAGCTGGGTTGCTTTCTTCTGGCTGATGTTTTAGTCACCGTTCTCTGTAACAAGAGGGGTCTGTGAAGGAAAGCTTGAGCCCCCCCTAACCTGGTACTCAAGCTGCCTCGTGGCTGGCTTAGATTACGGCTCTCTTGGGTTCTAGACTACATGCTGAGGGCAGGGACACTGTCTCTTGTGTTCGTCTCTGCATGCTCAGCACACAGCCTGGACACAGTAGCTGCTAGCTAAGTATGTGCAGACATTTAGTCTAAGAAACAGGAAACCGGGTCCACTCCAGAGCTCCCCAGCTAGCACGGGGCTAGGAAAGAAGACCCCCTCGCGCTCTAGTTTCTCCAGCTGTAGTGTCAGAGCCTTGGGTGGGGAGGCCCATGGACTTACCTGCCAGTTCGACAGGCATGAGGTCATCTGACAGGTGTGTTACCCAAGAGAAGTCAACTAGCACCCCAAGACGCAGCTCTCATTTGAGTAATGGAAAATGACAGCACCCATCCTCCTCTGAGAGACTCGGATGACACAAAACAACCCAGGTAAGCAGCTGACAGGGTGCCCGACACGCTGCAAGCGTTTGGCAGATCTCAGTTCCTTTGAGCCTACAGTAGCCGCACTCGGACAGCACTCCATACCCCATCTTTGCAAGGCCCCACGACTTCACGATCTCTCCTTTCAACTCTCTTTCACCTGCTGTGTGGTGGTACTCGGGAGACTCAGAGATAAATGAATCCCCAGTGCCCCCAGCCTGCCTCAGGTCCACGGCGAGATAAGCAGCGTCCGCAAGCAACGCGCCGCTCTTCCACTCAGCTCCCTCCGCCGAGCAGCTGAGCTGCAGAGATTGGAGGGGAAGAAAGAGGGATGAAGGCGCAGCAGCCGGGAGGGAGGCGCAAAGCCCCTATCGGCGCTGCGGAAGAGGATGATTCAAGTCGAATGCGGTACTAATTCAAATCCCGAAATGACTGATGTATTTTCCATGGTGTTTTATTAATCAGCTTCAGATGGAGCACAATTTGCAAATTTCATGTGGCAGCTATTAAACATTTTCTCCTACGTAAGTAAATGAAAGGGACTTACTAATTCCAGCAGACACTTTATGAATTGGTAATGGGAGCCAGGGCCTAAACACGGGCGGACCCAGAGAAGTCCCTCAAAACGCAGAGTGGTGCTCAGATCCCAGCTAAATTGATTTAATTCCTCTCATGCGCCCCGAGCACCAGAGGACCTGACAAATATCGGTACGGCAGCGGAAGGCAGCAGCTGTGGGGAAGTCTGAGGACAAGGAGGATGGGCCCAGAGGCACGGTGGGTGTGAGGAAACCCTGGACCAATGGCCTGAGACCACTGGGCTCCTGCCTACCTGGCTCTGCTTCCTCACCTACCCTGCCCATCTTGCGCTTGGGTGGGTTCACCCTCCTGCCTTCTCACAGCTCCCCAGCCAAACTTCTCCACAAATCCCACCTTCAGGGTTGTTTTGGTAACGATAATCATTGTTTAGAGCTCACCCTTTCAAAGCAGGTTTATTTAATTGCATCTGAGGGTGCTGCAGAAGGAGCCATAGGAGAGGACTATTGTCCTCGTGTGTGGCAGAGAACGAGGGAACCCAAGGAGTATCATGCTTCATGAGGACAGACGCCAGGGCAGAGGGGAAGAAGGACCCATGGGCTCCACAGGCCAGAGTGCCAAAACGCAGAGCCAGATGGTCCAGACTGCCGAGAGACTCCGGGAGCTCAGCATGAATGCAGGAGAAGAGCATCCGTGGCTCGGCATCTCGGTTACTTTCCATCACAGCGACTCGACACCCAGCACCCACAAATTAGGAGAGGAAACATTTCGTTTTAGCTCACAGTTTAAGAAGGTCGCAGTCCCTTTGGGTGGCCAGCAATAGCGGAAGCAGGGCAAAGACAGAGGTGGAGACAGCTTCTCACAGCATTGAAAACAGGAAGCCAAGTCAGGTTAGGCCCAGGCCAGTCAAGTCCCAGAGGGAAGGTAGCAACATACATGCATACAATATGTATTTATATATATAATTTCCAGGACCCGTCCCAGTGATCCTCCCCTTCTAGGTCCAGCCTCAGTGATTCACTCCTCCCAAATGGGGTTCTAGTCCAAACTCTGTAATCCAATCCACACGCCTACGATTCGCTCCTCCAGACCAGCCCCAACCGCTCCCAACACCTCATGGCTCCACAGATGATCCTTAACACTCAAATACATGAGACTTCTGGGGGACTTTCCAAATCCAAGCCCCAGTACTCAGGAGGGTAGACCCCAGGATGCGGTGTGCAGTTTCCACAAGTCGCTATCTGTGCTAGAGTGAGTGTTTTGGTAGGGGCTACTTTTGAGTCACCTGTGCTCCTGTAAGTAACTCCAGTGAACTCATTGGTTCACCAAGATGGACTTTGGTGTAACCATGACTTTGGTCTGTCTTCTGTGCCCTAAATAGGTGTTTGTTCACTTCTTCCTTGGAGATGTTTCATGCAACACATGGCCAGTTCTATGGCTAGGTGGCTGGTCCCATAATAAAGCTCTTAGATTCAGCTTCTTTATCTACGAAGCGAGAGCCTTGGAACTAGGTCCCTGCCAGTGGAGAGGACAGACCACACGGGTGGCTCCTCTCCTGAGAGGGGTACCTATAAGAAAAAGAGGCAAAGGCTGAGTGGCCGGGCAATGGAAGACAGAGGACTCTTGTACCTCTCAGCAGGGACATCGCTCCCCTGATGCCCAGGGTCCTTGCTGCCACATGTGACGTGCATTGGCCAGGGTCCTTGCTGCCACATGTGATGTGTGTTGGCCATGTACTCTTCTGGCTCCTCAGCCTTGATTTGTTCCTATTCACCTAAACCCGGTCCATGCTATGGCATAGCAGGTGCATTGCACTTAGCATCTGCTCCATGCCAGGTTCTGTGCCACGTTCCAGGGCTGCAATGGAAGGGGAACAGAGTCTCCTCTCTGGAGTCACCAAGAGACAAGTGTGTTGTGAGCGACATGGAGAGAGGACCTACCTCCAACCCACTGCCTCCACCACGTGCCACTTCTCATGACTCATCCATTTCCTCTCAAGTCGAGCCATGTTAAATATCAATGCTGCTGGCCAGGCACCTTTCCCTTTCCTTCCTGAGCGCTCCTGCCCAGCCTTTAGTGCCCTGCCTGAGGGTTGCTGCGGTTGGATCTGGAATAGCTCCCCAAGCTCATGTATCCAGATGTTATGGGTTATCAATTATCAATGTGCTGCTAGGAGTTGGAGCCTGGTCACAAGGGGGGGATTATGGGTGTGTGGCAGATTATACATGTGGGGTGGACTTTGTATTACAGGCATGTGGTGGATTGGGAGCGTGTAGGAGAGTATGAGCATGTGGCACATTCCTGGGCATGTGACCTGGAAAGGGCAGACCATTTGGGTTTGACTCATAAGGGGCCAAACACTGAGGTTTGGCCTGGAGGAGGCGGGTCACTGGGAGGTGTCCTGGAAGCTCACCCTTCCCCCTTACTTCCATGATGCTGTGAAGGGCTCCCCTGCATCAAACTCCACCATATGCTTCCGCCCTTGCCAGCTCCCCATGAACGAACTGAGAACCTCTGAAACTGAGCTAAAATAAATCACTCCTCCCCTAAGTTGTGGATGTTGCGTGTTCTGTCCCAGCAACGTGAAAGTAACTAAGACACGGGTCATCCTTACATAAAGCTTCTGCCCACTTCTTTCACCCCATTTGACTCATTTTCGTATCTGGCCCCATACACTTTACAGACCATACTGGAGCATAGGTCATCTTTCCTATCTGGATGTGAAATCTTTATATGGACCGAGGAAACAATCATTGACACCCAATTCCCAGCATAGAGCACTTCTTGACTTCAGTAAATGTTCATTGATTGAATTTTTCTTATGAAATTTGAAGGAAGAGGATAAGAGAAAAAGACAGCACCTATCCTCAAGAACAAGTTATTAAAACAAACATTAAGTGCAGCCTGGCTTTCCTTCCGGATTAGCACAAATCTTCCCTTCAAAGGCCTGATCACTTCAGCTCCTGTTACCTGACACAGTGCCCAGGCTTCCAAAAGCCTTGCAAAGTGTGTCATCATGTTACTTTTTTTAAAAACTCAAATAAGACACAAATATTACAATGACCAGACAGGAAACTTAAAATAACTATGATTACTGCATCAAGAGAGCTCTAAAAAAAATTGAGATGGATGGGTATGGTAAGTGGAGAGATAAAAATGCTAAGAAGTAAAAATGCTAGAGGTAGAAAGTACTGTGACAGAAATAAAGAATGCCTCGCGTCAGCCATCTGTAGGGGGAGCACACAGCTGCAGACGGCTCAGCAGGAACATTCCAGCCTGAAAGAAAAGGGGGGAAAAAGCAGACCAGAATGCAGAGAACTGTGGACAATGTCAACGATGTGACCTGGATATCACCGGGCCGCCAGGAGAGCAGGAGGAATGTTTGAAGTAATAACGACTGAAAGTTCCCCAGATTAACAGCAGCTGTTGAACTACAGGTGCAGGAGCTCAGAATAGCTGCTGGAAGGGTTGGCCTCTGGATCCTGGCTTGTATCCCTGTGTAGCAGAGTCCTTGGAGAGGCAGAATTAATAGAAATTATATATAATAAGGAAGAATTTATTTGGACAGCTTACAAAGAAGGAGTCCAAAGTGGCCACGTTCACATGCAGGAGCTGGAGGGCCCGGGGGTGGCTCAGACACAGGACAGAAGGACACCAGCCTGGGATCACTGGACGGTCCGCAGCCGCGGACCACGCCACAAGCAGTCGTGAGGACCCAAAACCTGGAGAAGATCTACGACAGAGTTCAGCGATGTGTCTAAATAAATAAATAAATAAACTGTTTCATGTGTATAAATAAACAAATATAAATAAATGTTCTCTGCATCGCACTGTCCGCACAGCCCAGTCCTGCACATCCCTCCCGTCTCGTGGCCTGGGAAGAGGGTCCCGTCTATCTCCACCCCACGGACGCAGGTGTGAACTTGGGAAGACCTGGGGGGTGGCAGGGTGGCCAGGCTGCCTCTCTTCCCCGTGGCAGGTTTTCATACTGTTTTACTTCCTCCTTCCCTGCAGGTGTCCACTTTTTTCTCTCCAGAACCAGCGGCCTGGGCACGGTGGGGACCCCTGCAGAGATGGGGCACCAGCTTCCTGGAGGTGCTGTTCCTTATTGAATGTTGTTGGCTGTCATGTTTTGCACCAGAAAAGTTCTCTCTGCCAAAAGCTGTCCAGGTTCATACATCATTTCCTGGCTAAGGACGCACAGGTAGTATCTACCAACCAGCCCGCCCCACATCCGCCTTTCTGCTCAGAGCCCCAAGCGCATAGCCAGCAGGATTTTTAAGACCTGTGTGAGTCCGGCACTGCCCCGACTCCACTGTGTGCACCAGCTCCCGGCTTCTGTGACCAGATGGAGGGCATTTGGCAGAAAAGCAAGGACCCCATTGTCACCGGCTGGTCCAGTTAGGATGAAGAGCACTGCCTTGGTCCCTCTCTCAGTATCGAGACATAATACCCAAAACCACAACACAAGGGAGGACAGGTCTATCGTGGCTCACAGTTCAGACGTCTCCGTCCGTTCACACATGGGTGATTGGCCTTGGTGGAGCAGCCTGGTGGAAGGCAGCTGCTATCCCCACTGTGGCTGGATGCAGAGAGAGAGGTCAGGAAGAAGCCAGGGCAGGGACGTGCCCCCCACCACCCATGCCACGCCGAGTGCTCTGCCCCTCCCAGCTAGGCCCTGCCTCTTAAAAGCACATCAAATGCCCTCGATCCAATTCACCTCCACAATGCAATTGCCTTCCAAATACATTAGACTTTTGGGGGACACTCCAGACCCAAATCCTAACAAACGGTCAGAGGGCTCTTGTGAGTTGTTGTGTTAGACCCAAACACTTCCCTGCCTTTAGTTCCCCCCTCTTTTAAGCCCCCCAGCGTTACCCCAACCTTCCTCCCGATGAGGCACCTTCATTTTCCAGGAAGTGCGGCCGGAAACGCTCCCACAGTGGGCTCCTTCCTCCCCATGCCTGGTACTCATGGCTGTGCTGCCCCCCACCTCTCCTCTTCTCCCCGTTCTTCTCACTGTCCCCCAGCACTGGTGCTTCTGTGGTCGGTCTTTGGAGGCACTTAGGGAGCTGCTCAGCTCAGCAAAGAGACCCCAGGGTCTGAGTAGACAGATCAGAGCAGCGCTGCTGGGGCGTGGTGCGTAGAGCGGGGAGTTTCTGCAGGTCAGCCTGGGGAAAGGTCTGAATTGCACTGCTCGTGACAATGACGAGCCCTTCCCACACGAAGCGCGCTTTGTCCTGACCAAGCTGGACATTCCCCAGGCGTCTCATCAAGGATGCCCTGCGGCTGGCAACTCCTGGGGACAGGTCTGGGCCTAGGGCAAGTAGATGGAAGCCACGGCCACAGAGCAGCTCAGCCTGGAGATGGCAAGCCCCGCGAAACAGCCACCGCCCTGCTGGTGCGGAGCAAGTGTGCCCGACCTGAGCCCCGCAAGGGGTTTTGCTGTTATTTTTTCTTTAATGTTACACAAAACAATTTTAAAAGAAGTTCATTTCTACTTATGTCAATTCTGTTATATATTTTATATATAACAGGGGGCCATTTTTCCTCCTCACTCAAAAAATGAAGACCAAAGAATTGTCCTGCCGCAGGCTGCGCATGCCCGCTGTAAAGGACCTGAGAGTGAACAGGACCCGATGCAGGGTTCTGTTACCAAGAAAGTGTTCCTTGCACTCCAAGTCACCAGGAGCCACTTTTCCTCTTTTCGACATGGCATGGCTCCTGGCAGCGCCACTGCAAGCTCACTTCAACAAAGCCCAGGCCAGCGCCCCCTGGGTCCCCGGGACAAAGCCGTTTTCATGAAGACTCACTTTTCCCCACGATGTGGCGGGGAGTCCAGGAGCCCGGTTGTGCCTGACAGGAGGGGGCTTCACTGCTGCACCACCCCCAGCCCCTGGCTCCTTGTCCGTGTCACCAGCACAACCGCCACCAGCCGACCTGGTCCACACCTTCCCCCAGAGCCTCTGTCTGTTCTGCTGGTTCACCGGTCACTACCTCGGGGAGGCTGCCCTCCCTTGACCTCTGGAGACCGACTTCCCTGCCCCATCTTCTTTGCCTGCTCTATCCTCCCTGGGTTCTGTGTGGCACATTTGAGCCCCTTTCCAGCACCCGCCCCAACTCCTGTCCTCACCGCTCCTCCGTGCCCATGCTGATAGCCCTGTTCCGGTGGAGAATCCCATCCCAAGCTGCTCAGCATCACTGAAGTCCCGTTCAGCCTGTCCCAGCCACCCAGACTTCCTGGCAGAGGTGCCCCTCAACTCCAGAAGTCAGCCTCCAGAGCTTGGTGTTGCCTTGGCTCCCCGACCCCCCGAGACCCCGACAGTGAGGAAGGCTTTTGCCTCTCAGCCAGCACAAAGGGGCTCCTTACTGCCTCTGTGCTGGCCAGTGGGATGAGACAGAATAGGTCACCATCCTTGTCCTGAAGCAGAGTTCGCCCCGGTCCTACTGAGGCCTGGGCGGGCCGGCTGCCTGCAGGGGGAGTAGCCTGCCTCTGCCTCAATGGGCTGGCCAGTTGACCTTGGTCTCAGATGTGATGTGCTGTGGACGGTGTCGGCAGCTGTTATGGTTTAGGTCAGAGGCATCAACCTCCCTCAAAGTCTCATGTCTTGGAAGTGAGTGACAGCGGGGTGCTGTGCTCAGCAGCGGGCTCACCCAAGGGTGAGCTCAAGGTCGACTGCTGTTAAGACTGGGGTCTCATTGGAGGAGCTCACCAGGGCTGTGACCTGGCGGGCGTCTTCTTGTCCTGGCTCCTCCCCTCTCTCTGCCTCCTGGCCACCATGGGGTGGGCAGCTGTCTTCCCCCACACCCTCTGCCATGCTGCTTCTGTCGTGGAGCAGCCAACTGTGGGCTGAATCCACTGAAACTGTGAGCCAAGTAAGTCCCTCCTGGTCCGAGTTGTGAGCGTCAGGCTTTCTGTCCCGGCAGCAGGAGGGTGACTGAGCCAAGAGCTCTGGCCTCAAGGCATCTGTCTTCCATGGACAGAAAGGAGCAAGCGCAGAAGCTAACATTCCCCCCGGCTCACCCCGCGTCCCTCTGTGGCCCCCACTTGGAGTCGCGGTGTTCCCCAGTCTGGGGTGCGAGAAGCCCGTCTGGGCCAGGGCTCCAGATGGCAGTGGTGCTGGCTCTGAGCTAGAGACCCTGCTGCCAGGCTCTGCCTACCAAGCCACCTCCCTCCCTCTTCCTGGCCCAGCCAGCCCCACCTGCTCTGTCTACCCCAGAATCTCCTTGCTCCCCGAGTGTGGTGTCTGGCCTTCCCCATGCTCTGGGCTCCTCTGCCCCCGCCCCTCTGCCCTGGCCCCTCCTGGAGCAGATCCACCCACAGGAACCCCACTCCCTCCCCCATTTCTGACCCCTGAAAGCACGTTACCTTCCAGTCATCACCCCAGGGGCTAAGGGTGTTGTTTTGTTTTGTTTCCCTTGTGGCGCCCCTTGTGTGAATCCCATGATGTCCTAAAATTCCCAAAGTGGCATCCATCCGGGATGTAGCACTTCAGATTGTGCGGATGAGGACCATCGTGGCGGGGGACTGTCGTGGTGGTGGCGGTGCCAGACCGCAGCTGCTGCGCCCGTGCCCCGGGCCCCACATCGGCGTCCTTGGAGACCTACCGCGGAGGCCTCTTTGCCACAGGTCTCCACTCTCCTCCCTCCCTGACATCTGACATCTTGTGAAGGAACAGGCAGACAGAGCTGATTGTCAGAAGATCCCTGCCTGAGACACCCGCACGCTCGCTGCCGCACCCACCCCAGGCGCTGGAACCACAGCCCAGGGGCCAGGGATAATGGCTTGTTGGAAAACACAAAGTGAAGGCAGCGCTCCTGAATCAGGGGAATTAGACGAGGCCAGCTGGGGCCTGCGCGCAGCAGGAGCCTGAGGCAGCTGCACACATCTGGAGGCTCCCCAGCCTCTCTGCTTTCTGAGGCTAGAGACATGGGGATGGGGAGTTTCTCAGACACTGAGATGGTGAGAGCTCCCAGGGGAAGCCTTCTGGGGACCTGGCGAGGCCCGGTGCCCTCTGCAGGAGGCCAGCTACTGGGGCCTGAGCCCCGAGGCTGCGCAGCTAGGAGGACGATGCCTGCTGCGGTTGCCTGTGTCTTCTGCCCTGTGCTGTAAGTTGACTTGTGTTTCCACCCAATCTTATTTTAAGGGTCTAATCCCAGGGCTCCCAAATGTGAGTTAATTTTGAAATAGTCAAATAGAATTAGTTAACTCAAGAGGAGGTTCTTTGGGGGAGGAGGGGCTACTACTCACAGGTGACTGGTGTCCTCATGAAAGGGAGCTCTGGGGATAGGCACATAGGCCACCAGGAGAGCCAAGAACAGGTCCAGCTTCAGAGCCACCAGGAGACCCGGCTCCTCAGTTCTGTAGTCCTTCCTCCTGCCAGCCCAGGACACCCACATGCCTGGACGCGGGCGTCACACAGAACCCTTCCAGCCTCCGCACACGTGTCCTTTCCCACAGGCAGCTAAGGCCATGGGAGTGAGCCCGTGTGTGCAGAAGCCATCCCTCGGGGTCACACTGAGGTGCGATCCACGGGGCCTGTCCTGTGTACAACTGGGTAGAGCCCGGCCACCATGATAGTGGGCAGCCCTGCCGTGGGCTTTGTGCTGGCATTCCTGTTGCCATGCCCCAGGACCCCTGACTACCGTCCCGTCCCAGGGCACAGGCATCTGGCTGTGGTCTTGGCCCAGCGCGGCAGTACGGCTGAGACCCTCTGATTTTCGGTGAGAGGGTAGCCGTGCCTCATGACTGTCTGCTGGACGAGGTCAGGGACGAGGCTGGGGCCCCCAGCTGCCCAGGGCCACATTAGCCTCCCTGACATGAGGTGCTTCTCTTTACTGGGCTGGAGGCTGCTGATGGAAAGTTCTGTTACGTCCTCAAGGGCAGGAGTGAGGGGGACAGAGATGGGCTGAGCTGTGTGTGGTCACGAAGGGCCCTCCAAGCTGAACATGCCAGGGGACGCCCACGACTTCAGTCTGCAACTCGAGCAGGCCCCTGCAAGACCCCACAAAGGGAACACGAAGAGCAAGGTGGGGAGGAGGACGCGGGCGACTTGGGGTGGCCCTGAGACATCGGGGTGGGAGAGGATTCGCTGCATTGCGCTCACCAGCGAATCTGCCGTGTTCTGATGTTGCTGAAGGCGCGTTGTTTTGACCCTCCCATCCGCCAGGTTGTAAGATACTCCATTGATTTAGTAGCCGCTGCCGGAGAGCAGAAGAGAAACGCCAGGCTTACTACACACGTAAAACGCTTTCCGCTGGCACCTGCACCCGAGCAGCTGAGCTGGAGGCAGAGCTGGCTCACCTCAGACCCAAGTGGCCATCGCCCGCATTCTGGGACAGGTGGTTCGCCACACGCGCTTGGGCTTTGGGGTGCGTGTGAACATGGGGAAAGCTACTGGGGTCTCTCTGAGATCTCACATTTGGTTAAACTTAAGTTCTCTTTTTCCACATTGAAACGGAAGCGCTATGTACCTGCGTGACGGCAGAGAGGCAAGTGCAGGGGCACAGGCAGGTGTGAGGCCGCCTCCACTGATGGCCTGCTGCAGTGGGACAAGGGACCACGGCACAGCGACTTCAGACAGCAGGGCTTAGCCGGCTGTGGTCTCGCAATCCTGAAATCCCAGCACTCTGGGAGGCTGAGGCAGGCGGATCACAAGCCTGGGCACCCCATCTCAAATCAAACAATAAAAATGGGTTGGGGATGAAACTCAGTGTGAGGGCGTGGGATTGAGCCCCAGATCTGAAAAACCAAACAAAACCAACAAAAGCAAACAGTAGAGATGTACTGTAGCTCCACTTGCACAGGTCAGAAGTCCAGCCTGGGCCGGTAGTGCTCTGATTAGTAGGTTTCTCAGGCTGTAGAAGCAGCATCAGAGTGCTGTCCTCTTGGCTACAGTGGAGGTCCTCCGCGCCTGTCTGCGTGGGGTAGTGCCATGCCCCATGGCTGTAGAACTGACCCCAAAGGCCTACCCCGCCGGGATCCCCCCTTATGGCTGGGGGAAGAGGCTCCACAGTGGAGCCTATGGGGTAGCACGTGGCCAGGCATCATTGGCCGTGTGACTGAACCCAGCAAGGAGTGTGAACGGTGTTGCTACCGTATCTGCATGCCCACCCCCTCCCAAGGGCAGAGGACACTCAAGGCAGGGACACAGCTGGGGACAGGGCCTTGGAAAACAACCGAGGACCCCCCGGCCACGTTCTTCCCTCCCGCTGGGCTGCCCATGTGGGGTGGAGCCCGACGTGGGTGGCCTGTGCTGCTCCTTCTGCTCTGTACCCTCAGAGGGCTACTGACCACCTCCTGCCCCTGAACACGCTGAGCTTCTCCACCCCAGATCGTGGATGGCGAGCAGTGCCTTCCGAGGACGGCATAAGGAGAACAAGGCGCGGGTGGCCATCACAGCCCTAAGAAAGAATCTCGGCCGCAGGTGGCAGGGTCTCCCTATGCCGCCTTCCCAGGCTGGCCTCTCTCCAGGAGCTGAGAGAGTCACGTGATCCAACAAGCGTCCCCTCTCCAGACACGACCCCAACTCCAGCGGTGGCTGCGTGAAAAGCAGGAGCAGGAGGAGGCGCCGTTCGTGGCAGCGCTAAGACAGACAGCCAGGCAAGCCCCTTCCAGGCTGAGTGGGCACGATCTCCTCCCACCCACAGCTACTCACCTAGGGGGTTAGAAAACACGTCCACGCAGAACCCTGCGAGCACATGCCCACAGCCGCTTGTAATCAACAAAGAGTAGCAGCTGCGCCACGCCCGCGGGGAGACGGACAGGCCTGTGAACGGCACGTCCAGCAACGGGACGCCCTCAGCAGGAGACGGCAGCACGCCACCGCGCCACAGCAGGGCTTGAGGACTCTGACTGCCTACCGCCTGGTGGTGAGGCCAGGGCGAGAGGCGACAGTGGCCCATTGAAAGCCAAACCGTGGGGACGCTGAAGAGCCGGGATGGCAGCCAGGGCCAGGAAGGCTGGTGGGTGTCACTCAAGGGGGTTCTTAGGGTGGGGAGCCATTCTGGGTTACACTAGGGGTCATGACACTATGAGTTCATCAAATCCTACAGAACAGCTGGCTGTGGTAGCACTCAAGTATAATCCCCGCACTCTGAGAGGCAGAGGCAGGAGGATCACAAGTTTGAGCCCAGCCTGGGCAACTTAGTGAGACCTTATCTCCAAAGCAAAATATTTTTTTAAATGGGCTGGGAACAAGACTCAGTGTGAAGACCCTGGGTTCCATCCTCACTACCGAATGGGCAGATCGAACTTTAGGCATCGAATAAACCACAGTGTGTGCCAGATTTTAAATATTTAGGATGTGAGGAATCTGGGTATAGAATGAAGATTGTATCAAAACAGGATAATCTTGTCACAGATGCAGGAAGCGATGTCACAGTTACGGAGGAAGATGCTGGTCAAGTCACCTTGCTGGTAGAGAGCCGGGGAGGGCACAGGCGGGGGACTCGAAGCACCTGCTGTGGGTGGCCTGCCCAGGCCACAAAGCCGCTGCACTGTGGCCCAGCATGGTGCAGTGGCTCAGTGAACGGCAGCAGGGAGCAGGTGTGTCACTGCGGGCGGGGGAGGCCACAGGTGAGCAGGAGGAGGACGCTGCAACACCCGCGGAGGGCCAATGTAACACGTCAGGACATGGGGGGCGGGGGCGGGGAGTGGCTGGGCTGCGGCTGGGATCGCGCCCAGCCTCAGGGTGCCATGTCCAGCAGGTGCTCTGCAGGCAGGAGGGTGCTGGCTTGGGAGCCAAGGAGGGCCCCTGCCGGGGAAACGGCCTCTACCGGCTGGCACGCTCCTTGCCAGCAGCAGCCCCACCCGGCCCTGGGCTTGCTGGCGCAAGCCACTGATCAAAAGACAGAGAGCGGCTGTTGTACTTGGTAGGCGCCACGGTTTGGGTCCCCAAAGCCCCGTGTATTTGGGTGCTGTGGAATAACTGTGGGACGCTGCGCTGTTGGGAGATCAGGGCCTGGCTGGGGGGCGGGGGGGGGGGCAGATGCTTGGGAATTGATCTAGAGGGATTGTGTCAACTTGGTGAGTCTCGGGTCTTTCAGGTTTGTGGTACTGACTTGCAGGCCAGGAAATGGGGCAGGGGCAACCACCCTAGGAGCTTTAAGTGACTAGAGGAGAGAAAGCATTGTTAGAGCTTCTCGCCGGGAGAGCTCCAGCCTTGCCTGAGTCTCTAGACCCATTTGGAGCCTGTTGCACTTGGCTTCTGTCTGCAACCAGGGGAGCTGGCCCCGGGCTCTGCCAGGTACTTCCGCTTTTGTCGCCCGCCCACTCACGACTGAGGCCTCTGGAACTGAGCTAAATTGATCTCTCCTCCCTTACCATGCGGATGTCGGCATTTCGTCCCAGCAATAAGAACTAACTACAGCCGTCAGTGAGCGACAGGCCCTGTGGCTCTGTGTTTGCCTGGGTTCCAGCCAGCGCAGGGGCACCCAGGATCACGCCGGGTAACAAGACACCGGTAAGGTTCTAATGGCATTCATGCTGGCTGGAAGACTGTCCCCTTTGGGCTGGCTCACCTGACCCCCTGCCAGTCTCTCTTCCACCTCTTCCGTGACATCACGCCAGAGCCGTGACATCAGCTCCAAGCGAGGCCTTCTCCCTCCCCCTCCTGCCTCCTCCACCTGCAGGCTGCCCACACTTGCCACCTCGTTCGTGTGACAGCCCCTCATGTGCATGGGCTCCAACAGCAGATTCAGTCTGCCAACCTGCCCGGTGCCAGCCTGGCTGAGTGGGAAGCGGGCAGAAGCTTTTGTCTTGTTCCGCTCCTGGAGCCACCTTGGCCAGGCCCTTCCCCAGGGGCAGGCACAGAGCGTGGAGCCTCCACCCTCGGTAGGGCTGCCCCTGCCAGCCTCTGCCACCATGGGCGCAAGACGGCTGCCCATGGAAGGGACAGAGTCCATACCCTGGACCATTGCGAGCCTTCTTTCCCCCTGGTTTATGGGAGCCAGATGGGCCACAGAAGCCGCCTGCCCCGGAAGAGGAGGACTTGTGAGTGTCCTCTGACCCCAAGGGACCTCCAAGGAGAAGCTTCCGAAGGGGAAGTCACCAGAGGAGCAGCCCTCCGAGGCGACAGTCCACGAGTGGCCCTTCCCCTGCAGCCCCCGCTCCTGTGGCCTTGGCTACAGAGCAGTAGCTGGGAAAATGATTTTAGGTCACAGACAGCTTGGCGCATCGGATGAGGTTTACAAAGGTGACCGAAACACATAGCCCATGTTTACATTTTTAAAATTATTATAGTCAAAGACACGGGGCCATGAATCCCCCACAAAAATCCTCTCCCTCCCCTTGACATGCCTATTCCATCATTCTTGTTTCTTTCTGGAATCTTCTTTCCAGAGTGCCTTTATAAGGTGTGATAGAATACGGCACGGCTACCAAGGGCCCTCCAACAGGCAGGCTCGCAAAAGCATGCCAGCGTGTCCCTATCTACCTTGGTCACCAGCTCCGGCACCATGCGACTTCTGACACTTCCTTAAAGTGAACATGATGGTGGACGGTCCAGTTTTTGGGTTGATTTAGGACACCGAGGAAATCTTAGCAGTGCCCTTAAAGACGCTCACAGAATCGGACTTCTAGGAATGCTTCAGAAAGTGGCAGAAATGATGGGAAAAGTGTGCTTGAAATAAGGAAAAGGTTTTGGAGGGGACTCATGGCCACATGTTTCTCATTGTAGTAAATCTAAAAATAAGGTAAGCATTCACCATACTTTTTGATCATGCCTCATAGTGCAAAAAAGTACGTGAGTGCACACATGTGCACATGCACACACACACACACACACACACACACACACTTGCAGAGGTTGCTGATGAGACCTGAGATGTCTGGGGCTCACAGTCGCCCCACCAAAACTCTAGGGCATGGAACCAAACTAAAAAAAAAAAAATCTTTTGCCTCAGCCCGTGTCCCTAACAGTAAAGAATAAATGATTTAAAAGACAAAATTAGATGTCTACCTCATTGCAAACACAAAAATAACTTCCAGATGGATAAGAATCCTAAATACGAAATGCAAAACTGTAAAATATTTTTTAAAAAGCACAAGAGAATGTTTTTATCACATCTTGATAGATACAAGACAGTAAACACACAGATTAGGAGAAGCAAAATGACCCAGAAGGAGAGTGGGTGAGGGGTAGGGGCAGGCAGGTCCCGGGGGGAGGCCCGCATGACCCCCAGGACGCGAGAAGGGCTGGTCTGCATGGGCAGTCAGAGAAAGCAAGCCAACACCCCTGGAGACCCCACATTCCACGTCCTCGTCCTCCAGTCGACACATGGGGAGGACTGACGCCCCGGGGTGCTGGTGAGGAGGTGAGGACATTGGCATTCACACACCAAAAATGCTGGAACCATTTTGGGGAGCCTTTAGCCATTCCTGCAGAAGCCGAGGTGGCTCACCATCTCCGAAGGACCGGCAGTTTCACAGGCGGTTGGTTATCCGTGATGGCAAAGTGTCAACAAAGGAACCGTGTGTGCCTGGGCACGTGGGGAAGTGCCAGCTTTCCTACAGTGCCACATGAAGTGTGCCCGTGTAGGCAAAGTCCCCAAGACGATATTAGGAGAAAAGGGGGAGGGAGAAGGGAGCAAGTAATGCAGAGAGATACCCAGCGTGACCCACCGGTGCACTTACGAAATGTGGGGAATGCCGCCCTTCGCTCCACTCGGGACTGCCCTCACCCGTGTGTCGGGGGCAGCCTGGTTCCCCCGCCAGCTGGTCTTTCTTTGATCGTTTTAAGAGGAATGGGAGGCTCCTGTGCTTAACTGCTAACACCTGTTTATTCGGGGTGGCTGTTCCTGTGAATGTCAATTACAGGACACTTTATACTTCTCTGCTTGTTGGAAATGCTCTAAAGGCTACACACACCAAGGGGGTGCTCGGGAGCCTGGGAACGGCAGGGCTGGGACCCAGGGCACCTGGAGGGGGTGGCTGGAAAGGCGAGGGCCACAGGTGACTTCATGCTGGTCCTGCTGAGAGGTCCCCGGAAGACCCATCTGGCCCCCAGCATCACGGATCCAGTCCCAGGCTGGGCCTGGAGCCAGAAAGAAACAGAAAATGGGCCCAGGGCCATCTTGCCCGGCTGTTTCCTGCCAACCCCTCTTCCCAGGTTTGGAGCTCTCTCCTCTGCTCTTCGCCCATTTTTTAAAGGAATTTCCGTGATCAAATTGTGATGCCTATTCCGAAGGAAACCGAGAGTGGCTGGAGGTGGGCGGGGTAGATCTCTGAAGACCCTCCCTGTGAGCTGAAGGCCTAGAAAGGTGGGGAGGTTCGAGGGCCCGAGTCCGGGAAAGGCTTGCTGAGCGGGGGTCCCAAAGGAGGGCCATGTGACCGCAGGCTGAAACTGAACCCTCCTCAGGGACTGAGCCCTAATCTGTCACACGTGGAGCCCCGATCCCGGGTGCACCCGAGCCCTGGCTACACACAGAGTTTTGACCTAGTGTCACGTAGAACTGTAGTCTGGGTTTTATTCTGAGCCTGACCCTTCCCTCTTGAGCCATAATTCTGGCGCACGCTGAGCCTGGATCCTCACCGCAATCAAGACTTGCCTCTTTCTGGCCCCTGATCCCTAGTCATGGTTGAGCCTTGACCTTAGTCACAGACCAGTCTCTGGTCACAGCGTTATTCCGGCCACCAGTTGCGAGCTTCATCCTGAATCCTGGTCACATACCGAGCCTGCTACCAAAGGCTGCCTTGGGGGCTGGAGCAATCGGAAGGATGACTGGCCTCGGCTCTGCGGTGGGAACTTCCGCCCCGCCCACGGGTCTTGCGGAGCCTGGCCTGTCCCCGCACAGCACCGATCCCTGCTAGAAAGAACATGAGTCACGGAGGAGGGTCAGGGCACGCGGCACGAGGCAGCTGCCGCCGCCTGCCTCCGCAAAGCCACCATTTGGTCCGCGATGCGATGCTAATTGCTCTCAGTGGCGCCTGATGCTTTGTTAAAATTTTTTAATGTTGATTTTATTGAAAAACAGAAATAGCTCAACATATGCTCCCAGCATATCCAGCGCTAACAATGCCTTGCGAGGCCCCTTCGCAATCCCTCTGGAGACCCCGCGGGCAGGCACTGACAAGCGGCTGTCTAGAGGAGGGGGTCACCCTCTGCCACATCCTGAGGGGACCCCGGAGGTGGCAGGCAGGAGCCAGGGCTTCCTGGGATAATGAGAAAAGGGCGCCTCGCTGCCTTCTTGGTCTTCTGAGGGTGCGGGGCAGATGTGGCCTCTGGGAGCCTCTTCCCTGAGCCTTGTGCTGCTGTGTGGGAGTCAGCATGTGTGAGGATCGTGATGACGCCTCAGTGTGAAGGCCGGGTGGAGGGCAGAGAGGGTGGCAGGGCCCCCGGCACAAGTGGCCACATGGGCAACGGGAGTCTCACCTGCTCTTGGGTGGCCAGCGGGTTGTGGGGACACTTGTTGAACCAGTTCTGGCTTCAGTGACACTGCCAAGCTGTGCGTCTGGTGGCACACGGCTGGCCCATTGTAGCCTCTGTCCCATGTGTCTGTGCATGCACAGAGAGCACGTCCGTGTGGCCGCCTGGATACTGGGCAGGGCTGACGCATGAAGAAGGCTCAGGCCCTGGACTCTGACCTCCAGTCCCACCCCTCCACAGTCCTAGTCCCACGTCAGCATGCGGAGCGTGGCCTCTGCTCTCAGGGCCTCTGCTTGGCCTCCGGGCTGTGTCCTTGGAGGAGCGTAAAGATGGGGACAGCCAGAGCACCTGTTCAGGCCTGCAGCTCTGCGCTGGGTGTGGCCTGGACTCTCCCCCAAGACCCCGACAGGCTCCCCGGCCCAAAGCCTGAAGAGTCTGCGCCGAGCAGCCACTCCACCTTCCTGCTCCTGTACCTCCCCGTAGGCCTCTTCAGCCCACAGCCTCTTGCCTGGACAGACATCCGCCCCCCAGGACCCCGAGCCCCAGTCGGGCTTGCCATCCCTGTCCACCCTGGCCTCTTCCTGCCCCTGCCCTGTGCTGTCTGAGGTCAGGCATGGGATCCCATTTCACAGCCCTTCACACACGAGGGTCCCCCTCCCCGCTTACCCCACCCAGCCCCCTTCCATCTCCTTCTGGGCATTGGTGTAATAGCACCCTTCCCCTCTCGCACCCCCCTGCCCAGAACCCTTGGGCCGGAGTCAGCTAGGCCACAGCCCACACCTCCTCTGTCACCATCCCAGCCCTGTGCACGCTCCCCTTGCTCCGAGCAGGGTGCAGAAGCCCCAGAGATCAGATGTCCTTCCTGCCCTGGCCCAGGCCACAGCTGGCCTTCTGGAATGTCACCGTATCCCCCAACGATGTCCTGCCCCTTGTCGTCCAGGGCTGCCCAAGGGCGTGCTGATTCCAGAAACTGGCCTGTTCATGCGTGCCCTACCTCGGGACTGCATGAGCCTGCAAAGTCAGGGAAAACCCAGCATGAGGCCCCTGCCACCTGAGCCCGCACCACCCAGCTCCCTCCAGAGTCCCTGCTTGCCTCCCCAGCCCTCCCACCCCAGTCTACCTTCAGACGCCCCAACTACTCATTGCTCCCCGTGGCCGCTGGGCCCCTGCCCCTGCTCCTCCCGTCCAGAGCATTCCTCTTTTCCCTTTGAGGATGTTGAGCTCCTCCGCGATCCTCAAAAACCCACAGAAGCTGCACCCCTCTGAGAAGCCTTCCTTGGCCTGCCGTGTCACCCTAGTGGTGCCCTGGGAGAACCTCCTTCCCACGGTCACATCTGGCTCTCCCTCCTCCCCTGAGAACTGAGAGTGACGCCACCCTCCCTCTGCACTCTGCCCACCGTCACACAGCTAGGCCCCGAGAGCCTGCAGCGCCTGAGCAAGGGGATGTGCGTGAGGCTGAGGGCGGTGCCTCTGCCCGCCGGGCAATGGCGCTGGGGTGAGGGTCTGTGGGGCAGCAGCCTGTACACCACAGTGGCCGTGAGGACCTCACCTACTCCGAGCTGTGCAGCCTCGGGACAGGTGGCCCTGGGAAGCCAGCTCTGGCCCCCCCAGCACCCCCCCCCCCCCGCGTCACACAGGAGCGCTACTGCACAGCCAGCAGGGTCACCAGATCCTGAGACGCAGGACAAGGGTGACCACCATGGTGACCACCCCAGCCACCAGAACTTTGAGCCCTGTGCCACACCTCTCCCATGCATGTCACCTGCCCTGGTGTCTGGCACGCGGGTCTGTACACAGCCGCGATCTTCGGGTGACCTTGTGCGCCGGGAGCTCAGCCGCTCCAGCCCTCATGTGCAGCAGCCACAGCCCCTGCTCCACGCCCCTCCCCGCCACCCCCACTCCCGAAGGTGCTAACTCTGACAGGCCTGACAGCGGAGCCGGGAAGGCGAGCCTGCAGGGGCCATAAATATGCCAGGCTGCTCCGGCGGCGGCTGCGCGCTGTCCCCCCTCCCGGGAGCCCACTTCCCGGGCCAGATGCAGCTGTAAAACATCAGCCCCTCGAGAACCAGCACAGACCCCGTCACTGCCATGCCGCTTGAAACCGCAGCCTCTCCAGGTGACCCAGGCGGCTGGCCCGCCTGAGGACCTGGCCTGAGTGGGTAACCTCCTGACGCAGGGAGGATCTGCTGAGGGTGGCAGGCGGGAGCTGCAGGGGTGGGGGGGGCGGTGCATGGACAGGACCCCCGAGTTGTGCAGCCTCAGCGCCCCCCACGGGAGCACTGCGTGCCGCTAGGTGGAGGGGCACAGAGTTCCCCGGGCATGAATGAGCCCACAAATCCCACACAAGCCGAGCGCAGCCCGCGGGGTCGAAAGGCCTCATTTGATTGGAAACACCTGCTCTCCCCTCTGGCCTGGCCTCAGAGGGGAACAAGAGCACCCACGTGCCAGCAGCCGCCACTCCCCGCAGAAGCCCCCGCCACCACTGCTCCAGAGGCCTGCCAGCTTGTGGAGACTAGAGTCAGGGAGGCCCATGGCAGCCTCCCATGGGTGCCACCTGCCCCGCAGAGCGAGCGGGGGTGGGGGAGAATTCTCCCCCTGTGGGCTGCACCTGCAGGGTGCCCCACTTCCAGAGGCCAGCGCTCAAGCTCGACTGTGGCCCTTACTTCCCCTGTCCTGCCCAGGTGGGAGAAGGAATGATGACAGAAAGATGTACCCCCTCAAACTCAAACGTTGGCACTCTGAGCCGGCCCCCTTGCCAACGCCTTGGTCCCCAGACCTCCCAGACAGAGCCATGTTCTCTGATGTGTCCCTGTCATGCTCACCTGCCCACATGTGCTCCCTCCTTCTCCCCTTCCACAGCATGATGCCCAAAGGCCCAGCCGTGACCTTCCAGGAGGGCCTGGCCACCGCCCAGAGCAGAGTTGTGCGCTTACTTAGGAGTTGCAGGGTGCGCTTTCGGCCCCTGGGCTGTGTGGCTGATGCCCAACCCCTCAGTGGGACAGCAGGAGCGGCAAGGTCCCTCCACCTCCCGGCCTCCCACACATGAGGCTGCTGGAAATGCCAGGCCTACCACTGCAGTGACCCAAGGGCTGGCTGGTTGCCCCTTGCAGTGGTGGAAGCCAACATCTGTGGGGTCAACCGCCTGGCTGGATGGCCTGCGCCACCACCCCCAGCTTCACCGAGGGCTCGGGTTAAGGTGGCTGGGTTCCCGGGGAGGCCCGATGCCACCATGGTCCTGAACATATCCACCAGTCCCAGCTGCAACTTACGCTGTCCTGCTGGGCCTCCGGAGAGCAGAACTGAGAGGAGATGGTGAGAATAAGCAGCCTGGCTTGGCTTTCTCCAGTGAGAACAGGGCTACGGGGTGCAGGGAGGGGGCAGGGTGCTCTGGCTCAGGAGTAAATGAGAAAGCAACTAAGAAACCCACCCAGGTAGCAAGTGACCCTGTGAAGCCTTGGGCTCTGGAGTGCTCACGGGGAAGAGGAGACGCCGGACTCCGCATCCAAGGACGGGGTGACCAAAGAGGCTGAGTCCGGGGTCCAGGTGTGGGCACAGGGGCAGATCCGAGGCTCAAGGAGGCGGCTAAGTAGGACGCAGCCAGGGTGTGACAGGGGAACCTCCTCACGTGCTAGATGCCAGCAAGACAGGAAGTCTTCAGGGCTGAGGACTACGGCCCGCGGGGAAGAAGGACAGAGCTCCAGCCTCCTGGCAGGAAGGGGCCAACGCACAGCATCCCGATACACAGAGGCCTGGGTGGATGAGTGGCATTCGCAGCATGACATCTCCTTGATATCAGCCCTGAGGAGGCCTGAGGGCACGGCTGAAGTCCCAGCCCCACTCCAGGGTCAAGCTCGCATTGAGCTCAGAGCACAGGTCGGGTGGGAACCCATCAGCTCCTGCTCTTCCGTCTGATGCCCCTGGAGAAAAGGCTGTGGGGAGCGGTGCTGCAGGGCGTGGCCGGCCTCCAGCACAAGGAGGCCTGGGCACAGGTGCCCACTCAGATCTCTGAAGGCCAGGGCTCCGTGGCGACAGGGAGACAGCCTGCCCTCCTCTCCCCTGCACCCTGGGCACGCATGTTACTCTAAGCCCTAGGACTTCATGGGTCTCACCTTTAGCTCAGCCCCTTGTCTGGGGCTGGGGCTGGGTACACGCGCATGTTCACGACGACCACGTACCTCACGGAGAGGGACTGCCCCTCTGCCGTGTCTCTGGCTCGGCCCCTTCCCATTCAAGTCCAGGCCTCATGAAATGAGCGTAGCTGTACCGGAAGCCACTCTGCCCTTGGCCGTCCCCTGGGTCCCTGTCACCCTCTGCTCTCTTTGGTGGTCTTGCTGGGGCAGTCCCCCCTCGGGCCAAGGCACGGCTGGATAGGGAGGTGCTGCTACCAAGACTATCCCTCTGCTGAGGGCTTCCCTATCTGAGAACGTCACTGTGGGGCCTGGGTTGAGCTCTGCAGGACCAGTCAGGGAACCTGACCTGGGGGAATCACGTCCCGCGATGGGAGTGTGCTGGGCACATGCATGGGTGGCAAGCACCACTGACCCGCGGTCTCCAGTGTCCCCCAGTGCGCGTCTCCCTGCAGCGCTTTGGTGCACCGCTCTGTGGGAGCCCGTCCTCCTCCTCCCGGTCCCCGCTCCCAAGAGCAGCTGCTGCAGCTCCTTCCCCAAGCCTCTAGTCCCCGGTGCTCAGCAAAATTCCCCTCTGATTGAAGCAGCTGCGCTCAGTCGCCTCCGGAGCTCATCAAAGCCCTGAAGGCGGATTAACCAGGGCTGCCCATCAGCCAGCCATTGTCGCCTCTGCCCGCCGCGGAGCCGCTGCGCTCCACTCAGGGACACGGAACAGAGGATGTTGCTTTCAGAAAGTCGTGCGGACTTTCAGGGGCATGGAGTCATCCCGTTGCTTCCCAGACTAGCTGATGAGTTAGAATTTTAAGACGGCGTCCTTTGAGAAGCTTGGAGTCTCAGGCGTCACCTCAAATCTTGTTCTGACTAAGCTTGGGGTAAAATAAGTAAATCTACTCTTTGACACTGACTTAGGAGCCCCGCACCCTGGCTTACTCAGAGTCGAGGATTTCACCAACAGCGAGCCGCAGAGCAAGGATCCAGAGGTGGGGGAGACGTCGAGGGAATGGGCCCTGGATACCCGCCTCTCGCTCCGCACACACGTGCCCCAGGCAAGCCGCCGCCACAGCCGGCCTTGCTGCATACGCAGAGTTGAGTGCTGGCCTGCTGCTCCTGGTGGTCCCACATTCTATGCACCCCACTTTGAGGAGCGTCAGGATGAGCCCAGCTGGAACCCAGCTCTACGGTTGAGGGCATCTGTCCCGTATGGGGCCATGAACCCTCACATTCACACACACGCTCACGTAGGCTCCCAGGACCCAGGCAAGCTGCCTTCCTGGCAGTCCTCAGAGACTCCACCCTACGGCACTCGAATGTGCTTCAGCTGGAAATAATGGGTCTCAAGGAATCCCAGGACTCCGAGTAACCCACCCATCCTCTTACCCCACAGCCTCAGTGGGCACATGCCACACCCACCACCGCGCTGGGGTGGGGGGTGATCAGGGTAACATACAGGAGACCATGGCTCAGCACCTGTGTGGTCTGAACTGAGCCCTGCCTACAGCACCACGTGCCCAGAGGTGGGCCACAGGTTCAAGGAGGGACACTGTCCTGGTGCCCAAGCCTGAGCTCGTGAGCTGACCCACCGGCGGCCACCGTAGCACCCACTGGTCTGAGTCTGTTTCCTCCTTTGTGGAGTGGGCCCACTGCCCCTCCCAGGGGTCAGGCTGTGGGAATACTTCCTGAGTCAGCGGAATCTCTCTGGAGTTTTGGCAGCTCCGGGGCCCTCAGGTGTCAGGGAGTGGCAAGGACAGGGTGGGCATGACACCCGGATTATGTGCAACTTAACGTCCAACTATAAACAGCGCCTGGATAACGAACCGTGCATAGTATTAAAGACCCAAATGTGATAAACAAAATTTTGAAGCAATTAAAGCATAAAAATAGTTTATAATCTCAGGATGAAGGGAAGCTTTTAATTAAGAACAAAAGAAGACTTATAAAGAGAAAAATAATCTATTTGAGTCTATCAAACTTAAAACTGTCATATACGGAAAAAAAATATGAATGGTTAAAAGATAAGTGACAAACTGGGTCCAGTGGTGCAAGCCTGTAATCCCAGGCCTCCGAGAGGGTGAGGCAGGAGAAACACAGGGTTGGAGACCAGGCCACTGAGCAACTTAGCGAGACCTTGTTGCAAAATCGAAGCTAGAAAATGGGCTGGAGATACATCTCAGTGCAGAGATCTAGATTCAATCCTTTTACTGAGCAAATAGAGAGAGAGAGAGAGAGAGAGAGAGAGAGAGAGAGAGAGAGAGAGAGAGAGAGAGGAGAATATAAGCAGCAAAGTGAGGCAAATTTTGCAATCTGTGGCAAGTAGTAGATCAGTATCCGGCACACATAAAGAACATGTACAGACGAGTAAGGACTCAGACGACTCCGTGAAGAAGCCGGCGAAGCCCACGAACAGGCAGTTTGCAGAAGAGGAAGTCTGTGTGATAGGTACATACTGAAGTATGCTCGCTACGATGCGATGGATAAACCAGTGTTCAGGACTCTAACATTACCTCTGTCAGAGTGGCACAAGTCCGACAGTCTGATGCGCTGCCACTGGTGTGGAGCGTGGGACATCTAGCTGTGGGACGAGGCCTGGAGAGTCCCTGGTGTTACCATGTTGGTCAAGAGCGTGAGCCCCGGCCCTCTGTGTTGCCTTTGGGGCACCACACTCACAAGTAAGGGTGGAGGGGACAGGCTTAGCAGCCCAGTGCCCACCTGGGGGTGGCTTCCTGGGTGTCTCCCGGCTGCTTGGCCCTAAACGGGCTGTGTCCTTCCTCCCTGCCTCAGTTTCCTGAGCCACACAGCGTGTGCTTTCCCTTGGAACATCTTGTACGGATTCTGTGAGCAGATGCACAGAAACCACGCACGCCCTCTGATGAGAGGCAAGGCTGCTGGCCCGCAGCCAGCATCCTGTGACTGTGTGTGAGGGACAGCCCTGGGCCCGAGCCAGCGCCACTGCTAACGGACACACGCATGGAAGCACATGCACGTAAAGGATGCCATAGCACCCACAGACACCCACAACGGACCCGTGTTGTCAGAGTGGACGGGTCTTAAAAACAGTGTTAAGTAACGAGGAATTGCAGAACATTACTTACACCACGATCCCATTTATGTAAATGTTTAATCACACAGAACAATAGAACATATTGTTTACGAGGCTTGTGCGCAGAAAAGGTATAAAACATGGACTAACTGCTCCCTAATTCACGATGGCCAGCTGGCTCTTGGAGGGAACTCTGCGTGGAGGTGGGGTGGCTGGACGGGAGACTCTGTGGCAGAGTCCCCTGTGGCTGTCCAAGATTTGCGGTCTTCCATATTCCCATTTTTAGGCAAAGTCATAAAGTCCTGGGCCCTACTCAGCCAGCACTCACCTCCCTCTGGCTCCTTCCCTGCTCTGACGCCCCGCACTCTCCGACCACCCAGATTCCCTCCACTGCTGATCTCTCCCCCAGCAGGCTGATCTCCTAGCACCCTCGCCACTCACTGGCTGAGGTCACCTCTAGGCCTCCTACCCAGCCGTACCCTCTGTACAACTGCCCCATTGACGGCTTCTCCCCGTCACACCCACGTCCCAGGATCACCAGCCACTCCGAGTTCCTAGTGTAAATGGTGGTAGGAGAGCATTCTGGAGTCAATGAACCGGCACTGGGGTCCTGATGAAGAGGGCATGAAGGGGAAAGGGAAGGCATGGGGTCTGCGTGGTAGGTAGATGGTGGGAACGACAGCGAGGCTGAGCTGGCCGTCCTCGTGCAGGTAACACCCAGGGCCCTCCAGTGACTGGATGCTGGCAGCGCCACAAGGTGACAGTGACACACAGATAACCTGCCTCGCTCGCCTCAGCCTGGAGGCCACCCAGGCTCTCAGCCCCAGAGCTGATAATTGGGTTGTAGGAAGGGCAGCCTGGCCCTTCCCAAGCGTGGGCAGTCCTGAGTCCCAGAACACTCCTCGCCCCTCCCCGGCCACCCACTTTGCAGCCCTGCAGAGGCTGCCTGCTGCATCGCCCTGGGGCCTCCAGGCCCCCTTTGCATCAAAGTCTCCTTCCTGGACCAGGCTCCCTGGAATGCTGTCCTCTGGGGCAAGAAACACGTCTTCCAGCGAACAGCTGTGACAGAAACAGCCAGGGGGGTAACGTGTCCCGGGAATGCTCAGCACCAGCCTATCCCCACCAATACCATCTCCATCCCCATAACCATCACCCCCATAACCGTCAGCATCACTGCCGTCACCACTATCACACCAATGCCATCCAAGCCTTCCCATTGGGTGACTCACTTCAACGTGGTCACAGTTCTGCAGGGCCGTTGGAAGCATCAGTGTCACGGCTATGTCCCAGGACCACTCCACCACTCCAGGTATAAATCAGACTCTTGTCCATCACCGCCATCCCTGTCACTGTCTCCGTCGGGGTCAGGTCCTCCTACCCCTACCTGGTTTGTATTTTCTCCCAGGCTCCAGTCATAGCTGTGTGCACGCTTGTGGCCCCTGGGGACACCAGACACAGCGTGCACACCCTGTCAGGGGAGAAGGCAGCCCTTGGTTCTCATCCGTCCTCTACCCTACTAAAACAAGCCGTGAGACACGGAGACTTCAGGACACCCTAATTACGGGGAGACGCAGTGGGGCGTCCCGTGCGGGCCTCAGCACCCTCTTTGCTCAGATCAGTGCCCTTCGTTGCTGGGCTGAGCACCTGCCACCAGGGCCTAGCCCACGGAGCCCTAGGCCTCCGTTATTGGGCAATTGCCCTCCAGTTTCCGGTTACAGACCCTGTGCCTCCCTTCCTTCGCTCGGCCTGATGTTGTTATCCAAGCCTACTATGTGACACCAGCCACCGTTCCTGTCTTTGAGATGGGATACGGGCTTCCCAGCAGTGAATGTCTCAGGGTGGGCTCTCCAGAAAGTTTCTAAGACAGAGATTAGTGTGCCCAACTGCTGCAGGGTGCCATCTAAGAAATGCCTACCAGGGAGCAGAAGGGCCAGGCAGAACAGGGGGAGCTTCACTGGGGGGTGGGGGGCACAGCCAGTGGAGGGCCTCTGTCAGCCTTTGGGAATCCAATGGCCCCGTAGCGTGCCCCTATTGAGACAAGGACCTATGTTCCTGAGCCCACAACTGGCTTTGCCCACCCAGGTGTGACTGAGGGTCATACTGCAGGCAGGGCACTTGCCACTATGGGGTGAACAGCCTGCCCGTGAAGGGCATGAGCAGCACACGCTTCCTCCCCGGCATGCTTGGTTGGACGCCTCTCTGCAGAATGAGCTCTCCTGGCCTCCACCATCATCTGCAGGCACTGTCACTGTCTGTTTCAGGGCTGGGCCCTCCTGCCCCTGCCAGGCTTGTATTTACACCCAGGCTCCCGGTGTAACGTTTCTCTCTTTGAGAGAAAGCTGCTGTCTCCCTCTGCCCGAGGCTCTACCTGCCCTTCTGATAGCAGGTAATGAAGATGTGACCTCCAGAGCGGGGAGTCCTGATCACACGAAGGACCATCATGGCTAAACCACTGGTGCCCGAGGCCAGGAGAGTGAAGGAGCCACCCCACCCTCTCCTTACCACTCATCTGTCTTGCTCCAGATGCCACCCTCCATTGCACACACTTTCTGGTTTCTGGAGAGAACCACACCTTGGGGTTCGGCCTCAGGGCCCCCGTGCCCTCTCTCCAGGTTCTCTGACACTCCACAGGGGCGGGGTCTCACTGCTGCTGGCTCCACAGCCATGTTATACCTACCATCAGTCAACAAGTGTCTGCTGAATGACTGAGGAAGTGTAGCAACTTTTCCTCTACAACTGTAGATATCCTGGGCTCAGGGCAGAGGTGGGCTTGGACACGAACAACGGCCAGTGGGTCAGAGATGGGAGAAGTACAGCCCCCTCTGTTGGTCTCTCCTGCCTTCCTAGTCCCGCCGCTTGAAGAGGGATGGGGAAGAGGCACTTCGAGCTCCCTTTAGCCCGCTATCCTGGGCAGAGAGCAGGACCCAGTAACCCTGTTTCCCCTCTGCAGGCCACAGCAATGCTGCAGCCAGATCTCACGACTCAGCTCTCTCTGTCCGATGGGATGGAGGACAAGGAGTGTGACAGGCCTTTCGCAGCTCTTGTGAAGAGCCCCCCTCAGTGTCTGTCCACGTGGCAGAGGCCTTGGGACATTCCTGCACTGTTACCATTTTTAGGTGACACCCACCTACTGTGTAGTCACCCTTGACACCTAATTGGTGCTGACAGCCTCTCTGGAAAGAGTGCCCCAGCCATTCATCTGCGGTTCTCCTTGAGACGTGTGTCACAGGGACCAGCTAGGCGGACCGTGAGCCCACTGTCCCCCTGTGGGAGGAGATCCTATGCTACATGGGGACCAGGTGCCTGGGCTAGCCTCACGGGCTGCACCTGCTGCTGAGTGACCTTGACAAGCATTTGAGCTGTTGCACCTGGACAAGATGATTCTTAGTCTCAGCAGGAGCATCGGAGGAGCAGACAATGGGGGAGACCCTGGACACTGTGGCTACAGCCCTGGCACCTACACACATTGAGGTCCAGACAGACAACCCTGAGACTGACACCAACACCACTGAGAACATACGTATACCAAAGCTGACACCAGCCCACCAACAGCAGCAGCGCTGGTGACGGCAGCACTGACCATGACCCAAGTGCGCCAGCATCGCCCACAATGTTGACAACAGAAGGCTCACACTGACACCTTAGACACAAGCACAGCCCAACTACAGCCCCACCTCAACACCCACGGCACAAGTGACAGCAGCCACACGCCAACACCTATAACGCGTGCAGCAGCCCAACAACAGCCAAAGGAAAAAACAGCCCAATGATAGCCATACTCAACACCTGGACACAGGCACCCGCCCCAACACGCCGCAGCCAAGAACTACAGCTCAGAGCCAGACACTAGCTGCAGACCACCAGCAACATGGCACCAACACGGGCACCACACACCGACAGCCACCTGACAACAGCGCAACTGCCACAGTGCTAGTGACAGCAACTCTAATGCCAGTGATGTCACCCACAGCGCCGGCAACCACGATAGCATCAGCCTCAATACCAAGGACACAAGCACCGGCCTTGGTGGCATTCACCTCACCCCAGGGGCACAGGTGACAGCAGTACTAACCACTCCATTTCCAATGACCTCAAAGGAAACAGCCCCAGGACAGTGCCCACACAGCATGGGCAGAGGCACCCTGGTGGCAGGTGCAGAACCTCAGAAGCCCACCCTAATGTGTCACTGAAGACAGGCCCCATGGAGCCCTGCAACCGGCATATGCTGCGTGCACAAAGTATGTTCTCCACGTTGCTGCTAGTGACAACCTTAAGGGCTGGGGCCAACGCCTGTCCCCAGTTCACAGAAAGGAGCCAAGGTGTGGCTAGCAACGTGGCTAAGGTCACAGAGCTGGGCGCAGCAGGAGGGGCCACCCCCGGGATGTCTGGTCCCTGCCCTGCTGCCCGGCCACGTGGGACCTCTGCCCTCAGATGTGGGGGGGTCCAAGAGTCCACAGAGAGAGACCGCTAAGAAGGGCAGCTGCAACGGGAGAACAGGGGACACCGGGAGGCAGAAGCGTCACTCAGGGATCAGACAGAACTAAGAGCAGGAGACAGGCGTCATGGGCACGCCTATCTGAGCTCTCCTCCCACAAAGGGACCTTTGCTGGTAACTGGGAGGAGGGAGGCACAGATGTGCGTCTCAGTGCAGGAGGGAACAGAGAGCCCTGTCCCGTTTCCAACAGGGAAAGCCAGGAAAAAATGTACAAACACCAGACTGTGGGAGGTGCTGCTGGGGAAGCAGGGGAGGCAGCAGGGCTGGTGGGAGGGTAAGGCACAGTGCCCTTCCTCAGGTATCGCTAGACCCCCCCAGCCTGTGGTCCCAGCCACCATCCCACGGCTTCCTGGGGCGGGGGGCTGTGCTACGAGTGGCCCTCAACCGCAGGACCAGAAGGAGGGGCGATGACGCACGCACAGCCCCGGGTGCCCAGCCTGGGCCGAGGGCGTTCTGTGCAACGCCTCGTGACCGCCAGATGCTCTGCGGCACCCCCTTTCCAGTCAGCAGGCTGGAGACTTGAGTCACCAAGAGGTGACATTAATTGTCCGCAGACCCAGCATGGGAGAGAGCAGGGCTGAGCCTACTCCAGGCCCACAGTGCCAGCCCAAGCCTGCTGGATCTGGGGCAGCCAGGGCTGCGGTGCTCCGCTCACAGAGGAAAACCCATGGTGGCCGAGAACAGATCAGGGACCCAGGAGAACCGTCAGGCTCCCGGGCACACAGGGCCCAGTGCGTGGAACATGAAACCCGCCCCTCCTCCCACTCAGCCCCGGCTGGGGCCCCACTGACCTCCGGCATGGCTGCCCACGCTCAACTGTCTCAGGAGCCGGGAGGGAGCTGGGGCAGAGGGGCCAGCGACTCTCTGTCTACAGAAGGGGTCAAAACAAACACACACTCTCTTGGCTTCCTGCACAACGAAATTGAGTTTTACATGTCAGTGTTTGGCCAGGAAGGAAAAACAAATGCCAGCGAAGGCAGGGTTGTCGTGCCCATGTCGCGATCACTTACCGCAGCTTAAACACGCGGAGTAAGGAGGGGGCTGGGAGGGGACAGGACGAGCGGCCTGGCCCCCGCACTGATGCCTGTGCCCGCTGACGGCTGGGACGGCAGGGCGGCGACCGCAGATTCCGGCAGGGACGAGAGTCTTCCGCTCCCGGCTGAGTCCCGGAGCCCTGTAGAGGCACCCTGAGGAGCCAGTGCCCTGCTGTGGGGCACCCTTCTGCTCCCACACAGCGCCTCTCCTTCCTGGGAGGAAGGCCGTGGCGCCCCCTGCCTGCCTGCTGCCGGGATCCTGGCATCTCCGCGCCCTGGATTTGAGCCTCGCGTGCCCTGGAGGTGCTCTTCAGTCACATGGCTCTCTTCCGGTCGCCTCTGGGGACAAACTCTGGGGACACCCAGGAAGTCTACGGACACGAGGCAGAGCTCACGACCCAGAGATTTGGGTATGGATGCCTTGTGGATAACTGTGTCCAGCAGGCCGACCCATGCAGGGCCCCAAAAGACATCTCTGACCACATCCAGATAAAAGTAGTGGCCAAGACTCTAATCAGGCGGGATCCAAGGGGCAAGGACCATGGGGCCCCCTGCCCAGTTCACCTCGCCTGTGCTCTCAACGTCTCCCCATTCCTTGGCCAGCAGGTAACCCATTCTGTGTGTCTCCAAGTCTCTCAAAGTGGCTGGCCTCCACCCCCAGTCCTCACTGGTCTCTGGCCAGTCCCAGCCTGTATTGAGTCCCCTCCTTCCCTCTTCACCCAGGGTCAGCCTCTAAATGGTACTAGCCGGGCCCAGTGGCACAGGCCAGCAAGCAATGGGCAAGGGTAGCAGAGGCCTCAGTCCCCACCTCAGCCTGCTGGCCCCGGTTCCCCACAAAGACCAGGTGTGAGCTCAGGGCCACCTGTCCCAAGTGGAGGGACAGCCACCCAGGCTGAGCACAGCCCTCATCAGAGTGGCAAGAGGCCGTGTCCACCTCGGCTCTCAGTCTAACAGAAGACGCGCCAGCAGACAGACCAGGGGCCCGTAGGGCCCTCTCCACAGGGGACCTGAGGCTGGGACTCATGAGACCCTGCTTGGGAACCGATCTGGCTTCCAGGAGACGGGAGTGGGCCTCGTGGACGCATTCAGCCTAGGCCAGAGAGGACGTCATTCCCCAGAGCATCACGGGATATCCACATGCTATGGGCTGCAGGGTGGCATGAGGAGCAACAGGTCGGGTCCTGGCCCTGAGAAAGGCTGTCCTGAGCTGCCCGGATTGGAGGGGCTTCCTTGCTACCCACCCGGACTCCTGGGCACCTGCAAAGGCAGGCCAAGGAAGGCTCCGCCATTATGAGGGCTCTGGGGTGCTTGTCTCCCAGGGCCTCTGGAACCTGGAATTTAGCTGTGAGCTCTGCTGAACTGAGGGCTCTGCCCCAGGGAGGTCCTCTCTCTCTCTCTCTCTCCTCTCTCTCACTCGCTCTCTCTCTATTTTTCTCCTCCCACTCACAAAACGAAAGGCATGAAGTTCACAGTGGTGATGGCCTCGGCTCCAACCAACTGCCCCAACAGGAACACACCATGAAGACAAGACTTCGTGAAGGAGCCACGGGTGGGGGAGCCGGGCCGTGGGCGCTGTCCATCACGTCACTCTCAACAGCACGATGCCTATGCAGGTAGAGCCCCGGACCCGTACCACGGCCCGGCAGGACCCGCCCAGCCTCCCCTCCCACCAGACCACTCATGGTCACAGGAGACGGAGCTGCTGCCTACCAGGGTGTGGGGGAGACAGGACGAAATGTGGAAGAACACCAAGGAAATGTTCCGTTTCCAGATGCCATTGTTAGAGTAATTATACATATTTTAATAGGCTTTATATTTCAGAGCTGTTTTAGGTTTTTGATAATGTGGGCAAAAAAAAAAGTCTGAAGGTGCTTCACAGACGGGCGAGCTGTAGGGGACTTCGGGGACTGAGGAGAGTGGTGCTCTGGGCCAGCCGTGGGGACAGCAGAGTCACTGAGACCCCCATGCTGTCCCAACAGCCCGGGTGTCTCCGGGGGGGAAGAGCGGCCGCAAATTGCCAAGCATTTGAGGGGAGTCCTGTTCTGGAGCAGCTGCACCCCTGGATCCTGGTTCCAAGAACCCCGGTGAGGGATGGGGGGTCACCCTGCTGTCCCTCAAGAGCGTGGCAGCTTGCCTCGCAGACAAGTCACAGAGACAGCAGCTGTCCTGCCAGGCCTGCGGGGGGCATCTGCTCCAGCAGCCCCAGGCAGCCGGGAGCAGGGGGAGAAGGGGGCTGGGCCGGGAGACCAGCGGAGGCCAACCTCAGGGCTTCAGGGACCCGGCCAGCAGCGCTGCCCCGTGTGAGGCCCTCTGCAAGGCAGCTGGACTCAGCCTCGGAATGTCCCCAAGGACTGCGCCCAGACTGGGGTGCAGATCTGGGGTGCCAAGACCAGAGGCAGCGGCAGCCTGGCAGAGACCCAGTACGGCAGAAGGACAGAGGTCCCCAGGGCAAAGCAGCTCCCGCCGGGGGCAGGGGAGGCGGGCTGGGGCCTTCGGAAAGATGAGTCCAGGAATGCAGAGCTCCAGGGGACAAGAGCCAGCAGCAGAGAGAGGGACCACCGGGAGCGACAGGGAGGCCAGGGCAGCCTCAGGAGACGCCGAACGCGGGCAGAGGGAGCCAGCCAACCAGCGAGTGACAGAAACTCCAGAAAGCAGCTCAGCGTGGTGGCTCGTGCCTATGATCCCAAGTAGGACCTCAGGTTCATAGCGGGCTGTCCTGGGCAAATGAGCGAGATCCAGTCCCAAAAACTGAAGGGGAGAGAGGGAGAGAGAGAGAGAGAGAGAGAGAGAGAGAGAGAGAGAGAGCGCACAGGAAGAAGAGCCCAGAAAGCGGGGTCGGACAGATCCAAGTAACAGCTCCGTAAGCCCTCCCCTTGTCCCGCTGGGCTGATTTTCTTCTACCCAAGGACCTTGGCGTGTGACTGGCAGGAAACCGTCTCTAAAGGGGTTATTGGCTACAGTGGGGCCACTAGGTGGGCCCTGATCCACTCTGACCTGGACATGAAGCCGTGCTGATGGACGCGCACAAAGGCACCGGCACGTGAGGACACAGGGAGGGTCTGGCATGTCCTGGCCAAGGACGGAGACCCCAGGGTGTGCCCTGCTCCCCTGGACCTCGGGCTCTGGCCTCAGCCGTTTGGTGGCAGGTGGCGCTGACTCACAGGCCCGGCTCCAGACACGGCAAGCAGCTGAGAACGCAGCCCCCGGGCGACCGCCGCCCGCTGCGAGCATGCGATCACGCAGACTCAGGAGTCGGGGGGCAGTGAGGAGACCCGGGCAGCGTCCAGAGATGCCGGAACATAGCAGCGAGTAAACTCATCATGCAGAGGACCGAGAATCAAAATGCCACCGTCTCCACAGTGACCAGGATGCCGGGACTGAGCCTGCGCGGGGAGGGGCGGCCGGCAGACCCCTCACAGACCCCCCATGCGCCAGCCCAGGCAGAAGGGCCCTGTTGGCATTACAGAGGCTCCTTCGGGAGGGTGGGAAGAGGAGGGGGGAAGCAGATGTCCCAGGACCACCTGGAGCTTAGGAAGGGCAGTCGGGGCGGGGGAGGGCCAGCAGGGTCCAGTGTCCAGAGGGACAGCGGCCAGGGTCCCTCGTCACCTGGAAGAGGACCCGCAACCTGAGAAGTGTTCGAGATGAAACATGCGCTCAGTGTACAGAAACCCAAGCACATAGAAAAATAAGGCCATTATTAGCTTCAGAGGGAGAGCCGGCAGCTCAGCTAGGCGGCGAGTTCATGAAATTGATCTCAGAGACACGGCATGATTACGGTGCACAGCGCGGGGGGCAGGTGGCCCCGGGCGGCAGAGGGAAGGGGGGTTGACAGATAAGGGCCCAAAGGGGGGACGCAGAAGCAGTGCACACGTGCCATTTGGAGAGCCGAAGTTAAAAATATCACCTCGTCAGGGAGGAGATCAACACGTTTGCTCTGGGAGCCACTGAGCCGGGAGGGGGCCCTGCAGGCCGGGGCGTGCACAGTGAGCCCGTGGGTGCACTGCCCCTCCTGTGCACTGCACCGGTGACCACAGGCCGGGCTGGAGGCAAGGCGAATCTGTCCTCTCACGCTGGGTCTGAAAGGAACCGGCTCTGCCCCTCGGGAGGCCCTAGGGAGGCCCCTCCAGCCTCTGCCAGCCCGGGTGGGTGGCGCTGGGCATTTGGCCGCTCTGCCTGCACCCCAGCCGCTGCTCCCGCCTTCCCCGTTTCTCCTGCTTGGATACTTATCTTCAGATTTTCAGCCCTTTAGATGACCCAGTTAATCTCAGCTCAGAGCTTTAATTTCCTCTGTAAAGATCTTCATCCAGATAAGGTCACATTGCCGGGCCTGGGTTAGGGTGTGCCCCTATGGGTTGGATAACCTACTACCAAACCTCGATAAAAGGGTCCCCTGAGGGCAGCCCTGCCAGGTGACCCGAGGGCAGCCCTGCCAGGCGGCCCCTCCTCCTGTGGTCAAGCCTCTGGGAGCGGGGGGCTCATTACTCCACTCCTCAACTTTTTCTCCACACTCCTGCCAGGTCCCCATGCAGCCACAGTGAGACGGGCACCAGAAGCTGACAGCTCCTGGACACAGCGCTCCAGCGTGGCCGGGCAGCCAGGGATGTGGGCGTGGGGGGCGATAGCTGAGCCCCTGAAGCCAGAGCTTCCCATAGCAGAGATGCCAAACAGGGCACAGGCTCTGCACACACACACACACACACACACACACACACACACACACACACCCCTGGTCTCCCCTGCACACACACCCTCATGTTCTCACCCTGCACATCCTCACATGTGTGCACACCCAGACACACACACACACACAGTCACTGTCTATGTCCCCACTCTTCCTCCATATGGTACAGTGCGGGCCCTGCAGTTCACACCCCCACGTATGTATGGACGTGTGTGAGTGTGTAAGCCTCGCTGCTGCGTCCCCTGGAGGCTGCAGAACAGCCCAGCCCGAGAGGCCCCTCCCGTGTCTGCCCAGGCTGAGTGTCCACAGCCCCGCAGCAGAGGCTGTTGAGCTGACCCGCAGGTCGGAGGTGGGTCCTGTCTCTCTCCCCCCTCGCTGAAGCCGAGGGCCTAAGATTGGCCTTGCACCCCACCTTGACTTCACCCCAGCCATCACGTTCCGTGTGCTTTTTCTTTAAAACACACCCTCACCCTCCATGCCCCGCGATACCCCAGCTTCCTTACCCAGGCCCAACCCTGTTACCCTCTGCCACGGTCCAGGGCGGCAGCACCCACCAGGACTCACATGACTCGGTATGAGTGTCCGGGGGATGGGGAGGGGGTGCAAGCGTGTCTGTGTTGGACATGTCCCTGGCTGTTTGCCCGATGTGACGGCCACAGGCCACAGGGGCCACGTAGCACCTGACCTGGGTCAACACCCTGGGAGAAACAGCTTTTTCTGAACTGTCTGGAAGTGTGAAAATGGGAAGCAGAGTCCCAGTCACCACCTCTGACAAGACACAGGTGGCAACAGCTCAGAGAAGTCGTGGGGGTCCACTGTCCCCATGTCCCAATTAGGAGGGGTCACTGCCAAGCACAGGGGGTGGGGCAGGAGTGAGGGCTCAGTCCAGGGGCAGAGTGGAGGTGGAGACTCCTAGGACAGGTAAACAGTGCAGGGGGAGGTAGCAGGTTCCCCAGGTGACCTCCAGGGCACAGAACTCCGCTGGAGATTCGGGCACAGCCGGCCCCTCTTTCACGCTCGCCAACCAGCGTCCTTCCCCCCTTGCTGTGGGTGTCAGCAAATCAAAAAACCACGTAAGTAGATGAGGAAAATTAACTGTGAGTCTCACTTCTGAGGAAGAAAATGATCTCAAGGGGTAGAAATAACGGAAGACACAACAAAAGAAAATCAGTGCTCACGAGAATTTATTGCAAAAGCAAAATCCAGTATTAGAGCCCACGTTCCCTTTCAACAAATCAGGAAAGGCTCATCAAAATCCCCATCTCCGTTTCAGCTCAGAACGTGAGCCTCTTTACGCACCTGTGGAGCCTCCCCAGGTAGGGGTGGAAAACAGGGCCTCAGCCCAGCATGTTAACTGCAGCCCTGTGCACCGACTGGAAAGTGTCAAGTCTGAAACGTCTGGGGGAGACTCCGTGTCAGGGGCCGGGGAGGGGGAACGCCCAGGCCGGGGGTTAGGCCCTCGCTGGCTACACTGGGCCAGTGATGCCCTCCTTCCCCTAATCACAGACAGCACAGCCTGCCGGGAGAGGCGGGGGGCACCAAGAATGAAAGGCTTCTGCCTGCAGAAGTCCAGCAGCGGCTGGCTCCCAATTTAGCGCTGAAAAGCCTCTGCACGCCTGCCTCACAGAGATAGGAGTGGCCAGGCGAATGGCAACTGTGTCCCCTCCTGCCACCCCTCCCCTGCGCCTCGGGGAGGAGGCGGCTGGTCAGAGGCCTGGGAGGGAGGCCACGGTGGCTGGGGACCTCTCCCGAGCGGCACTCACCAGCGCATGCCCAGTCGGCCCTCCTCGGTGGCTGGCCTTCTCCGGTGGGAACAGAAGGACCACAGAGGGGCTGAGGGAGGGGGTGCACCCTGCGGACAGCTGGGACCCCTGACCAGGTGCAGCACAGGCCTGAATGTGGCGGAGAGGTGGGTTCTGCTTGCAGAGCCCCGCAGAGAGGGGTTGCCCTGAGGACTTCGTAGGGACCGCAGCTCTGCCTCCACCGGGGGTCTCCTGTGGCCCAGAGTCGATATTTTCACTCCTAGTTCTCTGACAGAATCTGTGGCCATCCCAGGCTGCACCTGACCACACCAGGTGGCATGTGGACTCACTGTCCCTTGACCGGAGATGGCCACGGCTTTATGAAAGAGAAATGGGAGCTGCCCAGGAAGGAGGGACAAGGGCAGCTTGGGGCGAGCACCCCGGGGCATTCCATGCATCCTGCCAGGACGCCTTGTCCCCGGAGAACTCAGATCACCTGCAGAGGAGGAAACAGTTGTCCAGGGGGGGCAAGAGCAGGGTGGGACAGTGGCCAGTGAAGCCCAGCCAGGGCCCTGCCAGCCACAGCCCTGTTCTTCTTGCAAGTGTCCTTTAGAATGAGGGGGTGGCAGTCATGGGAGCCACTCCAGGGGGAGGGGCTCCCTCCTACACGTCCAAATATCCCCAGGGGCTTGGCACTGCCGAGGGACTGTCTGTCCAGCCAACGGCCCCCATCTGTCTTACTTCTAGTGCCACCGCTCTGATGGTGTCCATCGAGAATCCGCTCCAGCTCTGGACTGAGGGGGACTCCAGCATGTAACTCCGAGGCACAGAGGCGGCCCAAGCACTGTGCAGTCCTGCAGACCGTACCCTGTCCCTGGTGCCTTGGAACTCTATGGGCCCCGCAGGACAGGAGACCGCAGGAGCACCCCCGTCACGTTGGCCAGCGCCACCAGATAGGGTCCCATATCTGTCTGTAACACTAGCTCCTGCTCTGTGCTCCTGAGGGAGTCCTAGCCCTGTGTGGTCCTATTCCAGGAGGCAGTCAGGGCGGCCTCATGGCCACGGGTGGGGTGCCTATCCCCCACCCTGGTCCCCCACGTGGCAAGGACCTCATTACTTACCAGCACTGTGGCCTCAGGAGCTAAGTCTAAACACCAGAAATGCCGAAGCACCTCCCAGCTCTGCCTCTGGCCAACTCTATGGACCCTCCTTACATCCCTGCTGCAGGCGCTCTGCCCAGGGACCAGCCACGGACTAGCCCACCGCCCCCCACCCCCGTCCCCACAATCATCACCCATCAGGCTCTGCCTCTCGGGGGCGCCACCGCACACCCTGGAGACCCGTACACTGCCTCTGCCTATCCCGGGTCACTTGCACAATGCAGGAGCCAGGATGCCTCTGCACCGGCTGCCTCGTGTTCCCAGGCCGGAGGTGGCTGCAGAGGCGACTCTG
The DNA here is from genome assembly GCA_004027205.1 of Ctenodactylus gundi. Taxonomy (NCBI): domain Eukaryota; kingdom Metazoa; phylum Chordata; class Mammalia; order Rodentia; family Ctenodactylidae; genus Ctenodactylus; species Ctenodactylus gundi. The sequence continues at coordinate 228,119 of PVKB01001501.1, forward strand.
TCCCCACCCCACTCCTCCCACACCAAGCCGCTTTCTTGCTGGGACCTTTCCTCTTGAGGGGTGCTTCAGGTGGGGGACAGGAGTCCTGGACGATTAGGAAGAGGGGCTCGCAGCCAAAGCCTGTGCTGGGAGGGCGGGCGGGGAAGGGCGGCACTGAGGAGGCTGGTGTGGGAGAGGCCACGCTGGTGGAGACCAATCTGGCAGAGGCCGGGCTGAGGGAGAAGGGCCAGGGACATGGCGGCTGGCTGGACAGTGGGTGCAGGCCCTGTGGATGCGAGGCTGTGAAGGAAAGCCCAGAGGACAGGAGCTGGCGGGACCTCAGGCTGCACCAGGCTGTGCTGAGGGATTGTCCTACACTCCCTCGCTGACCGTACAGTGGCCAGTGACATGGCATTATTAGCTTCAGGTGTCAGAGGAGGCCACGGAGTCCCATCAATTCTGGGTCCCAGTCAGTGAGAGGCCAGGCTGGCCACGTGGCCTCCCAGCCACCTTTTCCTCTACGATGGGACGGTGGTGGCTGGGACGGGGTCACCTTGGACCCTGAAGGCCACGTACCCCTTTCCCAACTGCAATGGCCTCTGTCCCACTCGGAGGAGCCCCAGCATGCTTGGCTGAGCCAGGCATCCCAGAGCCCACCCTCCTGGGATAGCCAGGCTGTGCAGGTCATGACCACCCCTGGGTAACCATGGTAACACTGACCTGTGTCCCAGGAGCCTCCTGGGGACAGTAGGGACCCATGGCAGGGCTGCCGGGAGCTTTGCACGCTATCCAAATGCCAACCCCGTATTAGTCTCACAGCGCGATGCTCAGAGGTCAGTACCCACCCTACCACCCGTCCCCTTTGTCTCAGACATAACTGCCCGGCCTACGTCCCCGCTTCTATGATCGGTGGTTTCAGGGGACACAGCGCACAGCTCGGCTCCTTCCTTACAGAGTTCAGCCCCAGCAAGGTGTCAGCGACACCTGCACCTGACCTGGGCCAGGCCAGGACCTCTTCACCCAGCCACCCGCTGCGAGCCTCAGTTTCCCCGTTTCAGAAACGCGAACGCAGCCCTGCCCTGCCTCCTGGCGAGTTTGTCTGCTCTAATTCAGCTCCGAGTCTCTTGGCACGGATTAGGCACATCCAAGCGTGTCTATCGCGCTAGTCAGCTTGCGGTAAGGCCTGTTAAGGGGACGAATAACCCAGCGAAGAGGGAGGGGAGGGGAGGTGCAGGGAGCAGGGATTGGGGGGAGCTTCCTCAGGCGCTCAGGGCTGAGGGCGGCCGGGCGCCCAAGGGCCAGGGTGGAGGCGGCTGCAGCCCCATAGGGAGCCACCCCATGAGGCAGCACCCACTGTGAAACTGCGGAGTTTGGCCCAGAGGCCCTCTGGCCCCCCGTGGGGCATGGGGCAGCAGAAGGTACCGGTAAGCATAGCTACCTAACAGGGGCAGCTGCAGTTTTAAAAACCTTTGGACTTTCTAGTTAGGATGGGGGAGGAGGGGTCCGGGGTTGGGACAGCGGCCATTCCTTCCAGCGAAGATTTCATGAGCAGGCTGGCTGGGGAGGGGGTGCCTCCTGTCCCAAGGAGCCAGGCTGATGGTTTAGCTCCTAAACTATGCGTCCCCACTGAGCTGCTACAGAAACCCCAAGGCTTAGCAGTGAGGCCATGGTTAACCCCTGCAAGGACAAGAAAATCAGGGCCTGGGAACCAGCCCTGCTCTGCAGGTACCCCAGGGAGAGAGGAGGGCCAGGAGGTCAGGCAGCAGGATGGCCAGGGCATTAGCTGAGAAGGACGGGGACAAAGGTGGAGCGCAGGGCCGTGGAGCACCGGGGAGCCACGGAGCAGAAAGGCCACAGCTCACAGAGAGAGCCCAGAGCACAGGGGGCCACAGCGCACAGGGGGCCACAGAGCAGAGGAGCTAAGGAGCACGGGACGGGGCACAGGGGACCCACAGAGCCTGGGATGGGGTAGAGGGGACCCAAGGAGCACAGAGGGGCCATGGAGAGGGCTCGGGAGGCCTGCCACTTTGTTGTGGTGCTGGGATCCAACTCTGGTCCCGCGCGGACCAGGTAAGCACTGTACCAAGGTGACACACCGCAGCCCACAAAATGATATTTTAATACGATGTCTCAGGTGCCCAAGGAATGAGTCACCTTTTTATATTAAATTTATTTTAGTTGACAACAATCCTACGGATGGATCACCATGTGTGATGTGATGTCTTGAACTACGCACACCTCGTGGGGGCAGAGTGGAGCCAGGCCGCCCCGAGCCACCTCCCACACCTCTCACCCTCCACGGGGAGGGCACTGGGAACCTCTCTCTTCGTGGTTTTCAAGAACATGACAGCCTTCCAGGAGGCTGAGGCAGGAAGATCAGAAACTCAAGCCTAGCCTGTCTCAACACAAAAATTGCAAAGTGAGGGGGATGCAGCTCAGTGCAAAGGCCCTGAGGTCCTTCCCAAGAAAGAAAGAAAGAAAGAAAGAAAGAAAGAAAGAAAGAAAGAAAGAAAGAAAGAAAGAAGAGAGAAAAAATGAAAAATTAAGAAAGACATTTAAGTCCTCATCTCAGGCAGGTAGTGGCAGTGCGGCAGCTGGCGCTGCACAGACGGAAGAGTGCCTAGCACTGCGCACACAGCATCCACTGCCGCCATCCCCGCCGGCAGCAGCCCACAGCTGTGCCTATGCGGGAAACCAGGGACCGGCCTCCACGTGCTGGGAACCCAAGGGTGCTACAGGGGCATCATCTTGCGGGTTCATCATTTCCAGGTCTGCCTTTGGCATCCCCTCCCGGCGGCTAGGTCCAGCGAGGTGGACATGAGCAGGGCCGTGTGGCCTTCCCCAAGGCTGGGACCTGGAAGACCGTCTTCTGACCAGCAGGAGTTCCTAAGAAATGCGTTTCCTTTGCCATACAGTTGGGGCTAAGCTGTCACACATGACATCTGTGGCAGTAATATACTGCAACCGCAGATAATACCCGGAGTGACAGCTCAGCAGAAACACCAGAGTTCCTCGTGGCCATGGCCCTCAGCTGACCAGGGACCCGGAGAATGGGGCGGTGGGCACTCTCAGCACTACTGATGTGTCCAGGTGCATCCTGGGCTGGCAGGCTTCTCTGAGATTCTGCTCCACGCACCCAAAGCTCCAGCTGGGCTCAAGAGAAGGACCAGGAGGCCAGATCCTGGGATCCGAGTCCAGTTCTGCGTGAGAGCTGTGTAGTGTCACCAGCCCCTTCCCTCAAGAGTCCAACCTACCTCTGCAGGGTCAAGAGGTCAAGGCATGGCCAAGTGGGCAGAGAATATGGTTGCCACCCAAGGCAGGATTCCTGAATGGCCAAGTAGAGGGACAAACGCCCTGGACTTCGCCAGGGGCCTGGAAGCGTGAGCCGACATAGCTGATATGCACAGCACTGGGTAAGAGGGAAGATGCCACCCACAGTGGGGCACCCGGGGACAACGGGGATGGGGCTGGCACAGCCCTGGAGACGGCACGCTGGTGGACAGTGACACCCTCACAGGCTGCTGCTCTGCAGCCCTGCTCCCGGAACCGAATGCCCCAGGACTCCCCTTCAGAACCCCCCACCCCACCCCAACAGAGGACAGCCTTCCCTGGGACATCGGTGTTCACTAGCAGCCACGAACCGCCCGCGTGCCCAGCACACGGTCAGCGAGGGACTGGGTTATGTCCGCTGGGTGCTCAGCCCTGCAGCCAGCGACGTGTCAGGTCCACTAGCCACTGGTCTCGGCGGATGTGGCAAAGCGAGTCGGTCCCGCAGGTCTGTGGACACGCGGGCCTGTCCTCCCCGCTGTGCAGCGAGCCGGCCCCAGCCATGTGCTGTCTCAAGCCCCTGCTGTGCTAACGGCCCAGAGCCAGAGAAGATGGCCTCTGCCACCCGCTGCCCCTCCCGCCTCCCCCCACGAGCCACAGCCGGCGTCTGGGCGTTCATCACTGCCTGTGCTTCCTTATTTTACTGCATTTTTATGTCCTCATAAACAACACGCAATATTCTTTTGTAGGATCTTAAAGTTTGCATAGGCAGCGTGTTGCTGGGCATACTCTCCCGAGATGTGTCCACAGCGCAGGTGGGGCTCTAGCTCTGCGGCTCACACCGGCGCTCACCTCCGGCGCTGTGCTGGCCTTGGACTGGTGGGCGGCGCCCGACTTTTGCTGAATGCCACAGTCAGCATCGCTGCTTTCTTGGTGTCCCCTCCCACCCTGTGGTACAAGGAATCAAACCCCAAGCCTTCACATTGGGCTATATCCCGGCCCGTTTCCTTTCTCTCTCTCTCTCTTTCTTTTTTCTTTCTTTCTACATAGTCTCCTAAGTAACTAAGCTGCCCAGCTTGGGCACAAATTTGTGATCCTCCTGCCTCAGCCTCCCAGGGTGTCAGTATGACAGGCCTGCACCCCAGAGCTCCTTTCCGTGGCCCAGTGGTGCCCCTGCACAGCGGCGCCCACCACGGTTGTACGCTCCTCTGTGGGTGGACGGTCACCCGCTGCAGTCTCGGGCTGCCTCTTCTCTCTTTTCTTTCTCTCTTCTTTGGCACGTTACCAAGCCTGAGCCCGAGCATGGCACCAAGCCCCACCCCCAGCCCTGCCGTCTTCAGTTTCAACTTCGAGGCTGTGAATGCGCTGGGGGGACCCACCCTGTCCTCTCTGCCTGGGGAGACTCTACGAAATGACAGGTGCAGGGAGGTGTGATAAAAAAAAAATACAGAACACGTTTAAATTTCAGAAAGAAAGTATTACAAGAAAAGCCACTGCACACGAATCCCCCTCAAAACATCCCCGCCCGCCTGCTCCGGGGGCCCCATCCCTTCGCTTGCGGCCCTCTCTGAGCCCCGTCTCAGAGTCCTCTTTCCGGAGGGTCTTTTCGTGGCTGCCTCGATATTGGGGTTCAAAATGTCCCCCTGTCAAGATGGCATTGACTTGGGCGAAGAGCCAGCAGCCGCATGGTGCCCTCTCTGGGGACTCGGGTGAGGGGGACACCTGTCATGGTTCTGGAGCTGGCCTTTCTGAGGGGTGGCCTGAGCGGGGTGCTCTCTGTAGCTTTTGATCATACCTCCTAAAGACACCCAGGAAAAGGCCCCCAGATCTGCTCTCGAAACACCAAGAACGTTGGGGCGATTTTGCTTGAAGCGCGTGGGGGAATGATTTGGAAAAGGATTCATGAGGATGCTTTAAAAAAATTTTTAAGACAAGATCTCACTTTGCAGTTCAGGTTACTGAGTAGCCCCAGCTGGCCTCAGACTCACAGCAATCCTCCTGCCTCGGCCTTCGGGGTGCTGAGGTTACAGACGCACGCCACCCCACCTGGCTCACTGAACCCCGGGCCTTGTGCTGGTTAGGCGAGCACCTGACTGCTGAGCTACACCCCAGGACTGACAATGGGTCTTACCAGAATAAATTTTAATTTAGACATTCACTGTGTTTTTGATCACCCCTGTGTCTTTGTTGATTTATCTATTCAAACCTCCTGCCTGTTTTTTTTTTTTTTATTGAGTTGTTTCGTTATCACTGAATTTTGAGGGTTCTCTCTATATTCTGCTTAAAAGTCCTTGGTCAGACGTATACATGGAAACCATCCGCTCCTGGACTGTGGCTTCGCTCTCTTTATTCTGCTCACAATGTCTTTCAAGGAACACACGTTTCAAATCTTGTGAAAGTCCAATTTGCTCTTGTATTATATTTTGGGCGCCGTGGGAAGAAATCTTTGCCTAACCCAACATTACAAAAGAACTTTTTCCCAGATGCTCTCTCCTAGAAATGTCGCAGCTTTCCGTATTGTATTTAGGTCTCCGACCCATTTGAAGACAGTTTCTGTGCACTGTGAGCGGAGGACTAGGTGGAAGGTGCTCTTTTGGGGGACAGCGCGGCTGAAAGTCACATTGTGTCAGCGCCATTTGCTGGCAACATCATCTTTTCCACGCAGAATTGCTTTAGCACCTTTTTGAAAAATCATTCGTCCATATGCGTAAACGGTTATTTTTAAGCAGTGCATTTCGTTCCACTGACACATCTGTCTGTCTTCGTGCCAATATAGCACTGTCATGTAACTGGGGTATTACCGTAAGTCACAATCGTGTAATGCTAGCGGTCCAGTTTTGTTTTTCTGCTTGTTTTAAAAAATTGCTGTGCTTACTCTCAGACATGTGTGGTTCTCTGTGAGTGTTAGCATCAGTTACTTGAACATTGTATTTGAAAAGGGGTTGCCTGTGATGGGACTGTACCTCTGGGGTAGAGGGCCCACCGAGCACGTGGGAGGCTCTGGGTTCCAGCCCTAGTAGTGGAAAAACCAACAAACAAATACAGCAAAGTTGTGTTGAGCCTATAGGTCCATTTGGAGGGAACTCTAACAACTTCAGATCTTCTGACCTGTAAACAGAATCTGTCTTCCCTTTTTTTTCTGACTTCATTCAGCAATGTTTTTTTCAATTTTTCCATGTCCAGGTTTTATCTGTTCTCTCCGATTTGTTCCTGTTTCATAATTTTGATGCTTTTGTCTTAAATTTCCAATTATGCCTTGATCATACATCAAAATACGATTGATTTTGTATATTGATCTTGTATCCTGCAACATCACTAAATTTGGGTATTAGCTCTAGGAACTTTATCATTTTTTTCAGATCTTACTGGATTTTCTACAGAGACAATCATGTCATCTCTGAATAAAAATTTTATTTGCTCCTTTCTGATCTATGTGACTTTTTCTCTACTGCTTGAAATGACTGCAGTTGCCAGTCCAGTGCCAAACAGCCCTGAGGAGGAGGAGCCCCTGGCCTGGCCCCTGTGGTGAGGGGCACAGTCAGCATGCTGCCACTGAGGAAGACAGACCCGGGCAGCACCTACCTACCCTTGAGGAAATCACCTGTCTCTCATTTTCTGACTGTTTTTTTTTAATCACCAATTCACTCATCAGATACTGCCAGGTACTTCTCTGAGTCTATGCGAATGATGATATAATTTTTCCTTTGAGTTTGTCTGAACTCAATAGGCTAATTTCCAAAGTGAAATCAATCTTGCCTTGCCAGTGATCGAATTCCCCATGGTCATGACATGGTACCCTTTCTCTACCTGCTGAGATTCAATCTGATCCCTGAGTGTTTAGAATCCGTGCCCTGCAGCCACAAGCGATGGTGGCCACTGGCTTTATTTTCTTCAATATCTGTGGCTTGGGTCTCAGGCTAGTGCTGGCCTCTGGTAATGACTCGGGAAGTGTTTCCTCCTGTTCATTTTCTGGGAGTGATGTTTAGAATCGATATCATTTCTCCCCTGTGTGCTTCATAGAATTCAGCAGTGGAGCCATCTGGGATTAGCGTCCTTCATGGGAAACTTCTAAACTACAAAATCAGCTTCTCCAATAGAAGTATTCCGGTAACCTGTTTCTTCTTAAATCAATGTGCTCCTTTCAAGAAATATGTCTATTTCATCGTGGTTTTCAGAGTAATTGGCAAAAGTAGACTTACACTATTTTTAATATCTCCCCCATTTTTATTAATACATATGTAATACAATGAACTTGCATATTTTGTGCACATATATGCCACCAACATTAAAATTTTTTCCCCTCCCCATTCCCACACCCTCCCCATCCCCCTGAACTCCCACTATCACACCCATTTGGCTCTATGGAACATCTATATTCTCGGTTTCCCAAATCAGAGAAACCACGCAGTATTTAAAATATTTCATCCTCTCCTTCTGACTCACTTCACCACTCACATCACCACTCTTTAGCTCAGCTGCCCACCTAGAATGGGCTGCAGGGGCCACATCTTGATGCCTCTTCTCTGAGGCCAGCAGAGCCCTTTGTTGGGATATTTGCCAAAAGTTTTTTTCTGCATCTTATCATATCTTTATTGAGATTCTTTAACGTGGCCTCAGCCACCAGCCCACATAAGAAAAGAACTATAACAACGAAATTCATAAGGCTAGAAAACACAAGACAGAAAAAGAAATTAAATTTCAAATTCTTTAGCTGAATACTGAAAAGTAAATGCTTGTACTTTCAAAAGACATTCAGGTTGTCATTACATCAGTCATTTTTCTTAGAATAAACTCACACCAAAGAGTTAAGTAAGGGAATTGCTACATTAAATGCACTTAAGTCTATATCACAGAAGTATATTATACATAAAGCAGTAGATACAATGGCGTACTTAGTTATTTCAGAATTTTTTCCAATTTTCATAGATTATTTACTCACATTTCACTAATTACTAACATTTTGCCAGATTCAGCTTTTCATTTTATCTACCTATCCATTCATAAATTCATGCATAAATATTCTTAAAGATTTTATAGCCATTCTCCATGTTGAATATAACTACTATGTTTTACAAACTAACATGCTATTAATAACAATAGTTACGGGGGAAGTTTCACAGATTTTACGAGAAAGCTGGTACTGGCTTAGTAGAATACCAATCAAATGATTCAAATGCCAATCTATCTTTTCGTTCCACTTCCTCTTCAGCTGTTTCCTTTCCTCCATATTTTTTGGAGCTGCTTGTTTCTCTGTCTCTCTCAAAGATTTGTTTGAGTACTTTCTGCAATGCTGGGCTCGTGGTTTCAAATTTCTCTACGGATTCTTGGTCATGGAAAAGCCAGGTTTTCCTGCATTTGTGGATGCCGGCAGCTCCCAAGCCTTTACAGTTGACCCAGAGCAGCTTCCAGGGCTCCGGTTACCTCTGCTTCTGATGTGTTTTTAGAGTTTCTGACTTTCCTGTGGCCTCTTTTCAACTTTGGGGGTGCTCCTTCCTGTCCTAGCGACATCAAACAAGCAGTTTTGACCACATTCTGCACTTTTTATGTGGGTCCACAAGGAGCCATTGGGAAGCTCTGCTACTCGGCTGCCACCTGGACTGGAAGCCAGCTCATGCGATTTCTTCCCTGTCCTTTCCTTCTGTTTTTTCCTTGACACAGGGTCTTGCCATGTCATCCAGGCTGGCCCCAAACTGCCTGTGTAACCCAGGCTGGCCTCAAACTCAGAGCAATGCTCCTGCCTCAGCCTCCCAACCACAAGCACGTGCCACCTGGCCTGGTTACTGTCGTTTTACTCTGTGGGTTCTGGGCATCTTGAGGCTGCTTCTCTAAGTCCAGGGAGTGGCAGTGTGTGTCTTCTCTAAGTCAGCCAAACTAGACTAGTCCAACTGGAGATGGGTGAACATAAGTCATCTCCAAAAATTAGGGTTTTCTTTAACTGAGTTCCTCTTTCGTTTGCCCATTTCAGTTTTGCTGGTTGTCAGCCCGGGGTCTGTGGCTTCGCCTCCTCTGCTCACTTGAGTTCAATCTGCTCTTCCTTGCAGTTCGTCAAGGCAGAGACAGAGGCATGGCAGTCTCACGTTTCGGATCCTCTGATGCCGACAAGCGTGGCTCTAAATCCCCCGTTCTGTGGTAACAGCACCCTGGATTCTGAGGTTCTTCTTGTTCATTTGGCTCAGACTGCTTTGTAATTTCTCTTTCACTGTCCCGTGGGCCCGAGCACTCTTTGCAAGTATCTTACTTAATTTTCCAATACCTGGCGAGAGCTCCAACATCTTTTTGTCGCCAGCTCCCAGTTACTTTCACTGAGCTCCCTGAATATGTTATATGACCGGAGTCCTTTTACATTTCTTCTCAGCTGCTTTACAGCCCCAAATAGGGCCTAGCTTGATAAAAGTTTCATGTGTCCATAAAAATAATGTCTATCCAGCTGGGTGCTGGAGAGTTCTGTGCATCTCGGTCAGGCGACGCCAGTGGTCAACTCTGTTCCCACATCCTGTGCGCCGAGCTTTGTAGGGTCTTGCCCTCTTGGTGACCAGGCCATTTTATCATTATGAAGTGATTTCTCTTTATTTCTGGTCCCATCATTTGCCCTGAAATCTAGTTTATGATGTGAATATAACCATTCTGGCTTTCTCTTTTCTTAATTTAATAGAGCAGTTTTATAGAAGAATTGAACAGAAAGGGCACAGAACTCCCAGAGATCCCACTCTGCTTGTAGCTGCCCCTGTTAACATTCTGCACCCAGGTCTCACATTTGTTAAAACTGAAGTATGAAATTCCTGAATTAATCCCAGTGTATTTCTATTAACTGCAGGCCACAGGTGACTGTCGGGTTTCACCTTTGTGCTACCCAGTTCTAGAGATTTTCACAAGCGTTGGCTGCACTGTCTACATCCTCTCATCAGACCCAAGAATGTCACCGTCCTGGAGCCCCCTTCCCCCCAGCCACCCTTCTTCCCCCTCTGTGACTGTAGAGTCAGCCTTCCGTGTGACTTCTGGCTGTTTGTTTTCCAGTCGTGGATTTTTGTTGTTGGTGTTCATGGCTCCTCCTTCCCCCTTGGTGTGACTGAACACTTCTATGAATCCATTTTTTTTTTTTTTTGTCCTGTGCTGACGCACCCCCTCTAGGTCTTGGGTGGGTCATTTCAGGGGCCGCTCCATCCGGGCCGCTAGCGTGCATCTTTACCTTTCCCAGCCTGCCCTCAGCAATCACACACCACATGGAAGTACAGTGCAAACATGTAGGGAGGCCGGCATCCACCCCACGCCCGCAGACCTGGGACATGTTGCCACGCGGTCCGCTTGCAGGTGTGCCACACCCCCATCTCCGTGTGCACAGACGCTCTCGCGATGCCAAGGTACCGAAGTCGTACTGGACACTCTTCTGCCCCTCTGCTGTCTCTTCAGGAGACGGAAGTGGGCCACGTGGCAACATGGTCCCAGGTCTGCGGGGCTGGGGAGGACGCGGGCCGCCCTGAGACATACTGTCATGGGTTCACTGGAGGACTTCATTAGAGGGGTGAGGGTACTGGGAGTGGGGCCTCCTAGAAGGACACAGGGCGTAGCCTTCAGGCCACGTCTGCAGGCCCAGGCCCAGTGGCTTCCTCTGCCACATGGCAGCACAGGGAAGGCATCTGCCAAGGCACAAGACAACTGAAGGTGGGCTGCATGGAAGGGGTGACTGGGCACTGTCACGGGCCATGGCAGAGCCGGCGCCCTGGGCTCCTGGCCCCGGGTACCGAGTCAAGGACAGGCAGGGCCAGGAGGGGCGGCACGCAGGGATGCCAAGAGGCAGGAGGCAGAAACCCGAGGGGAGGCGAGGGATCCAGGCTACAGGTCTGAACTTGAGGCCTTGGCACCAAGGCAACGTTTGCTTTTCTGTGTTTTTCCAGTGCTGGGGACAGAACCCAGGGCCTGGCTCAGGTTGGGTAAGCACTCTGCCCTGAGTCACACCCCCGGTGGCACTCAAAGCAGCATTTGAAGCCACAGGGTACCCCGGAATCCGTGAGGGCTGAGATGCTCTCAGGACAAGGACTCAGCCCCAGCATCAGGTCTGTGGGGACCCATGAGGCCCCTCTTGGCAGAAGCCTTCTCTGTCTGGCTCCACAGCCACTCCTGCCCACCGGCCCTGTGCAACGCTCTGCCGCCTCTGGGCATGATGGGGCAGGCCACCGGCCCCAGAGGCGTCCCGGCAGTGGCGCGGTTGCAGCCTCAGAGTCTCTAGTGGCTGCAGTTGATTCCCAGGCTGGGGTCTAATTGCCGGCCCGTTGCTGTGATCTCCGAAAAGGCCGCGCCATGGGGGAGCTGCGCGCGCTCATTGCCTTCCTGGACAGCACGAAGGAGGCTTTCTCTCTCCTTCTTTGAACGGCCAGCGGGCAGGAAACCAGCAATTATGCATCAAAGCCGTTGGCGTGTATGCCACAGGAGCGGCGGTGGCGGACTTACTCACAAGCAGTCTCCAGAGGCATTGTCTTCAGGGCCTGGGGTCAGCGGCTGCTGCCCCACCAGTGCCCAGAGACCGAGCAGCTTCCCTGAACTGGATCTGCGGAGAGCCCAGGGCCCCTCAAACCCCTAGCAGAGGACTGAGGGTACCTCGCACCCGTCTCCCCTCCAGCCTAGCAAGGTGGCCATGCCATCTTGCTGTAAGAATGGGCATGCTTTCCTCTGTCTGTGGAAATGCACACTTGCTAGCGGCTGCCTCCTAACGACCAGAGACCCGGCCCAGGAGCTGAGTGGGGTCAGGGGAGCCCAGCAACAGAGGGCATTGCCCCAGGGCCCTAGCTGTCTCTTTACCACTTCGACTGGCGCTCAGCCCTTACAGAAGTTATTTGATGACAGTGTTTTCCTCTTGTTGTTTTTTGAACCAGTGACCCCAAACTCCCATGTGTTAAAGGATTGATCCCCAGAACCCTAATGAGAGGTGGTAGAACCTGTAAGAAGTGGGGCCTGGTGGGAGGTCTTCAGGGGACTGTGGGACCCCAGCCCTTTGTCACTCTCTTGCCTGCTGGCCACAAGGTCTATGGCTTTGCTCAGCCAGACACCCCAGTCCCTGCGACGGGTCGCCTCATCGCAGGCCCAAAACAAGGCGGTCAGTCACGGACCAGTTCCTCCAAAACTGTCACGCACGAGCAACCTGTCCTCTGTCTGAGCTGGTCGCCTCAAGTATTTGCTGCGGTAACAGGAAACTACCAACACCCCTCCCACTCCTTGACCTTGACCCCGACCCTAGCTCCTGGGCAGGCACCCCAGGCACAAGGCTCAGCCCAGCCCTGGTGCCTAAAGTGCATCCTGGCTCTGCCTGCATCCATGGAATCCCAGGAATTCAGGAGGCAGGCGGGGGAGGGGGCTGCCTGCTGCAAATCTCTGGTCTCCTTTCCAAATCCCACACCTAAGCAAGCCTCGGCCTCTTGCTGCCACCTCCCACCCCATCTGCTGAGCAGCGGCCCCTTCCTCGAGGGGTGGGTAAGATGGGGACCCACATGTCAAGTCTTCCCAGCACCCTCCTGGGCAAGCTAACAGTGCAGGCAGGCATTTGGGGACTCAAGATTGGCCCAGGCCTGCAGCGCCAAAGCCAGGCTCTGGGCATCATGGGGACATTATCAGAGAAGTGGAGCTCCCACTGCCCAGGTGTCCCCTTGGTCGTACTCAGATCCGTGCTCAGGATGGAAGAGCTATTGTACCTGGAGTCTGTGAGGCCCTCTCACCGACTTGCTCATGGGGGAGGTCCCTGCAGACGCCCTGCAGCACCTCACGCTCCCCAGCCTCTCTGTCTGGAGCGGAGCGGCCTGTACGCCTCACTCACGGTGACCTGCGAATTAGCCCCAGAGGCTTATCTGAAGCATTAACTGTGGCATATGTTTGCAAAACACCTAATAATGACGATAGAAATTGTGACGCCTCTTTGTGGCTGTCACTACCAGACCCCTGAGGGCCCAGGGACCCGGAGACATACATGTAGGCCGTTTGGCCAGAGACCCCCGCCAGGGCCCTCAGGATTGCCCTCCACTTTCAGGCACAAGACCCAGCCTGGGGGAAAGGGCAGCAATGTGCTCAGAGCCATGGTCCTCCTGGGAGACCACGAAGCACGCTGTGGAGACGTACACACAGCTGCATCCATGAACCAGAGAGCACCTAGTCCCACGTGGTCCCTCAGCGCTGCCCTGGCCTCCCGTGGCCAGTGGGACTGCAAGTCCAGAGGGTTCTCCTGGACAGTGACTTGGTATCATGGTCCAGATCTAGAATGTTCCCCGAAAGTCTCTTGTACTTGGAAGGTGACACAGGAGCACTATGTTCACCACTGGATTCACCGTCTGACGCGTTAGTGGCTGGATGTGCCGTCAGGAGCTGGGCCTGGTTGGAGGTGGGCCGCTGGGGATGTGACCTGAAGCTCAGGCTCTTGCTCCCAGCACCGCCTTTTGCTCTTGGCCTCCTGGCCACCTCCATGTGAGCAGTCTTCCTCTGCCATGACGTTTCTGCCTCAGGGCAGCCTACCATGATGCTGTGCTTGGGGTCTGGAGTGTCCCCCAAAAGCCTCACGTACCTACAGGTACTGTGTACTCTCGGGGTGGGGGCCTGGCTGGAAGGGGCGGGTGCTTGGTGATTGACCTGGAAGGGCAGTGCCACCCTTCCTCCGAGGCTTGGTTCTGTTCTGCCGTGCCACGCGAGCTCTACCTCTGGCTCTGGCGCTGCCATATGTCTCCACCATTTTCTCCAGCCACTCATCCAAGAGTGGACTGTGGCCCTCTGAAAATGTGAGCTAAAATAAGTCTTTCCTCCCTGGAGTTGTGGATGTCAGTTATTCTGTCCCAGCAATGAGAAAGTAAGTAAAACACACGGACTAAACCCATCGGAATCACGAGCCAAAATACATCTCACGTCCTTCAAATTTGGAGTATTTAGTTTATTGTCCCGGCCACTGGCAAAGTGATGAAAACACCCGTGCCTAATATCTCTGTGCTGGTCTCTATTCTCTGCCCAGGCTCCCATCGGCTATGCCACAGCACCACAACTGTGGCCCCTGGGCAGTGTCCCCGTCCATCCGGGCTGTAACTGCCCCACCCAGAGGATAACCTGCCCACAGAGGTTCCTTAGCAGTCCCTCAGCTCCTTGGCCCCCTGGACAGGCACACGGTGCCTTACTGATCTCTACTCACGCAGCAGCATCAAGGAAGCTACCACAGGAGTTCTGTCCCAGCCTGGGGTGAGCACATGCCTGATCTTGGTGGGGCTCAGGCAGTCAGAATGTTTAAAGAAGACGCAGCTGGACTCTGAATCATCCTCCTAAGGTCAGTTCCTCTGCACTAAGGCCCTACGTCAGCCTGGGATGACCTCAGGATCTAGCCCACGGCAGGTGGCTCTCCTGAGCTGTCAGCTGGCAGGGAGATGGTATCCCCTCTGGGAGGTGAGCTGGCCCTGTCCTGCATCCGTGGAGTACAGAGAGTCTGTCTGTAAGAATCAGAGCCTCTGGAGAGATGGGAGAGCTGAGGATATAGGGCTGATGGGGGTAACCCTCCAGGGTGCTCATCCTAGGCACCAAGGAAATGTCTGGTCCCTACTCCAGAACCCTGAGGCCTCCATGTCAGAGCTCCATGTTGCCTGGTGTCGTCACACGGCTGACACCATGAGTCAAATGTCCCACCTCACATTGAACTCTTACCCTCCCTACCGGCCCCCTCCCCCAACTCCAGCCCTGGTGAGTAAAGGCAGGATCAGGGTGCACGGGGAGTGGCAGGGGCACTGGCTTGGCCGCACAGTGTACAGAACACTGTGCACAGGCTGGAGGCCTGCTGGCATGACCTCCGTGGCCCCTGTGGCAACAGGCCGTCTTTCCTGTACCCAGCCCCAAGCTTCCTGCCTGTGGGGACACCTCACAGCAGACCATTTGGAGCCTCGCCTGCAACCACTGGAACCTCGGTATGGAAAAGACCCCTGAGGCCAGGGTGATGTCGGTAGGGGACGTGGGACGGGGAGTGCCAGGCTGCATCTGTCAGGACCCCGTGGACACACCTGTTCTCCCAGGCGCTTGTCTATCCTGCATGTCCTTGGGACCCAGCAACATGCCTGACTCCAGGCCTCCAAAATGAGACCTCCCCCCGCCCCCCTACACAGCCTAGCACCCAGCACCAAGGATTCTAGCTGGCAACAGAGCTGAGTTGTGTGGACCCAGGTACTGGCCAGTTCTGTAACTTGAGCGAGGAGCAGGCTGGCAGTGGAGATGGTGGTCTTTGTGTGGTTGTGCTTGTGGCTGGGGGGAGGGGGGACCCTCGGGGCAATGGTGGCTGCCATTTCATACCATGGTGACAGCAGAGATGGCGTAGCTGGTGGCCACTTTGGACAGATGCCAAGATGATGGTGGGTGTCGGGGCCTGTGATGTGTGCTGGGCGCTCGGGGAAGTGCTCTACCCCCATCCTGGTGGCACACGGAGGATTCCCTGCAGCAGGCCTGGAGGGCCAATCTGTAGAATCTGGGCAAGGCTGGTCCCCACGATGCAGAGCTACCAGACAGGGCACCAGGCTTCTGTCTGCTTGGAGTCTCGGGGATCTGAAGACAAACAGGGTTAAAAATAGGGATGAGTCAAGAGTCCCCCTCCCCCGCAGCAGAGCCTCCAGGCAGATGGCTCGGCTCCGATGGGCGGGGCCTCTCTCAGCTCCTCCCGCCCCATAGCCCAGCCTCAAGCGGTTTTCCTTGGCATTATTTTTAAAGGTTATTTTTAGTGTTCTTGGAAAGATCTGACTGCAGACGTGAGAAGGGGCGGGCCCTATCTGCTCCCTCTCGCCGGCTCCTGGGTCTGCACAGTCCCACAGGGACTACTGGCCACAGGTGGCTGTTGAAAAGTAAAGAAAGCCAAGGCAAGGGACACCAGGATCAGCCCTGTGTCACTGAACCCAGGTCATACCCGGCTTCGTCCTGCGCCAGCAGTGACCCTGCCAGGCAGCTCAGATGAGGGTTCTTGCTACTGCGGTGGGAATCTTAGGCAGACAGTGCTGCCCCAGGGGTCTTGGGCCTCCTGCAGGCTCAGAGGGACCCCTGGCCCTCTTGTACAATTTGTCCCCTCATGCCCATTGTCTATTCTAGGCAAAAGGAGCAAAGCTTGGATCCTTAGATGCCCTGATATGTATTCTGGGAGGTCGAGGCAGGAGGGATGAGAGTTCCAGTCCAGCCTGTGCAATTTAGTACCGAGGCAAGGCGTGCCTCTGTCTCAAAATCAAAACTAAAAATGTGCTGGTGATGGACATAACTGAATACCAAGGCTTTGGGTTTAATCCCCAGTGTTGAAAGGGAAAAAAAAAATGAAGCCCTGGGGGTATACCACAGGTCCTGCCATGTCCCCAAGTCCATCTCTTTGTACCAAGTCACCTAATAAGAAAGCTGCTTCCGGCACACTGGCAGGGGCCAGGAGTGCCAAGGCGTGCCAGCCCAAGTCCACAGGCGCTCTTTTCTTTCCACAGGACATTGGCATCTTTTACACAAAAGACTTTGGATTAACTGAGCCAGTGCCCACTGCATAGTAAACCCTGTACAGGCCTTAAGGAGACCTTCAGCCTGGCCCAGGAGAGGAAGGAGAGCCCCAAGAGAGTATGAGCTAGATCTGTTGTCCCCACACAGCCAGACCCCAGAAAACCTTTGTGACAGGACATTGCATTGGTCACTGGCTGCCACATACCATCTTGACCTCACATGGAGCAACTCAATTTCAGTATCTTGTGAGCTCTGAGGATGGGCATCTGGGCCTGGTCAGCAGGGTCACCGGTGCTGGGCATCTCCAGGACAGTCACGGTACAACCTAGGCCCTGGCCACCTGAGGCTCCCCCAGAGATGCCCCATCCAGACCTGCACGTGGCCATGGGCAGGATACCATCCCTGGTTCGTACCTGGACTGCAGCCTCCATCCCTCTCTGGCTGTTTCCAGAGGCTGTCCCTACATGGGGGTCACTACCATCTGGTGCCACCCCACGGAGCCATCCACAGGACTAGAAGGGCATCAGCACGACTAAGTCACCATCTCTCATGACCCAGCCTCAGAGGCGCTTCCGTACTTGCACGGCTTTCTGTCAAGAGTAAGTCCTGGGCCTGCCCACCCCTCAGGAGGAGGATGTCACACAAAAACACGGATGTTAAAAAGGCCATCAGTGGGCCAGTGCCCGCGGCTGCCCACCACGTTCAACCTCAATTCACATACAGGGAAACTTAGGCCACAAAGACACTAACTGACCCACCCAGAGTTGCAGTCAGTTGGTGCAGATCCGGGATAGGAACCAGTAAATGTTGTTTGTCCCCTCCAGATATCTGACAGGCCACCTGGCAGCTTGAGCTGTCACTACTGGGACACAGATCCCAGCTTAAAATGAGATATGACATCCCTTAGTGCGCACAGGCCCAGGCAAAATGGAAAAGACTTCATAAATATGCAAATCACTTTGCAGCGTTCCCCAAGGAGGGAGCCCAGCGCCGCCACCCGCCTCGCCCTGCCCCAGTCCCGTCCCCACGAGCACCTTAAGAGGATCAGCAGAAGCGTTTTAATGAAGTTGGAGTTGACTGAGGGACATAATCCACCCCGCATAGGGTGACACCCTCCACCTCTCCCACCCTGGCCCGCCTCAGCCCCGCACTGGGGACGTGGAGATCAGGGCAGAAGAGTCCCCAAGGACAGGGGGTAGAGAAGGGCCTGGCCCCACCTGCTGAGTGCACGGAGGACCCGAGTCCCAAGGGGGCCTAACTTAGCAAAGGACGGGTGCCAGCCCTCAGGCTGAACTCAACCCAACCTGGGTCTGTGTGGTCCTCCTCTCCCTGCCACCCAGCAGGGCCACAGAGACTCGGCCACAGTGTGCCATCTGGGGGAGGCCTTGCCACAGCCCGCACACCTGCTGTCCCTTTCATCTCGCCTCCATTTACTCAGATGGTCCAATAAAAGGACAGCCCATCTGGCCACCAAGGACGCACTCGGCGCACTGAGCTGAGGCTGGCTTCACACCCAGTCTCTGGGCCAGGTACAATGTGCTCAGAGATTGGCGTCACCTAGACAACAGAGGCCAGGTTCTCTTAGTAGGAGTCAAGGTCCCCGACCCAGGCCTGAGTCACTGTCACTGCCCACGGCTCCCCCAGCCGCAGTGGCCTCTCCTCCCACCATACCCACCCCTGGCCACCCACGGGGCTGTGCACTGTCACTCCTCACTGCCTGCCCCCCGGGTCCTGCTCAGCCGGAGTCCCGCTTCTCCAACCCTACATATCTCGTCCTCTCCAACCTGGGCTCCCTCTCCTTCAGCCAATGGGCCCAGCCCGTCGCTGTCCACTGCCGTCTCTCGTCACTCTGCTGCCAGTACGTACGACAGCCACGCTGTGTGTGGCCCTCCCCTCTGCCTCCCAGCCGCTGCCCAGCCATCCCACACCGCGCTCAGCGCTGGGACAGAGCAGAAGCTCCTCTAGCGGCTCGTGGCACCAGACCCCGCTCAAGGTTTTCCAGGTCAGGCTCACAGCTGTGGCTTGGAGGTCTCCTTCTGTCTCAGAGAGAGGGTGCCCAGCCTCGGACCCAGCCTAGGGAGCTCTGCAGACCTGGGGCGCCAGAAAGCAGCTTCCAGGAGTCCCCAAGTTCGCTGCCACTGCCTTAACGTAGAGGGGTCGGTGACAAGGGGATTCTGGGGAGCGGGAGGCAAGAGTCCAGGTGCGGCTCTGAGCAGTGAGCCCGGCTCTGCCACCTCACGCCGCTAGAACACAGCCCGGGGCTGGAGAAGGCCGCCTCCGGAAGGGCTCCCTACCACACCGCGCGGCGAGTGCTCTTGGTGAACCAGCTTCTCTGCGCCACGTGCCCCGCAAAGGGGTCTCACAGTGGCACACCGGGGCTAGGGGGGCTTCGATCCCCTCCACTTGCCTGCTCAAAGACCTGAGGGCTCAGGGTGCCAGCCACGGCTAACCTTGGGGACCCTCCAGGGCAGAGGCCGGAGCCCTGCCTCTGCAGGTGGACCCACAGCTGGGGTTAGGCATCAGGCTCGGGCCAGGCAGCCCCAAGCCCCGTTCGCCCACCGGCAGGATAGGGTTAGCACGCCTTGCCGACCCTGGAAAACTGTTGCGCCAATTAAGTGAGGTAAGATATGCAGAGGAAGCGCAGCTGTGCCCCCGGAGATGCTGAATTAACAGTGTCTAAAACAAAACCGTTTGCCTCGGTTTCCTGGGTGGGAAGATGAGACACTGTGTTCCGCTGTGCCTGAATGCTAGCGGAGGGGGAGTGGGAGGCGGCGCAGCTTCAATTCTACAGAAAGAAGCCAGCACCCGTGCCCCTCAGGCCCAGCAAAACTCCTTGCCTCTCACTGGCTCTCCCTGGGCCACGTGCCCATCCCTGCACCAATCCACATGACCACAGGCCTGGGCTGCTGTGATTGGGTGAGGCCTCAGAAAGGGATGCCATGATTGGGTGAGGCCTGGATCACAGGTGCTGGAATGGATTTAATTTCTCGTGGATCTCGGGGGGCGGGGGCAAGGGAAACAGAGGCCGGTAGGTACCAAAATGCCGCGTCCCCGCGCTGCCCAGAGCCCGGGAGGGGCACAGCTCCTCTTGAGGCCGGCTCGCCCTCAGATGTCATCCCATGCCCCCTCGGCTTCCCTTCCCAGCCCATGCTGGGGCTAAATAGGGGTGCGCTCCATATGGAGGGGTGCAGTGGGGAGTCAGCCAAGCCCCTGAGGCTCCCAGCCCCCCGGAGCAGCTCGCTGGGGGACAGAGAGAGCCAGAGGCATGAGGACCCTGCCCCCAGGTCGGGCAGGGAGCCATAAACCTGAGCTTTCTCCCTCGGCGCTGAGACCCAGCAACCCACCTTCACCGCGGTCTGCCGCTTGGGCTACAGGCTGGGGCCACAGCAGGTGCCGCCGCGCCCCAGGGCCAGGCCCACGCCCGCCGCGGCCTGGCCCAGCGCGCCCCTGAGAAGGCAGGTTCCGGAGCTCCGCGCAGGTGGGAGCACGTGTGAGTCAGCCGCTGCGGAAGGGCAGAGCTGAGCTGGAGGAGGAAAGGAAGGAAGGGGGGTGTGGGGGGGGGCACGAGGAAGCGCAGAGGCTGGGCCGGGGGCCTCCCAGCTCCACTGTGTCTGCAGAACACGGGCGCGCCCAGGGGTCCCCCACCACCTGAGCGACCGCGGAGGACGCAGCCTGAGAACGCGGAGGGTGTGGCAGGCCAGGCACGGGCGACACCCCACGGGCAGGAGCGCGGGCGACCACAACGCTGACCCAGTCCCGCGGCTGGCAGCAGATGGCAGTGTGGAAAGGCGTTGCACCTGGCACCGAGGCGACACTGCCTCCCCGCCCACAAATGGGGAAACGGAGGCTTGGTTGTGCGCTTTGGTGTAAAGAACCCCCCAAAGTGGACTGGTTACTGTCTAGTCTCAGAACTCACCTGGTTCCTCTCAGCGAGTCACTGTCAAGAGTCACCTGATACGTGTGACAAGCCGGGGACTCAAGCCAGAGTCCCCAGAAGTCACGCTGTGTGTGCCTGATAGGGGACGCTGCTCTAAGAGGATGGCTCGGCAGCGGTAACAGGCAGGGTTGGGACCACGGAAACCCCTGTGCATCGCCCCATCAGCCCAGAAAGCCAAGCTGTGCCCAGCCACATGCCCAGCAAAGCCCACGCCCTCAATGAGCCGTAGCCAGCTGCCCAGAGGTTCCAGCATGCTGCGGAACTGCAAGGGGCCTGGGCCAGAGGTCGGGGTGGGGGAGGACAGCAGCTGGGAGCCCGAGACAGGGACGGGCAGTGGTCCCTGCCCTATGCCAGCGGCCCAGTCCCTGCAAGGCCTGCAGGGGCTGGTGCTGCCCAGAGCACCTCAGAGGGTGGCCTACCATCCTGCAAAGTCATGGGAGGCACCCAGGGACCCATCACCCACTCTCTCCCATTCTCTAGGGAGCAGAGCAGCTTTAATTCATCTACCTCCCCGCCATCCCCTCTGCCATGACCGCAGCCTCACCCTCAGCCTCCCTGCCTCCCCCCTCCCAAGGCTCCCGAGGCTCGCAGGACAGGGCAGAGGAGCTGGCCTGGCTGCCGGCAGCACGGCCTCTGCTCACTGCCTTCCACTTTAGCCGGGGCTATCTCAACCATACACCAGGGCGGACAGAGCCACCTCCCAGAGGCCAAGTGGCCTGCCCATGGCAGCACTGCTCAGCCAATCAGGGGCCAGCCGCAGCCTCAGTGCCCATAACTGCCCCTCTGAGCAGCCTAGTCCTGGAGGAGCCCTCTGGGACCAAACCCTGCTAATGTGATGGATTTCCTGGAACAACACAAGCCCTTTTGGGCTGGGCCCATCTAGATGAGGCGTTGATGAGCCCCTAACCCACGGCAGGTGCTGTCGCCCAGGGTACAGAGGTTCCTGGAGCAGAGTGTGCCCTGCCTGCATGCCAGGATGCAGAGGAGTAGGTGGGCAGACCAGGTGGAGAGGACCAGGTACAGCCTCGGGCTGGGCTCGGGGCCCTGGGCAGGGTTAGCACTGACACCAAGGAAGGCCAATCTAATGAGTACTGTTAAAAGATGACCCACCCATCGCCAGCAAGGGGGACTGGGGGCAGAGAGTGAGCAGGACTTGAGTAGGGAGGGATAGTGGTTGTCCCCAGGGAGGGACGGTGGTGACCACGGCTTGGGGTGGAGGCCCCTGGGAGGCCGAGGAGTGGGCACCTGAGAGAAAGGTCTGCAGAGAAGGTGGCAGGCTGTGGCAGTGGCTAGTGCGGAGGAGGAGCACAGGAAGGTGCCAGGAAGAACTGGGCACCTCTCTCCTGACCCTGCAGGGAGAGGATGGAAGCCCGTGTTCATTGTGTGAGCTGCCCCAGCTTGTGTCCCCACGGCTGCCCCCGGGACACAGAGCAAGCCAAACAGTTGGGTGCCACGGATAGCGCCAGGTCACTGAGCCAGACCTGGGTCAGGTCCTTCCACGCTGCCAGCAACCTGTGGCCACAAAACCCTCCGTCCTTGTCTTCTGGCTTGTGCTCATGAGCTAAGACTGCCAGAGGCCATCTGAAAGCTACTTATTAGCACATCGTACCGTCGGCTCCCTTGACGGAGACTGAACTGGCGTCAGAAGAGCACAAGAGAGTCACCTCCCAGCTGGAGATGCCCTTCGGGAGGTGTGAGTCCTCTCAAGGTCAAACGTGAATCCTCCCAAGGTCAAATGCAAATCCTCCTGGCCCCCAGCACAGCTGCATCCTGACCCCCAGTACCCACAGGCTCCTCTTGGGGACCAGCCCCCCAGCACAGTGGCTGAACCCCACGCCCCGCTTGCGGCCGGCGTCCCTGGCAGGTCCGGCACAAACGCCTTGTTCCAACTCTGGAAGTGGAACGTTTTTTAATCTGTCAGGCAAATTCTGCTTTTACATTTTTTTCCCCCTGAACGGGAAAAGACTTTGCATTTGGAAGCCTTCCGATGCAGATGTGTGAACACTCAGAGCGACTCGGGCCTGAGCATCCTCTATTGATTGGAACAACACAGCCCCACTTGCACACCCCAAGTCCCATTTCTCCAGGCTGGCAGGCCCGGCGCCAACCACGCTCCCTCAGTGCCCCCTGTGGGCTGGAGCCGGTACTGCACACGGAGGGGATGGCAGGGAGCTCTGAGGGCCAAGGGAGAGGGTCCCCCAAACCTCCTTCAGCAGCCCCTGCAGGGGAGGGAGCAGGCACGCCCTCCTGCCAGTCACCTGCAGCGCCTTCAGGCAAATAGGCTCACCTCCTGGGTCTCTAGCATCGCCTATAAAATTAGGGTCTAGCTCACGTGTACCCCACGGTCCCGTGTGGCCTGAGAGCCGGGGGCTCCCAGTGCACTGTGCCCTCAGCAAGCCAGACTCTCCCATGCAGGGCTGGTCCCAAGAAGCCCCTGTACGCCCTATGGACCCAGCCCAGTCTGAGCAGAAAGACTGAGGGACCCAGGGTAGACAATTGTCCCTAACGGAGCAGTCTGGCCTCTGCCACCTCTCCGGGCATCTGGCTTGGCCTGCTGGGAACAGCGTCCTGACCTTTCCCTGACCACCACCCTGTGCCCAGGACTCTGTCGACCACCTGACTGCAGGGAGGCAGGGGCCCAGATCAAGACGGTCTGCAGGAGGAAGAGAGGCCGCAAAGGACCCGGCACGCAATGGAGGATGCGCCCAGCCCGGCGGGAGCGGGAACATGAGGAGAGACCTCATGGGGGTGCTCCAGAACAGCACGAGCAGATGGCCTCAGCTGGGGCAGCATCCCTCCGGGAGGGCCAGCTGTGTCCTGAAGCCCCAGGGACTCTGATTAGGGCCTCCTGAGCTGTGCTAGGGCACAGCTTTATGCGCCATCTAGGGGGACCATCTGCAGAGCACAGCAGATGCCCTGAGGTGGGTCAGTGTTCCCTGCCCTCTGCCCAGGCAGGGTCTCAGTGGTGCTCTGCCCTCTGCCCTAGCAGGGAACCAGGCACGGAGAGGCCACCACTGGGTGCAGGACAGGTAGAGAAGTCACTCCGGCCACCACATCTGTGGCTCTGCAGTGCGTGGACCCTCATTACTCCTTGGGTGCATGGTGGGTAGCCCCCTCCTGAGGTGGGATTGCCCCAAGACCTCAGTGATACCACAGACGACAGGGGGTCCTAGGATGCCCTGGAGGGTCCACTTGTGGCTCTACCCACTCTGCCCTCAGTGCAGAGGCTGGGCACACCGCAGTGCCATGTCTCCGTTGCCCATGACCCTGCCAACAGACTGGGAACAAATATGAAGACGGACCCATCTTACACACCGGGAAACAGAGGCCTGTCTGCAAGAGGCGACTTGTTTGAGGCCTCAGGGCGTCAATGGCATCAAGGACAATACCAAGACACATTCTGGGCCTAGCCCAACAGGCCTTTTCTGCTCACGGTTCTGTTCCAGGTAGATGGCAGGGAAGCTGAGGCAGGGCCTGGCACCTCAGAGGTTCTGGTATACCTGGTGCACAGGCCTCACCCGGGGGTCTACATTCTTCTGCCTGAAGCTCAGGCCAGTTCCCAGGCCCAGGATGGAGGCCGGCGGGGCTTGAATACATGGACGGCTCAGGGTGGTACCTTCTGCATGTAGCTGAGGGTTGGTACAAGCAGGCCTCCGCCTCCTCTCCCTGCTCCACGCCCAGAAGCTCAGGGCTACAGCCCTCCGTCAGCCTGAGGGCAGAGCTCTGCTTCCAAGAATCTGAAGCTGCCCAAAGCCTCAAAGTGCCCTCTAAATAAGACTGAGCCTGATGGCTCCAGGGCAACAGAGGGCCGTGAGCGCTCTCTCTCTCTCTCTCTCTCTCTCTCTCTCTCTCTCTCTCTCTCTCCTGGCAGTCGCAACAGTGCAGGCCTGAACACTGGGCTGCGTCAGGAGCACCCCCTGCAGAGGGCACAGCCTGGGAAGTGAACCTGAGTGGCTCTGTCCTGGGTTCTAGGCCACAAGAAGAGCAAGGGGCTCACAGAAGCCACTCTGCCAGTGTAGGACAAGACACGGGGGAGCACGTACCTGAGTCCCCACCCAGCTCTCCAGGACCACATCTAACTGCCCCAGGGACAGACCCACCTGGAGGAGAAAAGCCCGAGAGGACTCGTCCAGACGGAGGTGGCCCTGCACTGGAGTAGAGGCAGGCCACGCTGCGGAAGGACCCTGTGCGGGCCACGGAAGGGGCCAGGCTGGAAGGACACGGGCGGAATGGCAAGGCCTCTCAGTTGAGAAAACTCAGGCACAGAGAAGCTAAGCAGCTCGCTTCTTGCGCAGTCCCCTCCCAAAGCCTCGGCGCCAGGTGCTTGGCCTTGGTCCTATGCTGAGGAGGCTGTAGCTGTGTCTGTCTGGCTAATGTGGGGGCCAGAAGTCCAGATGCAGAATCCAGGCTTGAGATGCATGTGGGGTACCAGACACATCCCACACCCCATCCTATTCTGGCAGGTGGCCCCGCGGTTCCCCTGGGGGACAGGGGACTCTGGGCCAGTGGTAATCCCCACGGCCTGCGGGCAGCCAGCACTGGACACTGCGGAAGCACCACAATTGCACCTTCGTGGGTTTCTATCTGAGGATGCACCCCCTGCCCCTGCCCGGGACATGGGTCCTCCACCCACTACAGAGCTCGCACATGCTCAAGGACATCTCTGTGAGCACCAGATGCCTCGTGTGTGCAGAAGGGGCTGGCGTCGTGGCTCCATGCCCCTGTTCTTAATAACCCATTGAGATCTAATAAGTCGTCATAGTGCCAGGGGTCTTTAACTTTTGTGCTGACACTTCAAGTGAATTATCAGTGCCCAGGCCAACCCTGGCACAAGGGGACCCCAGAATGTCACGGGTGGGCAAGCTTAGGGTCACTGTATACATTTCCCCATGCACAGGCAAGTACAGGTGGGGAAACTGAGGCCCACACAAGAGCCATTGTTCACTCCAGGGTGCGTGTTAGATACACGCACCCAGGGCGTGGGATCCCCTTCTGCTACGTGCACCCTGGCAGGTGACAGAATCCTGACACGTTACCTGCTGAGGTTGTATCCGCAAACCTGAGCATCTTCCAGTCGCTACTGTGGTGAGAAGGCCCAGGGGAAAGGGACTCAGGAAATCCCACGCAAGACCAAGCCGCCCCTCCACAGCATGGTGACACCCAGGTAAGGAGACGGCTTGGGGACACCTTGAGGGCAGAGTGACTTGGTGCAGGGGTGCCTCACAGCCGCCCCCGTCACTGTGCGGCCAGCCTGGGGTGACCTGAGTGCCAGCACCTCACAGGGGAACTGGCGAGGGGTGTTATCGGGCTCAGCTAACCACTGGCTCACTTGGGGCCTGGGATTGGAGGCCAGAAGACTGAACCTGAAGGAGCAGAGTGGGGGCAGTGAAAGGTCAGGAGCTGAGCCACAGCCTGTCCCCCACGCCTAGGCCCAGGACCCAGGTCAGCCTCTACCCCTCCCCCAAGTATTTTGACACCCATGCGGGAACACTGGCAGGTAAACACATCCCAGGAACACTCCGTGGGTGATGGCACTTAGGTCACACCCCGACCTAGCAGGCACCCATCCACCCTGCTTTCAGGCAGGACCCCGTGCACAGCACGCACCTGGCCCAGAGGACATCCCCCAAGAATGACACTGGCTTAGGCTCCAGAGACACGTCAGACAGCCCTGCCTTGCAGACAAGCAGTGTTTCCAAGCAACGGGGTCACAGTCACACAGCCATCTGCACACAGAACACGCATGTGCTGGCACACACACACGCTTGCTTGCACGGTCATGACGCGACACCGAGGATGCCGGGCCCGTCCCCAGGAACGGTAATGTGCGTGAGGACCCGCGT
Organism: Ctenodactylus gundi; assembly: GCA_004027205.1. Taxonomy (NCBI): domain Eukaryota; kingdom Metazoa; phylum Chordata; class Mammalia; order Rodentia; family Ctenodactylidae; genus Ctenodactylus; species Ctenodactylus gundi. The sequence goes on from PVKB01001501.1 coordinate 254,603, forward strand.
TTTCCTCCTTGGAACAAGGGTGGAATGGCCAGACCTGTCTCAGTGCGTGACCTCCACATCCTTCCTCAGGAGGACATCATTTCCAGAGTGAGAGCAGTCGGCCATGCAGGGTCCCCTCGGGTGCAGACAGGCCATCAGCGTGGGACTCTTCAGGGCCCAGCCAGCTGCTCCCACCTCCTGGGTACCTCTAGACTCTCGGGGTCCCATCTTAGAGGCTCAACTCCCCAGTGACTGTCCCTGTGTCATGCTGGGGCCCTGCTTCAGGGTATCACCACACACATGCCCTCCCCAAGCTTGTGCACCGAGCTTGGGTCCCTGGAAGGTAAGGGGAGTCCTCCCAGGGACAGCAGGCCCTCCAGCCCCTGCAGAGCTAGCTAGCGGTCTTGTTACGGGAAGACCCCTCCTTACCCCTCTCCTTACCCAGAGGCTGCGAGGAGGAGGAGGGGCAGCAACAAGAATGGGGTCTCCATGGCAACACTGGAGAACTAAGAGCATTTCCTTTCCATTCTGTGCAATTAAAGGGCCATTTCCAGGGTCCCCACTCAGCACTAAGTCCTGGTCTTAGGGTGCCCAGGGAAGGGAGGTAAGAGTGAGAGATACAATCTCCACCCTTGAAAAGACTTTCGGGGCTAGGCATGGTGGCACGGGACAGCAATCCCAACACTCCAGGAGCCTGAGGCAGGGAGGATCACAAGTTCGACCCCAGTGTGAGCAAGTTAGCAACTTAGCAGAACCCTACCTGAAAATCAAAAATCAAAAATGGACTGGAGGTAGAGCTCAGTGTGAAGGCCAGGGCTTGGTTCACAGGACCACGAGAAAGAGAAAGAAGTATTCCCAGTCTGCAAAATACCCACCCCACCCCATACAAAGCAAGGCTGGCCTTGAAGTGGCGCACACAGTTGGCGCTCAACGGGTGCTTGTGGAACTGATGAGCAGGCGACGCGAGCGTGTTGACACCCAGTGGCAGAGTCCACATCCTCCCCGGGTGACTGGTGGCCTCGCCCACTGGGAGGCTCCGAGGGCTGAGAGTGCCGACACCTGGTGACCCACAGGAGGCTGGGAAGGCACCTTCTCAGAGCTTAAGGCAAGTGGTCCTCTCCTGATGGGTCACACTCTCGAGGGAGGCTGGCCGGCCCTAGGTACTCTTTCCCCCAGCCCACCCCACCCCCCAATCCCTGAACCAGCCTGCCCACCACGTGACAGGGCACCACACAGGCAGAGCTGCATCCCACAGCCATTGTCCCAGAGATAGGAGAGTCACTCAGCCGTCATGGCTGAGATAAGGCAAGGGCCGGCGGGGAGGGGTCCCCAGCCTGCTCAGCACAGGACACACGGATCCTCTGGGAACACCCCCTAGCTGATTCAGGAAACAGGTCGGGCTCGGTGTGATGAAGAGATCTTGCCTCCTCAACAAGCCCCCCGCCACAGGAGGGTGAAGACGCCCCTGAGCTCTGGGGCAGGTTGGGCTGCAGCAGTGGGAGGCCCGACTCAGCCTTCTATAAACAGCCTGTGAGAACTTGCTCAGCCCCATCTGCTCCAGGACACTCAGCTCAGCTGTGGGACCCAGGGCTCTCGAGTGACCGGTGTCTCCATTTGGAGGTCTCTTGGAGAAACACAGAGGGGAGCAGGGTGGCCCACCCCAGCGCCAGCCCTCCGGCAGGCTCCCGAGCTCTGTCACCTCCTGCAGTGGCTCTGCCGGACTGCAGAAGCCAGGCTGCTCCCGCCAGACAGGTGGCCATCCATCCCCACCTCATTTCTGGCTGCCCGGTCCTGGGGCAGGATCCGCCAGGGCCAGAACCACGGACAGAGGCACCTTGACTCCGCCCCACCCAAGGCCCGAGGAGCCTACCTGGCTCAAGGGACTGCGAGGGGCGGGATCTGGGGGCATCCCGCAGGCTCCTTCCTGGGGGCGCCAGTTGAGGCCTGGTTTCCAGGCCCGCGGTGCTGCTCCCCAGGGCTCGCAGGCCCGGCGAAATCGGGGACGCTGAGGAATGGAGTAAGGGAGGCACCCAGACACCATCAGCGCCTTATTAACATTTTGATTGCGCGGCGCCTCCCCTGGCGCCAGGGCCTGGACACACACACACACACACATGCATTCAATCTGGAAGCCGCGATGGAGCCGGGAGAGCAGCAAAGGAAAGGAGCAAAACAGACTTATTTTAATAATGCTAAAAATAACCGTGTCAATATTCCCTTCTGTTTGGGAGCCGGGATCATTTCCTGAAGTACCTTCACCCTCCGGCTTCTCCCGGCCTGGGGTGGGAGCAGGGGTGGGCTCAGCCCCACCTTTGAGCAGGTGCTCCCAGGCTGCCCGTGGGGTTCTGGGAGGCAGGGGTGTACCCCCCACCCCGTCAGCCTCCCAGGGAATCCCAGGGATCCTAGGAGGGCAAACCTCCGGGGTGACAGGTGGGCAGACTGAGGCCCAGAAGAGGACCCTGGGTGGGAGGAGGGGGTGCTGGGGAAATCAGGGGCCTTCTCACCAAAAGACCTCAGCGATGGCCCTGATGCGGCTGGAGGGGGGCCAGGCTCCTCTGCATCACAAAGGAGAAAATCAAGACTGCGGGGCTCCTGATAGACAGAGTCCAGCCAGACTTGACCCCCATCCTTTTGACCCTCACCAAAGAGCGCCTCTGAGCAGGCAGCATGGCTGCCCCCCGCCCCAAGGTGGCAGTGCCTGCCGACAGAGTGGCAGAGCCCAGAGGCATTGTCCACATGCACCACCCCTGCAGCACCCTGGCCCCAGACCCTAAGTGCCTTCAGGGGAATCTGGCCAGACCCAGGTCCCTCCTAGACCCTCTGGACACAGGCAGCTGCTGGCCGTAGTCGGGCCCTTGCTGGGCTCCTGTGCAGCTAACAGTGGAGCTGCCCCCTTCCACACAGCTCCTCCAGCCCTCAGGGGCAGGACGAGACGCCAGCCCTTCCTGGACCAGCCCTGCCGGGCCCCCTTGCCTCAGTCACAAGCTAAGCCTAGAAGCCCAGGTCCCGTGTTGGTGACGTGAGACGTGGGCTCCAAGCTCAGGTCCTCCCGGTGCCCCCTGAGCTCGGCTCCCCCCCTCCCCCCACAACACGATACTTTTGCTCCGCCTGGGCCCCACCTCTCCTTGGTATGGCCCCTCTGCCCCTCACCTTCCCTGGGGGCCTCCCGAGGGGGGCCCAGGCAGCTGGACCTACTCCCCGTTGAGGAACACCTAGGCCTCCTCACGCTCCCCACCGTATCACCTGGTGGCCAACAGCCAGGGGATCCTCCAACCGCCAGCGTCCACATCACCTCTCAGCCTCAGCTGTGACAGACAGCATCTCACGGTGCCGACGTCACAGACCTGCCCAAGAGAGCTCTGTGCGCAGAGTCCTGCCCAGAGCGAGGCCAGCGTGGTGGCCACTGATCCTAGTGACGGCGGTGACGGTGACTTCTTCTCCACTTGAAAGTGTGTTTCTGCTCTAGGAAACTTTAGACACACTTACTTGGACCTACAGAAAGTATTAAACTTTTCAAGGAAATTAAATAGATTTGATGTACTGGTTTTTAAAAACACACCATTCCCTCAAGCAAACAGTTCAGCCCTTGTATACGTGCATTAAACGCGGCTATGACGGGCAGGGGCATCGCGCCAGGGCGGGGCTGGATGGTAGAGCAGACGTGTGTGCTCAGACATCACTGTCAGCAGCACCACCACGGCCTTCGCCAGTGCCACCCTGCCTCCATCCGCACGGTCACCACCGCCATTCTCAGCATCATCCCCACCACCACCGTCGATATCGCCGTCACCGTTGTCACTGCCATCGCCATGACATCATCACCAGGGCCACGGCCGCCACCGCCGTGGTAGAGGTTATCCACACCACGTCACCACCATCACCACTGACGTGTCACAGTTGCCACCTTCGTCACCATTGTCACCGGCGGCTCTCCATTGGACTTCAAGCTCCTTTCTGGCAGGGCGCACCTACCAGCCCCTCGCGTCCTAGGTGTGTGGCTTGGCACACGACGGAGGCTTGCCAGACCTGAGGAGCACATGGCCAGGGAGGCGGGTGCCTGAATGGATACTCAGATGAGGGACAGGCAAATGGCCCGGTGAGTGACTGGGGGGGGGGGGGGCGACACGCAGCTGGAAGCGAGGCGGAGGGATGAGTCGATGAAGGAGAGAGGGCGCTGAGTAAGGACGGGCAGACGGGCGGCTGAGTCGGCCCCTCCCACACCCTCGCCGAGGACGCAGACCGCTTAGCAACAGCAGACACTGCGGTGTCCCCATGGTGCTGTGATATTAAAGTCCCCGCAGGCTGTGCAGTCAATATCCGGGGGAGATTATCTCTGGAGCCAACAGCCGCAGGAGGAACCTTCCGGTCCCATCCTCGGCCCTGCTGGGAGCAGGACTCCCCTTCAGGCTCCCGAGAGGCACAGCCAGAGCCGCAGGGCCAGCAGGTGCCACCCGGCTGGGCCAGGCAGCCCTTTCCCACTTTAGCCCCCAGGGAAGGGTGGCGCTGTTCCAGCTGGCGGCATGGATGCCAAGCTCCAGGCCTCCCAGCTTCCCTTCGGGCCCACACTGTCTGTACACCGTCCTCTCCCCCGCTGGTGCTCTTGTCCAGCTCTCCCGGGAAGGGCAGCTCTGTGTCCCCTGCCCCTCAGGGTCCCTCTGCCGTGGGCGTCCAGAGGTCACCATGAACACCTGTCATGCTGAATATGGTAGTGCCAGCCTGTAATCCCAACACTTTGGGAGCCTGAGTCAGGAAGGTTGCAAGCTCAAACCCAGCCTGAGTGACTTAGCAACTTAGTGAGATCCTGTCTCAAAATAAAAATTAAAAAAGGGCTGGAGGTGGAGCTCAGTGCAAAGGCCCTGAGTTCAATCCCAGTGCTTCAAAAAGAGAGAAGGAAGGAAAAAGAAAAGGAAGGAGAGAGAGAGGAGCATGCACTCTCACAGGCCGAGCGGTGGGAACTGGTCACTGGAGGTGACACAGGAGCAGCCCCGGGACGAGCTGCCCTTACCAGGGCCACCAGGGTGGGGCCAGTGCTCCTCCCCTTTGTGGTCGTGGGACCACAAAGTATGCGTTTGTTTAGCAAGTTTTATCTTCATTGTTGACAATATTAAAAGTGAAATATGGAACCTTTAAAAATACTCATTAAAAAGCAGATTCATTACACGTAACACATCTACCATATCGTTATGAAAATCTCTGTGTTTTCTAAAACCAGACGAGGAGGGAGGAGCGACCAGCAGACCCCGCCCTCCTGGCTCCACATTCGGTCCCTCTCTGTGCCACTTTGGCTGGAGTCAATGAAGGAAAAGACCTCAGGACAGGACCCTGGGGTCCCCCAAAAGGGACCTGGGACCCCCGAAGTACCAGGCCACACACAGAACCACAAACAGGCCATCTGATGGCGTAGCTACCCAGCTCCCAGCCTGCCCCAGGGGGCAGCCTGGCCCTGCCCTCACCCACCAGTTGCATATCCCCGACCCGGGCTGAGCCTCATTTTCCCCCCAGGCAGCAGGCTGGGCTGCCCTTGGGGTTTGTGGGTACCTCGCTCCCTGCTCAGCCTCATGCGAGGCTCCCCAGAGTGGCACGAGATTACTATGATGACGAGGCTCATCGCCATCACTTCACGCCCCCACTCCTGGAGAGGCCTGGCCCCCGGCCCCCCTCAGCAGGCACCCCTCTGTGTAGCTTCCTGGGCTGACTGCACCCTTTCTGGTCTCCCAGGTGCACTGCCGGTGCCACCCCCTTCTGAGCCCCAGCCTGCCCAGCCGTGCCCACAGTCTGCTGCCCCAGGGCTTGCCACTATCGCCTCCTGGGGCCTCACAGGGGAAGGGTGGTGTCGTGTCTACCAGGACTCATGCTGGACGCCAGTATTAGGAGACCTGGCGTGGGCTCTGGCAGGCCTGGCTTCCATGATTCCTAAGAGCCTTGGTGTTTCCATCCGTCCAATGGGGATATTAACCACCTGACAGTGAACAGCTAAGAATTCATCTGCTCTGTTGGGCATGCTGATCACGGGTCAGCGGGCAAAGCAGTCGAAGTCACTGGACATCACAGCGCACGTCCAGCGGGAAAGGCGGAAGAGCAGAGACGCCGAGAGGGAGACCTCCGTGGCTGGGTGGAGACTGCCGGGCCTGGGGCTCGGGAGTCCGGCCCAGGCTGTGACGGCAGCCGGAGATGGGGCAACAGCCACCAGCACCAGGCAGATGTGTAAACGGGTTCACAGTGTAGGAGCGAGTCACGCCAGCCGCCTCCTCCACTGCGTAGGACCTGCGGCCAACCCGTGTGGCCAGGTAGTGTGGCACCCACCTCATGGGTTGCGTGCGCCAGGACCGGCTCCCTGACTGGCACGGGGCCTCCAGGGTGCTCTGAGCACCTGCTGGGACACGTGCAGGTCCCCCTGTGGTCACATGCCTGGTAAGGGCAGAGAACAGGACATGATTGCTGGAGGCCTGGGCACAGAGGGATGGGGAAAAGGCCATAGTCCTGGTGCCAGGGACCAAGAGGGGCACGGCCCCTGCCACATGCCAGTGTGGGCTTGTACGTGGGCCAGTAGGCTATGTGCACATGCCTATGTGGGGACTAGTGCTGTGAGTGTGCCATGTGTGTTTCTGCAGGTGTCAGTACCCCTCTCGTGCATGTCTATATACCAATACCGTGTGTGTCTGCATGCTCGGTGTGTATGCGTGTGTCTGTGGGTCTGTATAGATCTGTGCAGACTTTTGTGTGTCTGCACACCCATGTGTGTCTGCGCACACCTCCCCATGTGTCCATATGTATGTCTATGCACACCTCTGTATGTTTGCATGCATGTCTGTGTACAAGGGGAGGATGGAGGAAGGCGGGGCTGGCTCCAGGACAGAGGCCCGCAGTCTCCATACTCAGGGCAGACCATGGCCTGGAAGCTTCTCTGTGCCCAGCCAGTGGCCCTGGGGCCTGCATCCCTCTGGGCTGCCCAGGCGGGGAGCATGTCCCTCCGCTCCCCTTCCCCTGTCCCTCCCCTGCCCCTCACTGCCCCTTTTCTGTCCCTCCGCTGTCCTTCCGCTGCCCCTCCACCGTCTGCTCTCAGATCTCACCTTGTAATTTCACCCACAGAAATTACAAGCCTCAGAGCCTCTGACTTCTGGCTTAGGGAGGTGGCCAGAGCCCAGCTGTCCCCGTGGCCTCCTCCTACTCCGCCTCCAGCCCTGCCCGCTGGGACGTCAGTGCAGCCCTGGTCCAGCCGCGCTGGGTGACCTCCTCGGGAGCCCCACACTGTCCCAGACACCTGAGCAGAATTCCTGCAGCTTCCCTCACCCGCCCCCACCCCCGCCCCGAGAAAATCGTTCCCCTCCCACACCGCGGGCGGGAGGCCTCTCAGCCCAGGCCTGGTGGCTTTGAGGACAGCACCTGCCCTCCCAGCATTCTCCTGTCCCTGCCCTGCTGCCCACACACTGCTTTCAGCACTGCCTTGCCCAGATCTCCGTCACTGCCGAGACAAAGGAGGGAGCCTGTACCCTGCCTGGTAAACAGTAGGCGCTCCACGAAGGCGGGCAAGCCTGGGAGGGTGGGGAGGGCTGGCCGCACCCCCTCGGCCTGAGTCAGCGCGCCCCGCGCCCCGCGCCTGTGCCAGTGGCCGTGGGAGGCAGGAGGTGGGCTCCGACATTCTCATGCCAAGCAGGCGCGCGCTCCGTCCCCGCCGCCCGCACAGTTCTCGCTGCTGCTTCTGAAAATGTCAACTTCTTATCTCACCAGAATTTTTCCTGACTTGGAGAATTCAATAAAGCAGCCCAGTAACACTTAAAATAATAATGAAGCGCCGGGCGGGGAGCGGCCGCCTTTCCGCCAGCCATGATCAATCTTCATTTTCACACCAGTCGGGACAGCTCAGAGGGGCAGGGCTTCCTGGAGCCCCCCGGGGCTGGCCGGCCACCAGAGGGCCCGAGCTCACCTGCAGATCCAGCTCTGGCCAGCGCCAGGCTGCAGCTCCCTGGGCCCCTCACCCTGCACGGCTCCCTCCCCGCCTGTTCCCCGCTGGCTGCGCAGCAGTCACCTGGGAAACTGTCCGCCCTATACAGCCCGCCCGGGGCTTAGCCTGGCCTTGCCAGCCCCAGTTTTGGAGAAAGCTCTCAGTGCCATGAGGCGGCCTGAACCGCCCCCACAGCCCAGGAGGGTGGCCTTGCTTTCTGCTGCTGCTCCTCTAGCTGGCAGAGGGCAGAGCCGGCCCTGCGCCCCGCGGGGTCAGCTGGCACCTGCCCAGCGCGTCCTTGGAGGCCTGGGAGATGAGGTCGCACTCAGGCCTCAGGCTACGGGCCAGGGCCTGGACATCCTGCTCAGGTCTGGCCGGCCAGGGGAATGATGGAACAGGGAGCCCAAAACACCTGAGCCTGGGCCCTGACCGAGGCAGCGCTCTGGTGTGGAGCCCGGCAGGGTGGACAAGGCGGGGAGGTGCCAGGCCCGGTTCCACCGCCCCAGCCTGTGTACCTGGCCAGCGTCAGGGCCAAAGTGGGAGCACACCAGGGTCGTCCAGAGGGGTGCTGGGTGAAACGCTGCTGACCACGGACAGCTAGCTGGCAAGTGGGACCCGGTGAGCGCTGCTGGCCGCAGAGCCACCGCTGACCCACCTGGACCTTGGCTGCACCGCCCTCCATCCCTCGCAAGCTGGTGCCTGTAGTTTGAATCTCTCTAATCTGTCAACAGCCTTTCTTAATCGACCTCTCACTGAAGAGGGGAAATAGACTCCCCCGGGAAGGAGAGTGCAGGCATCTCCATCCCCACCCCATCCACCTGCAGCGTCCAGGAAGTGCCCTCCCAGAGCCTGTCTCCAGGACAAGGCCGGCTCCAGGGGGTCTAGCTCAGCGGGGCCACTGATGTAGAGTGAGGTGTGAGCAGACCCCAAACCTCATCTCGACCTGGCCCCACGGCAGCCCCTTCTCCATGGTGGCCCCACTTTCTCACCTGGCGGTGAGAAAGGCGGTGCTGGCTGGGGCCCCCAAGCCGCTGTGAGAGTCACAACAGGGTAGCTCGTGTGAGGACCCTTTGCCAAAGAAATGACACATGTGTGTGATGGGGCAAGGGAAGCATGGGCCAGGCAGGCGCACAGACACAGGCAAGTTCTGGGGAGACCCTGGGGGGATCCTCACCCGAAGGCAGCTCAGAACCCAGGAGGGAACAGGCACAGCCATCAACCAGCTCCACAGGTGACAACAATCGAGTTGGAGACGACCCATGGTGTGGGTGTGGCCCACCGGGGTGGGGGATGTGGGTGCTGACCTGCAGGGGTCGAGAGACATTGTACCTGAAGGGGACACCAAACTCTGAGCTGGGCACGTGAGCATGGGTGGATAGGAGCGGGGAAGGGTGAGGGGGACCCTCCCACGGGGTCGGCAACAGCCTTGGGGTAGGACCCAGAGCAAGGGACAGAAAGGCACCCAGGAGGACGGGTTGGGCCCGGGGTCCAGGCCATCACAGCAGGAGACAGGCCTGATCCTGGGGCCTGTGAACATGGCCCTGGCGCTGCTATGCCAGTCACACATCCAAAAGACCGACAGAGACCCCACAGCATGTCTACAGCGGGGCAGAGGGAAAGGCAGAGCCACAGAGTGCCGGGGGAGGTCCAGCCACCCAGCCCCCATGACAGGGTGGGTAGGGTAGGGGTGACAAGGAGCCCGCCTCTCCTGGACGACCACTCCTGCTCGCAGCCCCCTGGCCACCTCTCAGGCGGGCCAGGCACCAGCAGTACCTGCCTATTCCCAGAAAGAGCTGAGTTCTGGGAGTGCAGGGGCAGAGAGACCCCAGTGGCTGGCCACCCTCAGTACTTGGCACTGTCACGATTGTTGCCACCACCGTCACGGGGAGGGCTTGAGTCTCAGAGGGTGCCGCCCATCGGGGACACCTGTGCGGCTGAAGGTCAAGTGCAAGGTCAAAGCCTCACACACCTGGAGGTGCGTCTCATTCGGCCCTCGGGGCCCGGGGACTGCCGCTTACCAAGCGCTCTTCTGGTGCTGCTTTCTGTCAGTCATGCAGTTGATTCATCAGTGCAGACACGCCACCGCTTGGTCACTTCCGCTGCCGCCGCCCGTCCCCAGAACCCCTTCTGCCTCCACAACATCCACTTCCTGCTTCCTCCGTCGCCATTTTACTTTGGCCTGTAACTTACTTATACTCTGGATTGCTCATGTAAGAGAACCCGAGTGATGTGTAACCTCTGCATCTGATTTATTTCATTCAGCATTATGATCTCAAGATCCACCCATTGTTCTAAACATGACTCAAAAGTACCCTTCCTTATGGCTGAGTAGTACTCTACTGTGTGTGAAGTCAGGACTGGGAGCAGGCTTGTGCTAAAGCGCTGCACCTCTCCCAAGACACCCAGGTTCCTCTGGGCAGGACAGCCGCCTGTGACCACAGGGCCACTGGCTTCTATGTGGTTTGTCCCACCCTCAGAAGGTCCAGGATGGATCTGGCCCATGGGCAGGCCTTGTGGGGTCAGAGCCTCCTGCATCACGTACTGACTCCGCTCCTGGTGTGGTGCGGACCTACCCAGACCTCAGCTGCCTGTGTGCAGACTGGGGTGTTGAGCTGCCCGTACCACGAGGCCATGGCAGGCAGGGGCTGCATCTGAGCCGTGGCAGGCCAAAGCTCCGGCGAGGAGTCACGCGCAGCACAGGGCCCGGCCCCCCACACATACGTTCCTGTCAGGAAAATACTGGAGAAATTGCTCTAAAAATCAGGCATGCCACAGGCTGCGTGGGTGGCTGGCTGCGTCTTTCACCTACAGGACTGGCTCCAGGGCCCCCAGGAGGGCTGCGAGGGAAGGGGTGCAGAAGAGAAGGGGAGTGTCCCTGAGTGCCATCCGACCCTCTGGCTGGTCGCCCCCCACAGGGGCAGATGGCACCAAGACCCGTGGCCAGGAGCCAGCTGCGTCCTCAAGGAGGGAAGGACGGCCCCGACTGGGGCACTGCTGCTCCGGCCTTGGTGGCGTTGCTAGCACCCACCCAAGACTGCTTCTCCAGAAGAAGAGGGTGTGGGCGGGAGGGTCCCGCTCCCTGAGCTCGTCTGAGACGAGGAATGGGTGTCTTCTGAGGCGTTGTCCACTCCCAAGCAGCCTCCTCTGTGCGTCAGGACAGGGCTGTGATGGGAGAGCCCATGAAGACAGACAGGGGGTGAGGGTGGGGTGGATTTGAGCGACACGGACACCCCTGGCCCTGTCCTCTGGCCTACCTTAAAGGCCAGCAACGTGCTTGTGTCCAGCCCCAGCCCATCCCCCTGCTGTCCCTAAACGTTTGGATGCAATTCTGCTCTCTGAAAGAAGAGTGCATCTGCTTCCTGAGGTATCAGCTGAAGGTCCACCCGGGCAACAGAGGACCACGCGGGGGTGGTGCCCGGCGAGCCTGCCCCTCAGAGCCGCCAAGAAGTTCCCAGCCACGGAGAGCATGTTCGAAGGTGAGATTTAATAAGTGAACCGGGAAGAATAAATTCTGTTACACAATTTTATTTCCCAGCCTCCCCTGAGTCGCAATTGCCGCGCGAGGCTTGGGTTATAAATAGAAGAGTGATGGCTCGGGGGGCTGCCTGCCGCCCCCTCACCCGCCACAGCGGTGGGGAGCTCTCCTCTGTCACCTCGGGCTGCCGTGGCGGGGGACCTGGCACACCAGGTTTGCGGAGAGCTGTCTGTCAGGGGGCTTCCCGCACCGCAGAGCACCTCAAGATTCGCTCCTCTCTCCCCCAAACCCTGATGAGATTCCCAGGATGTGCCCGGCAGTCTGGGAAGCAGGGGGGAAGAGGGGAAAGGAGGGGGCGAGTGACAGGGAGGGAGGTGACAGGTGACAGGTCGGTGGAGACAGGCCCTTCCTGCTTAGGAGCGAGGCCCCGTGGTTCAAACCCGGAAGGCACTAGGCTGTGGAAGCGGGAGGGCTGTGGACCCTGCTGGATGCCCTGACCAGCTTCTCATGCAGGAGGGCCAGGGGCCAGGGACAGGCAGAAGGTCCAGAGGCAGACAGTCAGAGAGGACCTCTTCGTGCTGCGCCGGGGGCCCAGGAAGGGCTGCAACCCAGCAGGAGTGACGGTACCATGAGCATTTTAGAAGCAGGGCACGAGGTGCTGGGCAGGTGGGCAAGAGGCTGAAGTCCCCTAGGCCTGGTGAAGGACCAATGCCACCTACCCAGGCCACCTGCTGGCCCTGGGCCCTGCACCCTGGGGCTGCAGCCTTCAGGGCCCTCATTTTCCAACCCCTGGCAGTCCAGGACCTGGCTTGATCCCAGGGGACCCGGCTGACCCGTGCTCTGCCATAGCAGAGACTTTACTTGAGTGGCCAGACAGGGTCGAATAAGATGTCAGAGTGACCAAAATGGCCTGTGTTTGTTAGAAGTACACATGTGCAGGCACTTCAAAGGCTGTTTCCCTTTTCCCTGTCCCACCTGTGGTGGGACATCAGCAGTCCCCGTGCCCTGAGGCTCAGGACACTCAGGCAGCGCTGGGGTGGGCCCCAGCTTGGGCAGAGCAGGCCTTGCTCCTGGGCCCACAACTTCCTGGCACCGTTCCTCTGGGCTCTAAACCACCGGGGCAGGAATCAGCAGGCCCGTCCCCACTTGCATCCGGGTGACCAGGGCGTTCGAGGGCTGGGCACTGGACTCTCAGATTGAGCCCCAGTCCTGCCTCGTGACCTGGGCGCATCCAGGCCCTGGGTTCCAGTGGTCCCTACTACTGCCCTCAGAGCCTGTTGCCACACCGTGTGGACCAGCATGACAGCCCTGTCTTCTCCGAGTGGCTCCCCCTTCTCTCTTAGCACCAGCCCTGCCCCGGCTGTACCCGTCTACCCACAGCGGGGTCCCTGCCCTGTCACCTGCAAAGGAGATTTAATCCCTCATCAGGTGTCCCGTGTGTCCTGGCAGCAGGAAGTCGTTGAGCTCGGGAGACCTTTGAGAGACCTCAGAGTCTCCCACGAGCAGAACAGATCTTACCGGCCTCCGTGACCCCCACAGGGAGCCGGGAGGAAGAGGATAGTTTCCTGCCTAAAAGATAGAGGGTGGGGCACTGTCCCCTGTGCCCCTCTGAGTCTCTGGTAGGGATGCTGGGCAGACCGGAGTGACAGGCCTGGGGGGAAGGAGGTGGCTGGTCTGAGACTACTCAGTGGCCCAGGCTGTGATGGGCTCCGGCTGGCACTCAAAGGCCCCGTCTCAGCATGGAGATGGAGGCGCCCCTGGGGAGAGAGCTGCTTGCGGAGGGAGGCAGTCATCAGGCTGGTCTATGGCCTGTGACCGCTGAGTCACCCTGCTCCGCCGCCCACCTCCTCCCTCTCCTTCTCTTTCTCCCTCCCTCCTTCCTCCCTTCTTCCTCTCTCACTTGCGGGTCATCATCACAACCACGCAGAGTCAGGCTATCACGATCCCATTTACCACCAGGGAAACTGAGGCACGGAGGCTCGTCATGGGCTCCTAGACCCAGAGGTGGCGGACAAAATCCCAGCGCAACGGGCCCCACAATGTCACCAAGCACCACGATGCCCAAGGTGGTGGGAGGTGGCAGTGGAGCCCTCATGGTCAGTCAGGAAGGCCTGCTACCGCAGCCTGCACTGAGCTAGTGTCCCAAGGGGCCGCAGGCCATGGACACGGAGGGGTGGCCTGACCTAGCCCATGGTGTACACTGGGCTCCTGGTGACTCCTAATCTCCAGGAAACAGCACACGCCTGGCTGGCCCCAGTGACCACAGCCCGCTCTCAGCAGACTTCAGGTGTGTAATGGGCTGTCCCTGGCTTCTGAGCAGCCAGCAGAATCTCCAGCCACGCCTGGCACTGGCTGCCACTTGGCACGTGAGCATCCCTTCCTAGAGCAGGCAGCACAGGGCGACCCTACAAACCCTCCCCCGACCTGGGACACGACTTATAATTAAGCTGGGACTAGCGGCACCAAAGGGACTTCCGGTGACCTTGCAGGTGTGACAGCGGCAGTCTGCAGCCAGGACAGCTGCTAAGTCATTAATGTGAGATCTTAGCTCCCAGGCTGGCACGGGGGAGGTGCCTGACTCCACGGTCCCTCGGGCTTACGCTCTGCACACGCCGTTCCCGTGTCCAGAGACTGTGGCTGTGTCGTCCGTGCACAGCTTCTGGCTGTGTGGCTTCATTAAGCGCCTTCACACCTGGTCCGGCCCCAAGGACGGGGTCCGGCGCTGGCGCAGCACGAAGGTGGGGTGCTGCTCACCAGCCCGGCTTACCCTCCGCAGCTGTTGCGCTTTCCCGACTCACAGAGCAAGGCTCCTGCAGTCCTCACCGCCGCAACCTGGCTGCCTTGTGGTTAGCTCAGCTCTGCAAAATACACGCCTGTATTGTAATAGGCACGGGGGTCCTGGCCAGGAGACCCTCAGGATAGCACAGAGAGAAAGCGCAGAAAGCTCGCCCACGCCCCACCTGCTCCTGCGCCGAGGTGGGTCCCTTAGCCGTGGCCTAGCTATTAGGGTGGCGATGTCTCTCCCTGTTACCGGCCTCACACCGCCTTCTGTTACCTGTTAGGATCCGGCTCTGTGTCCCCAAGAGCGCGCGTCACAGACTCTTAGCAAACATTATTTCTTGAATGGCTGTAATATTCTGTCAAGTGGCTAAGCCGCCGTTTACTTAAACATTCCCCCATGTTCAGGCACTCAGGGCGTTGCTAATTATTTTTTGCTACAAATATGTATTTTGGTGTTTCAGATGACTTCCTCGGGACAGTCTCCCGGCAACGAGCTGGCAGGTCTCGAGGAGTGAGCAAATCCGCTAGTGTGAGGCGTGGTGCCACTGCCCGCGCCCAGCGCTGCCCCCAGCGCCCAGCCCCAGAGCTGCCATGGGATGTCGCAGCCTGGAACGTCCGCTGCCCATGTTGGCTGGAATCGGTGCTTAGGCGCAGTGAGACTTTCCTTATCACCGCCGGGGGAAGATACTTTCCGTGTGTGCGCCCTAATTATAGTTACGGCTCCGTGGATGGAAAGCCACGTACTTTGGCCGGGAATCTATTGGCAGTTGCTTGTGTTGCTGGGGACTCTTTTACGAGGTGGTTATAGGCTTAACCCTAACGTGCTGTGCCCGCTGCACCGTTTCTCTTGCCACGTGGTGCCTGTGTCGCCATCGTTGCTTCTGAGTGACTGCTGGGATAAGCCCGAGTGTCCAGGCCCCCTGCGGATGCGGCGTAGATGGAAGCACAGCCCACAAGCCTCGCGGCTGGAAGGGGCAGGCGGCAGAGGGCATGTTCTCCTCCTGCCTCGCCCTCTGCTTCCGGGCTGCCGTGGGGTGGGCAGCCGTCCTCTGCCAGGCCTTCTGCCGTGCCATTTCTGGCTGACCACGCGTGAACTGCGACCTCTGGAACTGAGAGCTGAAGCTGAAGCTCTCCTCCTTCAAACCGCCGGCTCTGGGGGTGGAGTCCCAGAGATGGGACGGGTCTAAGACACCCATAATCCCTCTTTCCCCGTGATTCTACCTGCCGTTTCTCATCTTAAAATGCCCTCGTGACACTCAGTCCTGTTCAGTTCCAAGTGCCCAGCTCCCAGTGAGCGAGGGTGTCAGCATTGTCACCCTGGTGATGCCCGGTCCAGGCTCACTAGGGACTGAGCCCACTGCCCATGTGCGGCCCCCAGTGTGCAGGCCCGCCGAGAGCGCTTCCTCCCACCTGTGGGCCAGTGCCCAGGATGCCAGCGGGACAGCAAGGAAGGCAGGCGACTGGGAAGGACCCCAGGGAGGGGAAGGGTCCTGCCTCTGTGCTGATGCCCCACAGGGCCTTTCTGCCCCAGGACCTTGTTCGCTTCACATCACAGGCTCTCAATCAGGGCTCTTGTCCCTGGGGACACATGGCTATTTATAATTGTCCCAGTGGACGGTGCTGCTGGCATCTAGTGGGTGGAGCCAGAGATGCTGCTGGACATCCCACAATGCTCAGGCCACGATGGACCCCGTCCAGGGTAAGTCAGCAGGCTCCAGACATCAGCTCCTCCAGGGGGAGAGCCTCTGCTTAGTCTTATTCTGAGGAAAGGTCTTACTAAGGTTCCCAGACTCCAACTTGTTTTTTCTCTCTCCCTTTTTGAGACAGGGTTTAACTCTGCAGTCCAGGCTGGTCTTGAACTCACTACGTAGCCCAGGCGGACCTCAGACTCCTAGCAATCCTCTTCCCTCGGCCTCCTGAGTGCTGAGATTACAGGCGTGGGTCACCACACCTAGCTTATGTGGGGCTAGAATTTATGATCCTGCCTCGGCCTCCCAAGTACTTGGTGTTACATGTGTGTACCACCGTGTGTTCCTTGAATGCACTCTTTATAAAGCTCATACAGTTAGAAAAGAAAAGAAAAGGAAAAGACTACATATCCCAGCTCTCCTTTCAGCAAAGTGAAGCTATATGGACCAAAGTTCTGGCCAGTGAGGTGGGAGCAGGGTACCACGGCGGCCCCCAGGACCCCACATAGCAGTCCCCTGCCACTCCTGCCCCGACTCCTTTCCTTTCCTGGGCCCTAGGATGTGGTGGCTGGAGCTGTGGCAACTCTCCCGCTGTGCAAAGGGGCTTCGGGACCAGAGGGCACTGTCTGTGCCGTGGCGGGGCTGAGGACCTGGTCCCTGAGGTTTCTGTGAAGCAGCGCCACCTCCATCTTGCGGGAAGGGAGAGAGGTCCCCCTCTTCTTTCGGCCACTGTCGCTTTGGCTTCCCGTGACTCACTGCAAAGTACAACTGTGGCAAACTTTGTGTAGGGCACGTACTTGACAGTCAACGTGCTGAGCTACCGCACGCCCTGCCCTGTGGCGGGCGTCACACCTCCCAGCTCACCCTGGCTGTCCCAATGCCCAAGTGGCCCCTGCGGGAAGCACAGGATGCCTGTGAGGGACAGAGCAATGGGAGCTCAGAGACGTCCGCTGCTTCCTGAGGTCATGCTGCAGAGCAGAGCAGGCCGGCACCCCCGAAATGTAGCCCCCTCCGCAGACACCATGGCCCTGTATTTTGAAAAAATTAAGGACTCAGAGACCATGGGCAGGGCTTCCTTTGTGGGCAATCTTGTTTTCTCCCAATTCAATGAAGTCTCTGTCGGAGTTCAATATGGCGGCCTCCACTCCAGCCATCCTGCCTGCATCCCAGAATGCAGCACCACCTCCAGGAGGTATTGGCGGTGACCTTTGGGTTGCCACAAGAAACCTGAGGCACGAAAGGCAAAGTGGCCCGGCTAGCACCGCCCCTCACCGATCCAGCCAGATCTCATGGCAGAGGCCGTGCACTTGGACGCCAAGACAAACTGCCTCTCCATGAATAGGTGCTACTGAACGAAGGCAGGGGACAGAGGGGAACCTGCCCTGGCTGCAACGTCACCAGGGGGCAAGGTTAAATGCCTCCCACACACGGACTCGGTCACATCAGTGAATCCCCACTCCACAGACAGAGGCTGCAGGGTCAGGGTGAACGGAAGAGTGGACTTCAGGAGGTGGGTACTCGTCCCTTTCTCCGCCCGCCTCTTCCTAAGCCTCGTAGCCACTGTGCCCTTGTCCCCAAACTGGCACCTCTCTGCGGCCCCAAGTCCTCCTCCGACCGACAAGACACACTGTCATGTGACCGACTGGGGTCCTGGCCGACACCCGTGGCTTCACCTCCACCCACAGGCCTCCTGCCTGTCTTGTCATCCCCAATAACAGGGACTCCAGCACTATAGGAGGGTGGCCACCTCCAGAGGACACAAGGCTCTGTTTCCAGCCTGCAGAACCAAGGGAGGCCAGCCAGGGGCCAAGGGCCCCAATGCTAGGCCCCAGCCTGCCCAGATAGGGCTTTCCGCTGCCAGCTCACTGGGGTAGTTAGTACTTGAAGAGGGCACAGAAGTGACTTACGAGCCCAAATCAGGTGTTCAGGCATAAATACGCCACAGCCAGTGATGGGTGTGAGTGGGTAAATAGCTTTCATAATTGGAAGGGGTTTTTTATTAAATTTTAAAGGCCGCATATTTATGGGGAAGAGAGCAGAGGGCATGCTGAGACCAGCCTGCTGGTACTGTGTGGGCTCATGGGCCACCCAACTGGCAGAGACCCAGGAACTCAAGTGCCTTTCTGCCCCCAGGACTCTGGAGGAGGCCTGGAGGAGGACTCAAATGCTTAATTCTGGTTGGCCACTTGGTTCCCCATACAGTTTAGCTCTGAAATGTCCCACGGACTCTTCTGTGTTTAGATGTGGTCGGGTATGGGGGCACTCCGCTCATCAGGGGATCTATCCATGGGTGATTTTGCGGCTGATGTGCTGTCATGGCGTGGGTCACTGGGACTGCGGCCTGGTCCCCAGTTTCTCCCCACCTCTCTCTCTCTGCTTCCTGGCTACCGTAGGGTGAGCAGCTGTCCTCCACTAGGCCCTTCCCAGGTCCTCGCTGCCGTGGCGCTAGTGGCCATGAGTGGACTAAGACCTCTGATCATGAGTACAAAACAAACCTCTCTCCGTGTAAGTTGAAGGTGTCGAGCATTTTGTCCCAGTGACAGGAAAGTGACTAAGACAATTCTGTTCCAGATAACCAAGCAATTCCCACTCTGCTTCAGGCCTACGTGTGAGAGATTTGGAGGGACACAGGGTCGTGGCAGAGGGGACAGTTCAGTTTCCACTCCCCAACAGCAGCACACAGGTAAGCCTGGGACAGGCATGACGCAGGGTCATGGGGTGTCAGCAGAGGCTGAATGTCGGGTCCTGGCACAGCAGGTCCCCTCTGACCCATGAGGCAGCCTCTCTGTGCCCATTAGGAAACAGCTGGCCAGCGTTTACAGGCCCAGTGGCTGGGAGCCCCAGGAGATGCAGGAACCTCCTGGGCTGTCATGAGCCCAGCCCCGGCTGTGGCTGGAAGTGTACCCTTAGGGACAAGCCAGTTCCTGAGTGAGACCTGGAGAAGCCACCTAATGGGGCTCAGTTTCCCCATCTGTAAAGTGAGTTATTGAGTCACCCTGCCCAATGCTCAGGCTGCCAAAGGCCGGGGGCAGGAGGTTCTGGGTGAGCATCACCAAGTCCCCAGTCTTTCCACCGCTGGCTTCTTTGGGGTCTGCTACTCTTGTCTGCAGGAAAGCCCAGTGAAGGTTTGAATCCCAGGAACGCTTGAAAGAATGCCAGGCTCCACGCACAAGGGGAGAAGCTGCGCTCTGACCTGAGTCCCAGGCATGCAGAGAAGCTGCCTAGCCAGACTCATGCCAGGCAAAGGCCTGCAGCTCCCACACGGACGAGGACATTGGAGAGCAGACCAGGACTGGGGCCAGACCAAGGCTCAGCATTGAACCAGGATCGGAACTCAGTGTACGAACTGGATCGTGGCTCAGTGTCCAGCCGCTCTCAGGACTCAGTGTACAACCAGGACACATGTACCACTGTCCGGAAAGCGACTAAGACAGTTCTGTTCCAGACACCCCACGTGCCACCAGGTCGCACGACTAGGCTCGGAGCTCAGCTGCGTAAACACCATCAAGGTGCGGTGTGCATTCGGGATCAGGGCTCATCTGGAGTTCAGGGCCACGGCTCAGCACATGGCTGTGGTGAGGGCTCAGGGTGTGACCATGGCCAGAGCTCAGTGTATGGCCAGGCTTAGGGCTCAGGGTGTGTCTCTGGCTGGGGTGTGATCTCTAACCGTATCAGCACTTGCTTCCTTACACCCGGCCCTTTTCTTCCTGGGCTCTGATCCTCATGGCAGGATGAGGGCCAGCAGGTATCTTGGGGCTATTGCTGGTCAGGAGTCCTTGGGAGCCTCTTCATTTTCCCAGTGTGTGCATGGGGTGTGAGAACCACAATTCCCAGCAGAGTGCTGGCCACTTCCCCTCTAGTGTGGTCAAGCCACGCCAGGCCGCTGGGCTGACACTCCAGATATGTGAGTGGTCGTGGCCTCCTGCTTACTCTGAATCCTGGCTTTCCTGCTAAGCCTGGGCAACTCACCTAAGCCAGGCCTGAGCCTCTGTCACTCACAGAAGCTTTTGAAACTCGGGAAGGAGTCTGGGCTAAGACCAAGCTGGCATGGAGCAGGAAGGAAGGTCTTGCCCGCCCTGAGTGGTTCCCGGACTAAGCAGATTGAGGATATTTGGGTCCCGCTTCCAGGAAAGTGTCCTGTCCCCTTTTCCCATGCCACCAGGTCAGGAAGGCGAGAGGGAGGGGGGCCCTGCGGCCAGAGGGACACATCTGTGGGAGGTCTAGTAAGGAGCCCAGCTGGCAGTGGGCCCCAGGGAGCTGGCAGGTGGGGACACTGGCCACTGAGTAAGGGACTGGAGTGCACACAGAGGCCCCAGGCTGTCCAGCTGCCCTGCCCTGCTGTCCTCACGGGCCTGGTCATATCTCGGCCCTGTACTCCCTGAGGGCTGGGCCTGCTGCCCCCTGGTGAGGTAAGGAAGGCCACCAGAGCCAGCTTGCGTGGCCAAGGCCCCACGACGGTGTTATGGTTAGGATGTGGACTGGTCCCCAGAGCCTTAGGTACTGGAAGCATGATTGGATGATTGGATTATGGGGGTTAATTGAGTCGTGTGGATTAACCTGCTGATTTCTTGTGCTGTTGGGGGATGAGGCTTGGTTGGGAGGGGTGGATCGCTGAAGGTGCGGCCCGGGATGGGTTTCCGGCCCAGCTCCTTCCCAGTCTCTAGCTCTGCTTCCTGGTCATGACGAGATGAGCCTGTGCCCTCCACCATGCCTCATGTATGGACTGAGAGGTCCTAAAACTGCAACGTAGAGCAAGCTTTCCCCCTTACGCTATGGGTATCAGGTTCTATGGATGTCAGATGCTGTGCTCAGAAATGAGTGACCAAGATGGCTGTAAGCATCGGGACTATGACTCCAGAGGTCATTTTCTCTCTGCAGCTGTTCTCTGGGGTCCAGGGAGAGGAGAGGAACCTGGCAGGATGCCCCCTGGTTCTCTCTCTAACAGCCCTGGAGTCTGGGGAGGGTAGCTGCCAGCCCGTAGCTGGGGGGCAAGGCTAGCCTGGGGTGAGGCCAGTGTGATCTGTAGTGGCTCCTGCTGACACCCCTTCTTGGTGCCCCTGAACACGGCACGGCCACCCTGTATCTCGTCCTGAGGGGCTAGGTTACCTGCCAGCTGCACGGGTCTTTCCCTGGCACACGTTTGGATGGGACTCAGTTGTCTCCTAAGACATCTCCCTCCAGAATGCCTAAGGTCAAGCAGCCCTGGCCAGAGGTGCTCCCAGCCACCTTAAAATGAGCCGGTTCGCCCCACCATGCCCCCAGCACACTCTTTCCCCCTTGGCGCTGTCCTACCAGGGACCAAGTTCCCCCAAATCATGAGACAAATTCAATCTCTCCTCCTTTCAGTTGAAGATGTTGGTTATTGGGTTCAGCAGCTGGAAACCTTCCCAGGAAAAGGGACAAATGTCCTGGCTACAGCCAGCCTCTTGCACGCAGCTGAGCACCGTGGCCCAAGTCTACCTGCCCTGCTGCGGCCCGGGTGAGCCGCGGGCCAGGCTGCAGGGACTAGGGAGCTGGGCCAGGACCGACCTCCGAGAACACGCCGGCCCGGTCTGTTTGCTCAACCGAGTACCTGGCAGTCGCATCCTCCCTGGCTCCAGCCCCTTCCCAACCCAGATTCGTTGGATCTCTCATCTTTATTTTGGCGGAGGAAAAAATGTAATTTCTAATTTAAAATTTTAACAAACCGCCATCATCGTCACCCGCAGCCAGCTCAGCTGGTGTTTGGGACGTCAGGTCTGTCACTCTTTCATACACGGCCCGTGGCTGGGCAGCAGGGTTGGCCCCCACGCCCTCGGCCCCAGCTGGCTCGTGGGCAGCGCGGAGCCGCCAGGGATGGTCAGGAGGAGATGGGTGGGAAAGATGAGACCCTGCTTGTCTTTACTGCCCAGCTTACTGTGCAGCATCCGGCCGTGGACTTGCCTCTCTGGGCTGTCCTCTTCTCTGAACTGCAGCCAGCCTCGTGGGGGACAAGCTGTGACATTGTGGACGCACGCAGGAGGACCAAAGGAGGTCTCAGGAGAGACCGGGCACAACTTAAGCAATTAGACTAACCAAGATTTTATTTCCGGAAGGCCCACGAATATCTGTGCGTTCCAAAAGGACAAAGGGCCTTGCTAACCCTCAGTGTCCTTGGCTGCAGAAGGTGTGGCCTCCCTGAGTCATCCGGATGCACGTGGATGGTACAAGTGCCTCTCCTGGCCTAGGGTCACACATTCTGGGGGTTTTCTTACCATCATTTTTGCATGTGTGTGTGTGTGACGGGGTCTTGCTCTGTAGCCCAGGCTGCTCTCGAACTCACTCTGTACCCCAGGCTGGCCTTGGACTCATGGCAATCCTCCTGCCTCGGCCTCCCAAGTGCTGAAATTACAGGCACGTGCCACCAGGCCTGGCTTAAGTAGTTCTGGAGAATCAAACTCAGGGCCCTATGCTTGCAAAGGAAGTATTTAAACCACTGTGCCATTCCTCCAGCCCCAGGGCCACACATCTGTAGAAGACCGAGGGGGCTGGTTCCCAGGGGGCTGCACACTTCCTGGGCTGAGAACAGGAAGGCTATCCGGATGATTCGGGCAGCTCCACGTGGGAGTTGAAAGCTGACCACATGGACTCTGCATTTGCAGATGGAAAGACAGATGCTACAGGAGGCTGATGCCTTCCTCCCCCTCTCAGCATGTGCCCTGAGTGAGGTGGCCCAGATCCTAGGGCTATGCCCACTTTCCACCCCCGAGGCTCCCGCTGAGCTCTGCTCCCCACAGCAAGATGAGATGGCAGCAGGCCTCCATCCACACCACCTCTCAGTAGCTCTGTCATCTCTTGTCCCTTTGTGAGTGTAAAACCAAATGCCTGGTGTAAAAAACACAGACTGTCCCAGAGCCACCGATGTCTGTATGGCTTGGCCTTCTAATGCAAGTGGCAGAAACGGAACACACAAACTAAGTCAAAAAGAGGAGGGATTGGCTCCCAGAAGCCTGGGAATGCCGCTTATCCAGCCCCCAGAGAGCCACTGAAGTTCTACTGAGGGGCAGGAGAGGGCCAGGTGTCCTCCTGGCCTGTGCAAGCCACAGGGAACAGCAAGGAAAATCACAAGACGCATCAAAAAGTGTCCACACTACAGTGCGAGGCGCATGACAGGGGAACACGCAGAACAGGACGGGTGAGGGAAGCCTCTGGGGGAGGACATCTAGTCTCCAACAGGCTGCAGGTCCCCGGGGTCGCTGCCCTTGGGCGCACTGCCCCCACTCTGGCTTCTCCTGAGCTGTGCCTCCTTCTCTCGCTACCTAGACGGGCTGCAGCTCAAGCTAAAATTCAAGCCAGCTGGAATCTCAACACTACTCCTATGAAATCCCAGGGAAGTGCTATGATTGGCCCAAGTTTGGTTGGGTGGCCAACTCTGCACCAATCAGGTATAGGCAGTGGGTGGGACCAAGTGAGGATTGGCAGCTTTTGCAGCATTAAAGAAGGGAGAAAGACCGAAGTTCTGGAAGACACAACAGGGTTGCTCTCGGCTGCACCCAAGCTGAGGTTCCAAAGTGGGTCCCCTTACCCCAGCCACACCTGCGAGGTCCCTGGAATTCCCTCCCCTTTTGCGCAGCCCCAAGATTTCAGGCACGTCTTCATCTTCGAACTCATTTGAAAGCTCTTGCATGGCCCACAGTCCTCCTCAGAACCCACCTATATTCTCGCTCAGGCTTATGAGCTCCCCGGCCCTCACCACACCTCTTCTCAAATCCCCGAGGACCACCATAATGGGCAGTTATGGCTGACTGACTCCAGGTAGCGTTCTGGAAGTACCACCTTGCCTGGCCTTGGTCTGGGTCCCACTCCTGCTTCTCAGGAGTCCGGCTTCCTGTCCTGAGTGCTAGGAGTTACATCCGTCCACACTCTAGCAGACAAAGTGCCTGGCAGGTGGCCCTGCTGAGCTTGGCTTGGTGGCTTGGCATGTGGCTGCTCATGACTACCGGTGCCTATGTCTGTGGAGAAGTGGTGTTCTGAAGCCTGAGCTCTGTCCATGGTGACCAAGTGCTAAAGTTCAGCCGGGAGGGTTCTAGGGCCTCAGGTGGGCTAACTCAATGAGCCACCCAGCTGTGGGCAAAGGCCCACCACACATTCCCATCCTCACCAAAGGGCTCTTATTTTGGGCCCAGGATGACCCTTCTTTGGAAAATCCTTGCAGCTCTAGACTTCTGTAGCAGAAAAACCATCCTCCCACAGACGCTGGAGACCAACCTGCAGGGATTAGACCTCCCCAGAACGCACCTCATAACGTTTTCTTGTGAGTCATGCGTTACACAGGGACTGCTGTGCTAGCTTGATGACTACACAGGTGACAGCCGCCCACTGCGGTCCTTGGTCCCGGAGGCAAAGCCAGCGTTGAACAGGATGCCTCAGTATCCAGGGGTCTGGCCTGAAACGAGGTAAAACTTGAGTCAAACACTCTCTCTGGGCTTCTGCCATCAACACAGTCGAGCTACAGCCCAGCACAAGACCTCCTGGCCATCCCTGGGCCGGCATCTTTCCCCCTACCCAGGGCTCTGTCCTGGCCTTCTGCATGAGGCAGATGCTTATTATCAGAGGAACTCAGCCCCTGTTAGGGATATTGGGCAGCCACTAAGCAAGGCGTTAGCAGAGGCAAGTGGCCCTCCCCAGCCCTCACTACGAAGTTCCCACCCCCGAATGAAGCGCAGCCCCATAGATCCTGTCACTGCCTTGGGGTCTGGGGCTGCTGCCCATCATCCCGCCCAGGAGACCTGGTAAAAATGGATCTCCCCACCCAGACCACCACAGAGGAGGGAGGGAGGACGACTCCCAGGAGCCTCTCTCCTCCACGGGTCTGCCCTGTGGCCCCCCCCTCCGACCACCAGGTCCATGCACTGGATGCTTACAGGATGGGGGCATGTGGCCGGGAGGAAGGCAGACCAGGGGCTCACACACCTAGTGAGGATTTCCTGTTGTCGCCTCTGGACCACCCTTGTGACAAGTCTGGAGCCAATGAGAGGGTGGTGGTCATAGCAACGCTAAAGACTTAGATGCCAGTACACGTTCCATCCCTTAGGAGGGACTTGGCAGCACCTTGGACAGATCAGCCATCAGGTAAGCCCCTTCCAGTGGGGCTGACACGGGCAGGTGTTGTGCCCAGAGGAAGCCTATCGCCACAGAAAGGTGGCGCTGTCCACAGGGGCGAGGTGCTGAAGCTTTAATTCCGCAGCACTGGGGCGGAATTTCAGATGTGTGGCTGGAGCAGGGAGGACAGGAAAGCACAGGTCCCAGATGGCCCCTAATTCCGCCCAGAGTGTGTGCCTCCCGGGGGAGAAGCAGATGTCCCCACGCTCCCTCCAGCTCCTCAGTCCGTCTCTGCTTTGCCCTAATTTCACTTCCCTGCATCCTGTGCCGGCCCCCGAGCCCTGCTTCCTGCTTCTTGGATGGTCCTCTTAGTACATATGTCTAGCTGTCAAAGTCTTACTGCGTTTGGAAGATCAGAACCCAGCTAGGAAGGGGAAAGCAAGACAATGACTGCAGGGGGCCTGAGGCTCTGCCAGGGCAGCTACCGTCAGCGGGCCTAGAGGGACAGGAGCCAGCCTGAGATCGTGGACCGTGAGAATGCAGGTGTGGCCTGAAGCAGATGCTAACTGAAGCTGAGAAAGTGGAAAAGTCGCTCAGAACACAGTCTGTGGCTACAGTGGTGTCGCAGCTCGCTTGCGTCCCTGGGGAGAACTATGAAACTTCAGGCTCATGCAAGCACCTAGTGCCAGTCATTTGTGACGCCCAAGGAGGGGCACGGCTGCTCCAGCTAGTGGCATCTCACCAGCGCTTGCTCAGGGCAGGCCTGCGGTCACCAGGAGGCATCTCCTGGCCCTCCAGGGACCCTCGCCTTGTCCTGGGACACTTCCCATCCTAGGCCACATGTGCTCCAACCCTCACCATCATATCTGTACTGACAATGCTGAACAAATTCATTGACTAAACAGAATATCCTTTATAAAAAATAAGGACCAAGCTGAATCTTCACCATCCAGGCCCAGGTTTAAGGTTGGAGCATGTTCTTGGTAAGCCAGAGTTGCCATATTGCTAGGGTGTAGATCTAAAATATCCCCAGAGACTCCTGTGTGTGGCCAGGGACTGGATCATGGGTGCACTGTGCTCATCAGTGGATTCACCCGTGAGCAAGTTTGTGGCCTACTGCTGGTGGAGGCGGGGCCAGGTTGGAGGGCTGGAAGGGCCAATTTCCCCCACCCCTGGGGGTGCTTCCTTCTCTCTCTGCTTCCTACCACCATACAGTGAGCAGCTGTCCTCCAGAAGGCCCTTTGCCACTGCTCTTTCTGTCTGGGAAAGCCAGCTGGCCTTGCCTCGACCGAGACCTCTGGAGCTATGAGCTAAAACAAAGGTCTCCTGTACATGTGAGTGTCGGGAACTACATCCCAGTGTTGAAGAAGTGTGTAAGGCAGATGTAGACTCCAGGTGCCCCTCTCTACAGTGAGGAGAATGACTGCGACACAAGTGTCTGTTCCCTGAGAGCATGGGCAGACATGGGACAGCTCTGCCCGCAGCCAGTGGATAAGTGGGTGCTCCCTCTGCCTGGTCATTTCAGCTATCCTAGCCAAGAACAACTAAATCCAGGTGCTCAAGACGGGGGCAACCATGGGACCGCCTTGCAGTGAGGACATGGGGCCGAGGTTTGGGGCAGTCAGCATGGGTCAAAGGAGAAAAGTTCCTGGAGTTGAGTTAGTGGCAGGGATCGGGTCAGAGTCGTGGCCCCAACCAGAGCACACTGGGAATGAGCTGGAGGCATTGAATTTGGTCAGACTGAAGAAAGGAAATCGAGTTGAGCAGAAAGAATCCACTAAAAGGGGATTAAGATAAATTAAACCGGCTCAATTTCATTTGAATTAAGAAATCAAATGAAACTGCCAGGAGTTGAGCTGGAGGTCTGGGCGGAGACGGAGGGGGAGTTGGAGAGATCTGGGATGCCTGAGGCAAATTGAGTTGAACTCAATTTTTGGGACAGGACATGGTGGCTTGAGTTAGTTTTGCCTAGAGTCGGGGCATCCTGGACCAAGTTCCCCGGGCTGGAGAGCACGGGTCTTGTCGGTTCGGAGCCCATTGATGAAGCCCCCACCTTGTGCAGCTGAGGTTTCAGCCAGATCCGCCCTGACGCTGAGCCCAGTCCCAACACACTTGCGTGTCCTTGCTGAGGTCCTAAGATCAGACCCTCAGAGAGAAGACAAAGCAATGAAGGAGAGAGTGGGATCTGACCGTGGAAGGAGGAGGCGTCCCTACCCCTGCCCTCCTCGGCAATTGGAAAGCAGGGAGCCACACGTGTGGGTCACAGGGGGGGCTAAAGAAGGATAAACTGTGGGCTCTGGGTCTTCCCTGACCCCCGATTTCCTCATCTGTAAAATGCAACAACAGGAGTCCCTCCACCACCTTCCCATTTCCTAGAGGCTGAAGATCCCCGCAGAGCCCTTGCATTGGGTCCTCAGGATCTCTTCCCCCCTCCCAGCCCCTCTGCTTCTGGGGGTCCCTGGACACCGCAGTAAGGCCTCCAAGACTCCTTGGGCATCTGTCCTCCCCTTGCGGCCTTCCCCACGGGTCTGTGTCACACATACTCTGAGCAGGCCTCCTGCGCTCCTGGGGACCCAGCGCCCCGAAGGGCCCACAGCCTTTGCTCTAACTGCTCTCACACCCTGTCCACTTTTCGGGATCCTCTACCAGCCCCTCACCAACAGGGCCAAGCGATGACAGCTGCGTGCGCCGGGCAGAGGCGGCAGGCCACTGATCCAACCGCAGCTGTCTCCCAGGCCCTTTGCTTGGGCTTGTCCCGCCCTCCGCCCCCGAGGCCTCCCAGAGACCCACAGACAGGCCAGCTGAGGATGCCTTTGCCTTCGCGGCAGATGGCCGTGATGAGAATTCACCCGACGTCGCTGTGCAGTGCTGAGAAGACGCGCTCAGCTGCTTCTGAACGGTTCTGCGTCTTTCTCTGTTGTTTCTCCCCAACTTCTGTCAGGTTCGGGGATGTCTATCTAGTCAATTAGCCCGAGAGCGCCTGTTTCCCATCTCTAATCAGCACTTGGCACGCGCGGAGAGAGCGGCAGGGAGCTGCCCTCCGCCCTGTGTGGTGCGGGCCTCTGGGTGTTGCCTTTGGGACTTCCCGTCCTGAAGGGAAGAGCGGTGAAGCCATGGGGGTGGGACACGCTGCCCTTCCCGAGTGGCACAGTCCCCTCCGTCATCCACACTGGAGGTTACTGCAGGGAGAGAGGACCCAGGGGTGGAACGAGAGGAGGGGAGAGCCCTGCACCCTGGGCATCCTGTGGCCCCGTACAGGAGTCCCGCCGTCCCACCCCCAGCTCTTACTTCTTTGAGTTTTACCTTTCTTATCTCTAAAATGTAGATAGATGACAAGCCAGGTCCAGTGGCGCAGGCCGGTAAAGCCAGCAGTCTGAGAAGCTGAGGCAGGAGGATTACAAGTTCAAGCCCAGCCGGGGAAACTTAGCAACTTAGAGACTCTGTCTCACGTTCCAAAATAAATACGAGCTGGGGATGTAGCTCGGTGTGAAGGCCCCGGGTTTAATACCCAATACCACGAAATCATTAACTAATTAAATGGGGGGAGGGGCAATAACAGCGCTCCCCGTGGTAACAGAGGATCAAAGATGAAGATTAATTGAGGTGATACCCAGAAATTCCCCATGCGCAGCAATCACTTCTCATCCATGACTGTTACTAACAGCAAACATTCTCCTTAAAGAAAACTAGGGCCCTGGCGGCACAGTCCCATAATCGCAGATCGCTGCGGGGCTGAGGCAAGAGGATGGCACACTCAAGCCAGGCTGGGCGACTTAGCAACTCAGGGTAACGTATGAGCTGGGGATGAGGCTCATTGTGGAGGCGCTGGACTCCATCTCTAATGCAAAAGAAAACAAAAGAAGGAAAGAAAAAGAAGAGAGGAGGAGAGAAGAGAAAAAGGGAAGGAAATCCCGGCACCCTGGGCCTGCCGCTCGGCTCCTCGGCGGGCGCTCCCGCCTGCACAAGGCCTGACGCGTCCCCGTCGTTCTCATAACCTCTCCCCTCTTGAAATCATCTGAACTTCACATCAAATGCATTCCCACATCTTCAGAGAAAGTCATAAGCTCTTTATTTAATAAAGAAATTAAGCCTCTGCCTGTCACATCTGCTGCGGAGATATTTTCCAGGCCACATTTTGGGGGCCTCTTTGTTCAGTGGTTTAATTTTGACAAGCACATGGCTTTCATTCTTAGGCAGTCGGGTCTGTCCATATTTTCTCTCCTGATTCCTGTATTAGTTCTAAACTTAGGAAATCTCCTCTCTCCCGGGGCATGATGAATATTAAATTCTACTTAACTCTCGCTTTTCTGTGCCCCGATTTTTTTTTAACCATACTTAACACTAATCTCTGGGGAATTCGGGGAGGTGGCGGGAGAGTGGAGGTGGGCTGAGCCTGTCGGGGCGGGTGGTGCTCCAGAGAACCTTGTTCACAGAGCCAAACACACCTGGCCCCGTACCAAGCCAGCACCCGACCCAGCCAGAGGCGGGCACTGGCTCTGGACCGCCGCCTTCTGCCTGGACCCTGCGGCCGGCAGACCGGATGCCTGGGTGTGCGCTCTCTTCCAAACATGAATGAGCTAAATTATCGAGATACTTGAAAGTGGCCCAAAAGCAAATAACCTCAAAGTAAGCCAAGTTGTGCCCATGGGCACATCTGGTACACGGCCACAGTCCGGCCCCAGCTCTGTGCCTGCCAGGTGCCTTCCTGTGCTGGGTGCGCTGCAGTCAGGGCACAGTCCCGGGAGAGGGGCTTTGACTATTGCAGTCAAGGTTGGATGCCTCCCCACGGTGCCCAGGTAGGGGCGGGGTGCCGCCTGGCACACTCAGGGTGACTGGACTGCAGATCCGCGTGGTCCGGGTCACCTTGGGCACGTGTCCACGGGTCAGCCCAAGCCACGGCTCCTGCAGAACGAGGTCAGGGAGGCAGCGGGTGAAGATCGGGGGTGCTGTGGTCCTGCTCATCATTCCCATGGGGCAGCAGAAGGCAGGGCGCTCTGAGCCCTGCAAGCCTGTTGGATCTGAGGTCAGGACCAGGACTCTGTCACTTCCTAGGCCCTGTCCTTGGGAAGGCCCCGCTGCCTTTGCCCTGCCCCTCCCTCTGCCCTTTCCTCCCGGGTCCCCGGCTGCTCTCCTGGTCCCCCTCTCTCCCTCCTCCTCTCTCTTCCTCCCTATGGCTCTTTCCCTGAAATTAAAGCCAAGAGGACAAAAACCACGGGGTGACAGGATGAGGAAGGGCCTTGCAGGCAGGTGGCAGGCAGGGCTGGAATGGGACGGGTCCCCCCACCAGAGCACACAGCAACTTCCACCCAGGGACAGAGCCAGCGTGGCATGGCCTAGCCCCTGCAGCAGTGGGCAGGAGCAGGTGCCCAGGGGACACACGGGGCAAGGGAAAGCTAGCTACCCTCCAGGGTGCAGCCACCCAAGGTCCAGGACAGGGCCCAGAGGCTCAGGCGCACCAAATGAAGAGCCCACCATGGGCAAAGGCCCAGGAGAGGGCCCAAGTGGTCACTGCATTCACTATGGGAACTTCCACTGTCCTCTGCCACACCTTAAGGCGACCACCCAGGGCAGCAACCTCCGTAGCACACAGACAGTGAACGGAAGCCCGGAGCTGACCCAGGGGACTCTGCCAGCAGGGGGCCTGTGGGCAGGCAGCGACAGCAGGAGGGCGCTGAGAGTCCGTGTCCGCCTCCAGCGTGAGGCACTGGCACCAGAGAGGCTCCTGGACAGGCCCTCAGCTACCACTGGCTGTGGGTAAAGAGTGGCACTGGGGGTCCAGCACGTCTGTGGGATTCCGTGGTGCTCGCTGGGAAGAGACAGCTCTGCCTGAACTTCCTAGTTAATCACTCAAGACATTTGGTAATTACAGCACCTGCCATCCCACCTTGGCGACCCGCCCAGGGATGAGCTCTCACTGATGCCTATGGGGCCCGGAGCCTCGGCCTCAGGGCCAGCTGTGGGAGGCACCTTGCCAGGTCGCTGCCACCCACCTGCAGAGACCAGGTGTATCACCTACAAGGCCAGGTCCCCGTGTGAACCCTGACGAGTACGTCCCTTGGGCAGTGGGCGGCACGACAACTTGCACGTCCCCAGGACCCTGAGCCTCCAGTGACACAGGCGCCATCCTCAGGTCTCGGGGAAGAGGACAGCTAGGAGCAGTCCTGGGTGTGCCTCGGGCCCACTGGCCACTGGGAAGGGAGCTCAGCTAGGAGAGCAGGCTGCCAGCTTCCTCTGTTCCGGCTGCCCTCCCTAAGTCTCATGCAAAGGGCAGCTTGGACGGGGCAGCTGCCAATCACCTGCAAGTCCTCGGTCTCCCTGTCTGGAAGGTGGAAAGGGGTGAACATGCTACCTGGGGCCTCGGTGAGGGGGCTCAAGGTCTCTCGTTGTTCGAACCATGCCCCCCAACAGCAAGTCAGGGGGTGAGTGGCCCACTCCACACTTGCTGCCACTTCAGAGAGGCAGAAGGGGACTTGGGAGACCAAACAGAGTGCAGAATCACCCAGGGGCCAAGGGCAAGTGGCCCTGGGGACGCCACCAAAGCAAGGCTCCCCCACCACCACCCAAATTTCAATCACAGCTTCAAAACATCCAGCCACGGCCGAGCTGTGATCCAACCACGGCTGCTGGTTCCTTTGAGGCTGGATCAAAACCAGGTGTCCATGAGCTCACCATGCGGGCCTCTAGCCCCATCCTTTGAGCCCACATCCCCTACCCACCAGCCCGGCTGCCTGTGGACATTTCATGCCTTTCCAATTTCACACGAGACAGTGGCTCATAACTGTTCACCTCACTCCTGCACCTGAACACTCCAGGACAACCATTTTGTGATGACATGACGCAGAAAGGAACACTGCGTCCAAGGGTGGGAATGTCTTAAAACCTTTCCTGGCACAGGCCCAGGCGCCTTCCAGGAAGCCGGTGTTAGTGCCCAGCTGTGCACACCCGCTGCTCACACACACACACACACACACACACACACACACACACACACACGCACACGGAGCAGACACTGCCTGACTGCGGCAGCGTGAGTGCACAGGTGGGACAGGGTGCAGCCACCGCCTACCAGCTCCTTACCTGTCACTGCTGTCATCAGGCACTCAGCTGCTTCAAGGAGGAGAATCTCAGTCACGTTCTTCTTACTGGGAGAAATACCCTACATCCATGATTAGGGAGGAAGGATTTGCCTTAGCTCACAGTTTTGGAGGGTCACAGTCCATTCACAAACGGCTAGCAATGGTGGAAACACTGAAAAGCTACTCAGAGCGTGGCAGTCACGAAACCAAGTGTGGGGAGAAGGGCGGAGTGGGCACACGCCCCTGCAGACCACGCCCCGGCACCAGCCCCCTGCGGCCAGGCCCCACCTCCCAACAGCACACCGTATCCACAGGTAACCCACAGCATCCAGATAGGTGAGGCTTTTGGGCGGCACTCCAGATCCAGTCTGTAACTAGGAGAAAGAACTCTGTGGGACAGCACAGGACTCACGCCAGCAGCTCTTGTGCGCTCTCTCTCTCTCTCTCTCTCTCCACCTCTCTCTGCCACCAGGAGCCACTCAGCCGTGAAAGCTCCTGGGAAAGGCCCTATTGTCAAGAAGGGACAGGAGTTGAGACAATGGTGCCACAAGCAGCCCTCTAGGGGCCTCATGGTGACACACGGGCCAGCATCCCTGCTGCGTCCCCAGACAGTGGAAAATTCCAGCCTCCTGGAAGACCCCAGAGAGCATAGGAGACCAAGTCAGGCCCAGGTGACAGGTGTGGGGACCGCCTGGCAGAGTCTGAAGCAACTGTCATGGAGAACATCCCTGAGCGGTCTCAGACACTCTCGCCATTCGTGACAGAACAGAATGCGGCAGTAGAGTGGTAGAAAGGATCAGAAAGAAAAAGAAGACGGAAGGAGGAACAAAGTGAGTCTTAGAACTGAAAGCTACCATCACCAATATTTTAAAACTCTTGGGCAGCCAGGCTCGATGGCACAGACCCGTCACCTTAGCACTCTGGGAGGCTGAGGCAGGAGACAGCCACTTTCAGCCCAGCCTGGGCAACTTCGCAACTAAGTGACAGCCCGTGTCAAAATCAAAAATAAAAACAAACTAGGGATGCATCCAGTGTGAAGGCCCTGGGTTGGGTCTCCAGTGCCACAAAATAAATATCATAAATAAATAAATCTAACCCATGGGTCCCTCAGAGCAAAGGGGTCAGAGGGAAGAGCCTGGGCCGAAAGGTCCAACAGAATTCAGCTGAGCTGAGCCGCAGAGCAGAGGAGCTAAAAAAATGGTAGGGACTGGAGCGACAGCCCCGTCGCCGAGTCCTGGGAGGAGGGAGGGCAGAAGGATGAAGTGTACTGAGAGAGATAACGGCTGGAGAAGCCCCGAGTTAGGCAAGACATGGGCACCCGGATCCAGGGGAGGGAGACCATGGGAGATTACAGAGAGCCCCACAGGAGACAGCACCCTGGCAACTTCTGCAAATGAAACAGAAAGACAGAGACAGAGACAGAGACAGAGACAGACAGACAGACAGAGGCAGAGAGGAGAGACTACCAGAGCACAGCCCCAGCTCCTCTCCGAGGACAGGCCAGCAGGATGACAGTGTGCTCCTCACCAGGAATCATGGGGGCCACAAGGACATGACATGCCATTTTTCAAGTGCTGAGAGAAAAGATCTGTCACCCCGGATCATATATCCCGCAGGCGCGCCCTTCAGCAATGCGAGGAAATCAAGATGTCCTCGGGAGGCAGGAGACAGGAAGGGTTTGTCAGCAGCCACCCTGCCCGTGATGGATGGCTCGTGGGGTCCCTCTGAACGAAAAAGGAGTGGTTGGGGGGCAGCGAAGGCCAGGCCGAGCCAGGGCCAGAGGGCACAGATCCACAGGCCAGCCGCGGTCGTTCTGCTCACAAGATTCCTGGGATACTTTTTTAGTTGAAGTAAATATGACAGAGCCATTAGGGCCTTCGATTTATAGAAAATATTATAAATATATTTGAACAGATTATAAAAGAGGGGAGAAAGGAACGTGAAAGGGAGTATGTTTTCTTCCCTTTGCTCAAGTAGACAGTACAATGACATCCGTAGACTGACTACAGAAAGTTACATACATGCACAGGTTGTCCTAAAGCTCATCATGTGTATAAAAATATTAAAAATGAAATACAAAAGTGTGAGCTTAGCCCAGTGGCACAGGCCTATAATCCCAGCATTCTGGGAGGCTGAGGCAGGAAGATCACAAGTTCCAGCCCAGCTTCAGCAACTTAGTGAGTTCCTGTCTCAACATCAAAAATAAAAACAATGGGCTGGGATGTAGCACAGTGTGAAGGCCCTGGGCTCCGTCCCCAGTACTGCACACACTCAAAAATGTGTTGGTCTGGGATTAATTTGTCATAATAGTCGAAGCCAAACAAGTGCTATGAGAAAAATTACGCAAGCACTAAGTTTGCTATGTAAGGTGTCTCCCAAATCACCATACATAGGACAAATGAAGGAACTTTTGGGAACCCTGTAATTTCATACCTACAGAAACCACTGAGCTACGAATGGGTACACATACTAACAAGATAGACAGACCCAAAATGGAATCCTCAAAGACAAAAGAAAGGCGTTTACGTCGCCCACAGAGACAATGGGAAGGCCTGGGAAGAGAACAAGGAAAACAGAATGAACAGAAAGCAAAGTTAAAGCGGCAGCCCTGACATATTCAGAATTACCTTAGTGGCAAATTATCTAAATTCACCAGTTGAAAAACCGGATGGTGGGGAGAATTAGGCGTCAGGGCCTGACCATCGGCAGCTTACGAGGGGTTCACTCTACTGGACAGATCCTGGCAAGAGGGAGGAAGGGGCGTCTACGAGTGCTGCCACTGGATCTGGAACGGCCTCAGAAGCCTGGTGTTTGGAAGGTGATTCAACCGTGGGGGTCAACCCACTAACTTCATGTTGGCCTGGTCAGAGATGGAGCACCCCTGGGGCTTGACCCGGAAGGGGCAGATCAATCACTGGGACATGACCCGGAAGAGGCAGATCATTGGGGCATGACCCGGAAGGACCTAACTTGCTCACTAGCTCCACCCTTCCTCACTCGCCTCTTCCTGTCGGGATTCCATGAGTAGGTTTCCTTGGGCAGGCCTTTCCGCCGTTGCCAGCTGCCCGTGTGTGAGCAGACTGAAGAAACCTCCGGAAACCGTGAGCTGTAGCAACCTTTCCTCCCCAAGTTGTGGACCTCAGGGACAGTGTCTTAGCAACGAGAACCAGCCATCGGGGGAAGCGGGATTGTGGACAGCGTGTTAGGCGGAGGGCACCCAAAGGGAAAATGAGAGAGGAATGTAGCAATAAGGGCATCGATTCACCCAAAAGACGCAGAGCGACCCTTGAGGTACACGCAGCCAGCAGCCGAGCTGTGGACCACATGGAGTCCACACAGAGATCTGAAAGGAGAAACTGACAGACCCGGTCACGGTTGGACACTGCCGTCCTCTCCATCAGCAGCGAGATGGCAGGCCCACTCAGCAAGGTGCAGAGACGCCCAGCTCCGATGGAGCCCCCCACCGGCCTCAGGAGGGGTCGTTCTTCCCCAAGTCGGCGGAACGTGGACCAAGCGAGAATGCCCCTGGGGCCGCACAGCCCACCTCAATGAACTAAAAGTCAGGATGTCATGGACCGTGGGTCTGGCACAAAGCAGCCACCTGGAGCCAGTCACAGAAAAACAAGAGGAAAACCACTTCATCTGTGAATCAAAGAGGAAGAGGACGTCTCAAGGGGACTTTTAAGAAAGCACATCGGCCAGATAAAAATAAAAATATATCAAAATCAGTGAAACTTGGTTAAAGAGGAAAACTTGTCTCACTAAACGCCTTCCTTAGACAAGATGAAGGGTCTCGAACCAGTAACGTAAGCTCCTGCCTCAAGACTAGAAAACGGGGAGCAGGTGAGCCCCAAGCAAGCAGACGAAGGGCAAAGACACCCCGAGCTGCGATCAGTGCAGCTGAAAACAGAAGCATACCAGAGAAAAGTCGAAGACACAAAAGGCTGGTTCTTCAAATGGTCAATAAATCCACAGTGCCCCAGCCCGCTCGCTGAGACTCGCTTCCCTGTCCCCTCCCACGGCGTCCAGGCCGCCCGTTCTCATGCCTGCTGCTTTGCCGAGGGGCCGAGGGGCAGCAGCCAGGCTGCCCGCCCGGCAGGAGGGGGCAGCGGGGACCGGGCTGTTCTGGAAGCTCCTGACCATGAGTGAGAGAATGGTGGATGTGGCACAAGAGCCCCCACTGGGTGGACCCCACTTGTTCCGATGGTGGGTTTAGCAAGGCCACCTGGCTTCTCTGAGCTCCAGAGTCACCATCTGCCCACCGGGCCTATGACAGCAGGCTGCGGCTCTCAGCCGCGAGTGAGGACAAACGGAGCTGTCCAGACACAGCACACAGTCCTGGCCAGGCGCACCCGGCTTGCCCAGGGGGCTGCTGCTGCCCCTGCTGTGACGTGACGGTGATGGCGACAGTGGTGACGGCAGCCATGGTGGTGTAGGCGACCGTGGTGGTGACAATGATGTCACTGGCTTTGCTGGTTATTGGCTGCATTGTCTTAATTTCCCACCTTTGCCCTGGCCCCCTCCCAGCACCATCCCCATGAAGTCCAGCCCACTCCAACGACCAGCTCCCAAGTGCCCCAGCTCCCCTCCCCACCAGACAGTCAGCACCCATGTGGGGCAGGGGTCTCCATCCTGGGATGCACCGTGTGTACACCGGGCCACCACGGATGGCAAGGTGAGCCCGGAAAAGCAGGATGACCACAGGAGTAGCTGGGTGGGTGTGGCAAAGGGCCAGTCGCAGACGCTCTGAGCCAACACTACCTGTTCCAACTTACGTGGCATGAAGAGGGCACGAAGTCCTGTGACCCACTCCAGACAGGGCTTTGGGGCCCCTGCTTGTTAACTATGTGGCCTTGGGCCTCAGTTTCCTTCTTTTAAAAATGGAAATAATAGTGCTTACTCCATAAGCCTATGACAGGGTCAGCCGGAAAGGGCCTATGAGACACCCAGTTCCCAGGGACACTCCCTGACAGCCAGGTCCAACCTGCAGCTCTGCCTGCCACTGGCCGCGTGACCTTGGACAACCTGCTTGGCCTTTCCGGGTTGCAGGTTCCTGCCTGGAGGTGGAAGACGGTCAATATCTGTCCAAACAGGTCCTGGACCCACTGCGTTCTGTCACCCTTTACCACGCCACCGTTCAGAAACATCCAGCCCCCAGCCTTCACAGTCTGAGCACCATGGGGAAGCAGAGGTAGGGCCATTCTGTGGAGAGGGAATAACCCTCCAGTCGTGCCCCAGTTTGGCTGGAGAGGACACTCCCACCTGCACCAGGGTTGCTCATGTCCCCATGTCCTCATCTTCTGTACCATGCCTCCTATTTTTATTTTTTTGCATTTCCTGTTGATTAATGGTTTTAATAAAATAGAACATGGCCTGCTTCCCAGCAAGTACCAGAAGGAAGGGGTGTGCAGGCTGACCCTTGGAGGAGCTGGAGAAATCAAGGCTCTTTCAGGCCCTCCCCTCCCGTGAGGCCTAAGTCCCCAAGGTCTGAGTCCCCCGAGGAGGGTCCTGGTCATATTGGGTGGCAAAGGGGGGCTCCCTCCCTCCTAGGACCTGCCTCCGAGCCCCCTTGAGGTGCAGCCCTCCTCTCGCAGCCCGGCTCTGCTGGGTCCACCATGCAGGGAGGGCACCACACAGCACACACGCTGAGAACAGCACAAGCTTCAGGACAGACTCCACACAGAGGCCAGAGCAGCCCCCAGCCTCGACAAACGTCCCGGTTGCCAGTCTCATATTGATGCCCAGTTCTGCCTCTTTTTCCCCAGAAAAATCACATCTAGATTTATACTGAGCCCTGATCTTGGCCACACACTGAACCCTGACCCTGGTCCATGCTGAGCCCTAATTCCGGCAGCACACTAAACCCTTATGCTAATTCGTACTGGGCCCGTATCCCGGATGCACACTAAGTCCTGAGCTCTGAACTTCGACCCTGGTCCACACTAGGCCCTTATCCTCAGACATAAGCATGTGGCAGGTGAAGGGAACCAGAGGGGCCGTGGTGGGACCCAGGGCCAAAGGCAACTCCTCTGAGGTCAGCCGCATGCCACCCCTCCCCCGTAGCCACGCATCCAGTGACTGATGCCAGGGACAACGGCCACACCAACTTCCACCGGAGACCGAACCGCTTTCGACGCGCCCTTGCTGACGCCCCTCGCTGTCGTGGGTTTACTGGGTGGCAGCAGGAGGGCAGGCAGCCTGGGCCCAAAGGTGCCCTCGGAACTAGTGCACTGTTTGCATCTGTCGGCCTGGGTGAGGTGCTGTGGGGCCAGACCACTCAGCGGGAAGTGGCCCTGAGAACGGGTGTCACCATGAGTCCCATGGCCAGCAGCAGGAGTGTCCCCACTCCAGGGGTGCCAGCCTACCTGCCATGAGCCCCGTGAGCCCGGGTCCCAGCTGACTGCCTAACTTGCAGGGCCCAGAGCAAAACGAAAACAGGAGGCCCGGCTTAAAAACCAGATGTCAGAGAGCACGCAGCCGGGCGCGGGCAGCGAGACGGCCTGGGCCGCCCACGGGGCACCGGCAGCCCTCTCCTTCTTCGTCTGCTAAGGGATCCCGCCCTGGACACAGCACCGCACATCCGCAAAGGGAAGGAGGACAGGTACAGTTTCAAGTCCGTGGTGGGCTGACCCCACAGCAGGAATGTGGTGGAGGCAGGACGTGGCAGAACACGCCCTGCGTGGTTCCTAGTGGTAGGAGGCAGAGCAGAGGAGCAGCACCCAAGAGGAGGGGACAAGAGCCCGAACCTAGCCCCCAGGGCCACACCTCCCAGGCGGCACACCCAGGCCGCTCTAACCAGTCACCAGGCACTGCTTAATCCGACCAAGCTGTCTGGTCAGAGTGCACGGTCCCGGAGGCCACAGGCCCCTGCAGTGCCACAGCTAGGTATTGCTCCTGGTATACACCAAGCACCCACAGCGTCGGCAGCCGTATGCCTCAAGTGCACATCTCACCTGGGCAAGAAATGAAGGCATAAAGGTGGCAGTTTGGGGGAACTTCCCAGGGCCCCAGCGACCCAAGGGCTCTTTATCCAACATTCCGACCACTGCAATTAGCTGTGTCTGCTCCTTCAAAACCCAGGCCCTTGTCCCATGCCGAGAGAAAGAGAGAGAGAGAGAGAGAGAGAGAGAGAGAGAGAGCAATGTCCCCATCACCTGCAGGGGCCGGTGGCCTGCTGAGGAGATGGAACCACGGCAATGCTCTATTTTGCCAAGCGCCAGTAAGTCTCAGACATCATGATTGTGTGTCTCTACAACATTGCTAATTAAATCATGACAGGGTGTGTCATGACGGTTCTGCACAGCACGTAACGGGCCCACCGGCCCCACGTGGCCTGGAAACTCCTTGCGCTTCTTCAGAGGCCTCAGCGATCCTCCTGCCACTGGCCACTCCGTGGGGCTGGCTCTGGGGGGCCATGGCGTGTGTCTCCATCCTCAGGAGTATTTTTCTCTCTCTCCAAGCCCATTAAGCACATGCTTGTTGCTTTGCAAGAAAACAGGAGCTGTGGCCTTTTCCTCCCAGATGGGCACCTGCTCTCCCGATCCGTACACGCGGGGACCCTGGCACTCCATCTCTGCTCAGCTGAGTGACAAGCCCCCTTCCCTGACAAACCAGTGTGGACGTCAGAGTCACTTCCCATGGCGGGCTCAACACAGGTAATACAGCAGCAGGGCGTATCATGGACGGCAGACAGCGTCACACCCATGCCTCCGTGAGCTACTGCGGCATAGCAAGCACGGTGACATGAAGGGCTGCTTAAAGCAACGCAACCACACAGTGCACACTGCTTAAACCAGCAGAATTTAAAGGCCAGCCTTTGCTTCAGGCCCTGCTGAGCTGCCTCGCCTGCCTCAGGCTAGCTGAGGCCACAGCCTGCTGCGGGCCAGTCCAGAGCCTCCCTGGTGGGGATCCTGCAGCCTGGCCCGGCCTTCACCATGGGGTCTACCCGCAGGCTGGCGGGGACTGTCCTCAGGATGGCTGGGGTGGGGTCCCTGAGAGCAGAAGCACACGAGGTGACTCTGACTCACTCGAGGTCACATCACCGCACCTCTGCCCACCTCCGATTTCGGAGCCTCACGCTGGCAGGTAGGACCAGCCAGGAGGGAAGGATTCCCTCCACAAGAGCTTTCAGAGACACAGAGCTTGGGGCTTTCGGGCAGGGAGGGGCATTCTTTAAACAGAACCCGCTGGCCACATTCCACGGGCCAAGCTGCATCACAGAGTCGACCCGAGCCCACCGGCCTCGGTGCACTCAGTCCTCCCGGCGTCACCCTGGAGTCCCACGTCCCCACAGCCCCTCCATCCCAGGAAAGCCAAAGGGGTCGTCACCTTAAGCACAGACGCCACTTCCACAAGGGACGTGTGGCACAGCGATGCCCGACAGTGCCCAGAGGCAGGATGGGAAGAATCTCATGCACATTTGCAGTGGATCCCTGTCAGCCACAGCCGAATTCTAGTCCACCGTGGGCAGCCGCGGCAGCCCTGTCCTGACTCCGCTCCCACCACAGCACCTGTGAGCCCCCAAAACCCACAAATGCTTCCCAACCACAGACAAGGTCCATGTCAGGAAAGTCACAGTCTTAGGATGGGTGAGATGTGGTCAATTACAGACAGTGAAACTCGGGCTGTGAGCGGGAAGCAGGATCCGTCCACTGGGAGGCAACGGGGGCAGCTGGCGGAGGATGCCCCCAGCCGAGCTCTGAAGCACCCCACCGCACTCCCGAGTCCCGGAACAAACAGCCCAGACTTCCTTCCTCTCCCCTTGGGCCAGCGCATGCAGCCACCAGCCTCTTCAAGTCCAGCAGGCGGGGCTGTGCACCCAGTGTGAGGGTCGGAGGAGCTGGCACGGGAGGTCTCTCCGACTAGGGCATCCCTGGGGGTGGTGGGGCAGAGGTGCCTGAGTGTTTGGAATTGAAAGGCTTCTGTGGGCAGATAAAAGAGAAGAGGGAGGGGGCCATCAGGCAACCACAGCCGCGAAACAGCCGCAGGGGCAGACCGAGTGGCTGTGTGGTGGGGACAGTTCCCAGAGACAGCAGGGCCAGCCGACAGGCGCATCGGGCCAGACAGAGGTTCTCAATGGGTGTTAGTGCCCCAGGGGATGCTGGGAATGTCTAGAGCACAGGGAAGACAGGGATGCTGACATCTACAGACCCTCAGGGCTCAGGGTGGCCACCAGCACAGGGGTCACCAGTCCCAGACATCCACAGCACAGCGAGAAGCCCCGTGGCAGGGCTGTGCGGGCGGTGGCTTCCAGGACCCGCCCTCTGGGTAGCCTCATTTGGCCCCTGTTTCCCGGGCCCTGCCTCCCGCAGGGTCCTCGGACCCCCGGGCCTGCTGCCGTGAGGTCTGGAGGCCCAGGTTCTGGGAGCGGAGCGGGAGCCTCAGATCGCAAGCGCCAGGAGGAAACTGGTTGCTATTCTGCCCCAGGCCCCCAGCGCAGCTGCTCCAAGCCCCGGGAGGTGGAGGGGCTACCCTAATTGCACTAATGGTTCGTAATCAGGCGTAATGGGGTGTTTGCACACACGCGCTGAGCTGCAGGTGTAGAAGGCAGGCGAATCCCAAGGGGCTCCCCTAGGCTCCACTGCGAGCCAGCTGAGAGGCTGGGGCCGGCGGCCAACACCACCCCCAGCCCGGGCCTCCCCCACGGCGCCAGGGTGCCAGCTCCCTGCAGAGACATCCCAGGGCATTTCAGACCCCGCGGCTGCCCCAGGGTGTCCACCACTGCTTCCCACCCATCCGACTAGTGACAAAGAGAGGTTCGGAGCAGAGCAGGAAGGGGACAGGGCGGGGAGGAGCCCTGACACCCCCACTGTGGGCGCCTCCGGCAGCAGCCCGCCCTGGTATCCAGGCCCCGCTCTCCACCAGGGCCTAGAGGCTTCTGATTCCACCCCACACGTCAAACCCCACCGTGTCTGTGGGTCCTGGAGGCCGCATCTCGGGCGATCAGTACGGACACGGGCCGGGCTATGTCCTCCTCCGACACCCTGCAGGAGAGGGAGGGAGCGCATGACGGAGGAGGGACCTCTGCATCACAGGACAATCTTATTTTGAAGCTCATGTCAGTAAAAATCCTGCTTAATCAACACATGATAGAGCTGGGGACACCGGACCCCGGGCCGGCTGTGGCCGCAGGAAGGAAGCTCTGTCCCTCCGCGCACGGCAGTGAGAACCCAGCGGAGCGGCGCGTGTCCCCGGAGCCCTCGTCTTCCAGGGACACACGCTAGAGCCGGGATGAGCTGCTCCCTGTGCGGTGACACGGAAAATGTCTGTCATTTAGAGCGCGGAGGGACAGCAGCGCGCTGCAGATCAGGGCCTCCGGGGGAGCTGATTCGTTCTGCGGAGAGAGGAACAGAGCGGAGTGTGTGCAAGGTTCCTGCAGGCTCGGCACGGAGGAGGACCAGGAGGGCCGCACCCCGGGCTGGCACCAGGCTCCTCTGCCGAGCCGGGTGCTAGGACGGGAGGCTGGAGCTTGTCCTTCACTGTGACCCGCAGCGAGACTTTCCTTGTGGAGAAAAGCAAACCTATCAAGAGGACCGTGCTGTGACCTCCAGTGAGTTAATGAAGGTTGCTTTTTTTTTTTAAGTATTGAACCCAGGGCCTTTGCACTGAGCTATACCCGCAAAGCCCCAGGCCCTTTTTTTTTTTCAGATTTTCATTGTGAGACAGGGTCTCGCTAAGTGGCCAAGTTTTTGGCCAAGCAGGGCTTAAACTTGTGATCCTCCTGTCTCAGCCTCCCAGAGTGCTGGCAGGACAGGTCTGCACCGCAGAGCCTGGCTGAATCATTTTTTTAAAAAAAGGGAAATAGGGAGAGGCACTCCGGTAAAGGGGTATGGTGCCCGTGCCGGGGACATACGGAAAGTAATTACCAGCCAGGGCTGCTAGCCAGGAAGCTGGGGTAACACACCTGCGGCTCTGCGGCTTGTGATCTGTCCTTCAGAGGTAGCTGTGGCCCGGGAGGGCGTTGTGCCATGTGACCCTGAAGGGGTGGGGGAGGTTGAGCGCCCAGGACTTGAGAATGTTCAGAAAGCCTCAGGACACTCAAGCCAGCCACCGGTCACCCTGAGAGGTGGGACGCCCCTCTGGGCTCGCAGCCCCAGATCCTGGCCCCAGAACCAAGGCCCGGGGCTAGCTGAAGGCAGACCAGCCCGACCCCGGATCCTGAGTCTCAGCTGGTCCAATAGCACTGGCCCATAATACCAGAACTCTGGGAGGCTGAGGCAGGAGGATCGCAAATGTAAGCCCAGGCTGGGAACCTCCAAGACGCCGAGAGAGCCTGACTCAAGTCCAAACCAAAATTGGACTAGGGATATAACTCAGTGCGAGGGCCCTCGGGTTGATCTTCAGTACCACAAAAAAAAGAAAGAGAGAGAGAGAGAGAGAGAGAGAGCCTACTATGTGGGTGACTGAGTAGCTGGGACAGGGAGGGCAGAGAGGGAGGAGGGAACAGGGGCAGCTTGAGCCCCGCCAGCCCCCACAGGCTCTCCTCCCTGTGGCGTACCATCACCCACAGCACAACCCGTACATTCTGCCCAGTCCTCTTAGCATGTGGTGTTCCACAGCTCGGGGGCAGCCTGAGCCCCTGGCACCGCCGCCAGGGCATAGGCTCCATTCCTCATGCTTTGTGACACTGGGCAGCAGGCTGCCTGCCCCGGGGCATCGCTTCTGTGCCCTGCAGGTTCCATTAACGTGCCTGGCCTGAGCCCTCTCCTCCCGCCACCTTCCTCCCTAGGTATTCCTGGACCCTTCCTGGTCCTCAGTCTCTCTGCCTGCGAAATGGGCCTGGGAGCCCTGCCCCCACCCAGAGAGCTGCAGGACAGCTTGAGTCCCAGCCTGCTCTAAATGCCGTGGGAGGCCCTCATCCCACCCCTTCCAGCAGCCTGGCCAGGGTGAGGGCCAGCACCAGCCGCGCTGGGTTGGCAGAATGGGAGGCATAGGAGTGAGTCCCACCGCCCCCCCTCAGGGTTTTGCCCACCCAAAAGGCTGTCATGTTCTCCATGGAGGACAAGATCTGCCCGGTATTAAGCTCATAGCCCGCAGACTGTGGGCAGGAGATAAGGAAATCTCCCTCCAACGACTGCGGTGGAGATTCTGTCTTTTTCCATTTGGGTCTTTTCTCCTTCCCTCAGCCTGGGAATTTGCGAGCTTAGAAGCGATTGCTCTAATCGAACCAAGAGACTAGCCGCGGGAGGCGGATCTGCTACCAGAAAATGGGAAGTGTAAAAAAAAATAGAGGCGAGGGTGGGAGGAACTTATTCTAGGAACATGGAAATAGCACAGAGGCTAAACCCAGGCAGAGTCGCTGAGGCCCAGCTCGGCTAGCCAGAGCGGGCACAGAGCCAGGCAGCTCCCAGGGCCGCTGCTCTGTGGCAGGAGCAGCGCCACTCCTCCAGGCTCTCTGTGGGGCGCAGCTCCTGGGCGTGGATGACCTGGTGGCGGGAGGGGATCCTGCTGCTACTGGCCATGCGGAGCCCAGCCGCCTCCCGCCTTCCCGGTGTACCCCCGAGTCACCTCCCAGGAGTGGCAGGCCCCACCCCCCTGACGCCAGCAAGGTGGGGGCAGGGGTTCCCTGCCAC
Source organism: Ctenodactylus gundi (assembly GCA_004027205.1). Classification (NCBI taxonomy): domain Eukaryota; kingdom Metazoa; phylum Chordata; class Mammalia; order Rodentia; family Ctenodactylidae; genus Ctenodactylus; species Ctenodactylus gundi. Next base: position 299,176 of record PVKB01001501.1, read on the forward strand.
CCCTCCACCCAGTTCCACCCTGAAATTGTCCTCACCACTTCCAGGGCCAGGAAGCCCCAGAGGGAGGCGTCCCTCCGTTTCTCGTTTTGCCAGTGTCCTTGGGGGACCAGACAAGCCCTAGCCCCAGAGAGGCAGGCCTGTGTTTAACCTTGATTTCCACCGAAATAACCCTTGAAAGACAGAAACACACAGAACAAGGACCATCAAAGGTGACCAGGATCCTCAGACCAACACCACTCCTCCCTCTCCCTCTGTCTCCACAGAAGGCACCTGTCACCTGGGACCAACCTCAGGGCTGTTCCCTGCCCAGACCTCTTCTGAATCTCGGGCGTGTCCTCCCCGTCTTGCCTCGGGCCCTGCTGCTGCCCTCACCCCCTCAGAGTGACAGAGCGTCCTCTAGGCGCTCCCACCTCCCACAGCACCCCCAGGAGGGCACAGAGGGCCTGGCCACTGCTGGTGCCACCTGGACATGCGTAGGTGGGGAGTGGGGGTCAGGAGCCTCGGAGTCGCCAGCCCCTCCTCAGACCACACCCCGCCACAACCCTGCCACATCAACACTGCCAGCCGAGGGCGCGGGGCTGGCGGGGGCACAAGGTGGGGACTCCCCAGGACCAGGCCTCCATGGGTGTTCAAGCCCTGCCCTCCTCAGGGTGGGAATGGGAGCCGGGCCAGTCTTTTGTCCCCCTGCAGAGCCCTGGGTGCGCTGCCACACACCACCGCCCCCCCCACCCCGGGATTCAGAGCTGAGGGCTGTGGTTCAGATCTAAAGTGTTCTCCAGCATCTCTTCTGTGGCGAAGGCCACTGGGCCACAGGCCACGGTGCCCGTCGGTGGACCCGTGCCTGGGTGAGCTCAAGGTCACCTGAGCTGCTGTGAGGCGGGGCCTGGCTGGAGCTGGTCACTAAGGGTGCGACCTGGAAGCAGGCATCCTTGTCCCTGGCTCCTCCCTTTCCTCTCTGCCTCCCGGCCGCCATGGGGGAGCAGCTGTCCTCCACCGCCCTGTTTCTGCCTTGGAGCTGGCACGCGTGGACTGCACCTGCTGGGAACGGAGTCACAGAGACCACTCCTTTACACTGTGTGCGAGGCGTTGCGTCCGGCAACACTGGGACGTGCTCTGACCCACAGAATATGGCAACGGTGAGGGGGTGTGAGGCCCACTGCCTACAGATACCCCTGCTCACCATCGCAGGCCAGTGCTGTGGCCCACCAACCCTCTTCCAAACCCCTAGACAGGCCCCTTTCCCTAGCCCATGCTGCGCAGGAGACAGAGCCCCAGCAGGGTCAGGGGACGGCTTTGGGAAGGGGACCCCAGTGTGGGGACAGGCTGGCTCCCCGTACCCTGACTGCCACTCCCCAGATGGTGGTGCCTTTGGCCGGAGGTCTTGTCCCCAGGTCCCTGTGTGTGATTTCCTGGCATCCGAAGGCAGCAGGCGTCCTTCTCAACATGTTCCCAATCAGAGCACATTCTTCAAACAAGGACACCGTCCTTGGGACCGAGGCAGGAAGCCAGGAAGGAGGAAGCTCGCACCCCACTGCCACCCTCCAGCAGCCGTGCTGGGCTGAGGGTTCTCAGCAAGGCCATCACTGCTTCTGCAGTGAGTGAGCCACCGCTGAGTGTAGCCAGGTGGCTGGGCTCTCGCGTGGCCTCTGGCCAGCCACAGGGCAGAGGTGTGGCATTCAAGGTCCCCCGCATCCAGCCCGCTGTCCCACCCTGATGGACTGCCCAAGGCCAGCAGGTTTGCACACCCACCTCTTTGGAGGCCCCCAGCCAGGACTTCCTCAGCGGTGCCCGGGGCTGGGCCCCCAGGGGCCAGAGCAGCCCCTGGCGCCCAGCACATGCCACACTTTGTAAGGCCCCACTCCCTCCACTCCTGGCTCCCCCCTGTGGCACTGACCCTGGCCCCACGGGTCTACATGGAGAGAGCCGCGTCTTAGTCCCTTATTCATCACTGGGACACATTACCCAACACCCGTAACTTAAGGGAGGAAAGATTTATTTCAGTTCACGGTTTCAGAAGTTCTCAATCCACGCATGGGCAGGAAGGGTCAGGGGTGGGAGGGAGCCACTCACAGCATCGCAGGAGGAAGAATCAGGGACCCCAAAGAAGCTGGGTAGGAGTCTATATTCCTCCAGGCCACACACCTGTAATCTAATCTACCACTCACCTGACCGCCGCCACACATCTGTACCCACCCAGCCTGACCGGGCCCCCGTCTTAACGGCACAGGTAATCCCTAGCATCCACATACATGAAGCTTTTGGGGAACATTGCAGCGCCACACCACAGCCGGTCCACGTTGCCGCCCTCAGCCTCCCAGGCGCCACCGGCACCTGCATCCCCAGCTCCACTGGGGATACTAAGCAATGTCTCAGAGTGCTGACAGCCATTGCGGGCACGGCCGATGTCCCCTGGGCACCACCATCCCTGGCAGAGAGCCCTGCCTCATGTGGCCCCCCAACATCCTGCCTCCTACCTCTCACAAATGATTGGCTCTTCCAGTCATTGTGGCCCTGATAACTTCACACCTACTGTCCCGTCTGCCTGCAGTGGCCCAACCCAACACCAGACGCTCCTTGGAAGACATAAGCCAGTCCCCTGCCCTTTCCCAGGTCCTGAGGGCACCCCCAGCGGCACCTGAGCAGAGCTTGCAGGCTCACGTGACAGGCGCTCCAAGGCACGTGTCCCAGGACCCCTGGCTGTCACGGGGTCCCAAGTCAGTAGCAGGCACGCTCCTTGTGAGGGTGGTGGGAAGACGTGGATACTGGGAGTGTGAGCACACATACAGTTCCACAGGGGACACAGACGTTGCAGGCCCTGTGTGCAGCTGAGACCCCAAGAGCGCCTACAAGCAAGGGGCTGGGGGCAACCAGTCCCCATCCCGCGTCCCCTCGGCCTGCACAGGGGGCAGCTCCAGAAATGCCCATCTGCGGAGATGGTGCTTCAAGAACAAGAGCCTGCGGCAGAGGCCTCAGGGAGGAAGCTGGGCCACCACTGCCACCCAGAGGCTGGCTGAGAGCCAGGCTGCCCAGCACAGGGACAGCCTTGGAACCCACGACCAGCCAGTACCGCCAGTGGGGGCTTGCAACAGGGAGGGGCTTGCAATAGCCCAGCTTCCCCCCCACCCGACCCCCACCTCAGGCCAGGGGTCTTCAGGTCACACCTGGACCCTGGAGAAACCACAGAGATACCCCAGCAGCCAGCAGTGGGCACCGCAGCCTAGAGCCTCTGCTCATTGCCCCACAGACAGTGCAGTGGGTCTCACCAGGAAGCACCTGGGATCCCCGAGTGCTCTCTCAAGCAAGGCCAGGCCCCCAGACCTTGCAGATCCCTTTGGGAAAGGCTGCAAGCCTGGGGTGCTGTCTGGCTGTGCCAGGTGCCCCACATCCTGGCTCCAGACACATTGCAGGTGCGGTACTATAAGTCTGTCATCCCAGGACTCTGGAAGGCCGAGGCAGGAGGATCACAGGTTCAAGCCCAGGCTGGGCAACTTAGCAACTTAATAAGATCTCAGCTCAAACAGTGAAAAGGGGCTGAGGATATGGCTCAATGTGAAGGATCTGGGTTCAATCTCCGTGACGCAAAAAAGTCTGCAATACCTAGGTTGGAGGCTGGTTAGCTAAGGACAGGGCTGGTGGTCCTCGGCCCCACAGAAATCCTTCCCCAGCTCTCTCAACCCCCAAACTTCTGTGAAATCTCCCCCTCCCACAGCCCAGCAATGCCAGCTGCCCTGACCCACTTACGCCAACAGCTGGTAGGTGCCACAGCCAGGCCCACGGAGCCTCCCCGCGTCCACCCGCCCCCCTTCCCAGAGGAGGACGCTGAGGCCACAGAGGAAATGGGACCTCCAAGTACAGGACTCCTCAGGTAGCTGAGGACAGGGTCCAGCACAGGGGGAGGGCAGCCGTGGGCAGCACCTGCGGCTCAGCCGTACCCACCATATCCTCCGAAGACGGTGCGCGACCACGGCTTTATCCAAAAAGAAGGACCGGGAGTGACGCTGGCCTGAGGCCTGTGCCGCTCCTGGGACCACTGCCTCCCTCAGCAGCACCTAACCTGGTGTCCCGCCTCAGCGGCCCAGACAGGCGCTAGACCCTTCTTCCCTGGCCCTGGGTCTCCATGTCACCGTCCACGGAGGCCAGCCCCCAGCCAGTCCCTGCAGCCGTGGTGTGACGCTGTCGTGGTTATTCTGTGAGGCTCCTGGAAAAAATGCCAGTGTGCGTCTCTGCCCCCAACCTGTTCCACAGACGCCCGTGGTCTGGGCCAGCGAACCTTCCAGCTCCTGCCCGGATGCACGCACACACGGCGGTTTGGACACTCTCCCCCCTCGGCGTCGTTAGTCCTCCCAGTGAGACCCCTGTATCTACGCATAATTTCTATTAACCTGCCTCCCTGAGACCCCTAACCAACCCAGTCACCGGCGTCACCCTCTCTCTCCCTCCAAGTCCGGCCGTTCTCCCGTCCGTCCACCGCAGAGCCTCCCGTCCACACCCTCTCCTCTCACCCACCGTATCCATCCACATCTTTACCCATCTTCCCACCAACTCGTCCATCACGCACCCATCTAGCACCCAGCCAGCCTCCCTCCCGTCGTTCACGGACCCACCCACCTGGCTGCCCCTCGCCCTCACCCCTGCCTGCATCCCACCCACTGAGCTCTCCAGCCATCCTCCTGTCTGTGCGACCCGGGCCTCTTAATCTGTCCCCCATCTCTGCTCAGTCTCTTCACCTGTACTCTCACCCCCCCCTCCAGCCCGTCTGCCCACCTGTCCTTCTGGCCACCCGCCTGTCTGTCCATCCAGGCACACATGCCCGCATCCCTCTCCGCTCCCTCCCCCAGACCGTCCCCTCTATCGGGCTGCCTGTTGGCAAAGGCGACCGCAGTCCGTGTGCTCCTCCCTCTGCCTCAGCGCTTGTAATCGCCCACTTCCACCGTCTGCACCGTCAGCAGGGAGGGGACCAGGAAGGAGCAGCCGTGTCCTCAGACAGGACCCACCGCCAGCTCCAGTGCCCCTGAACCCGTGCCCTGCCTTGCCCCGCGTTCCTTCTCCACTCCCTCCCCATGCGGCAGCTTTGCTGCACCCCTGGCTTTGCCAAACGCCGCAAGGCCGTGAGCAACAGGAGGGTAGGCTGCATCCCCTGACACCTGCATCCTGGCATCGCTGTGGGTGGCCCCGGGCAGTGTCCCGGTCCTCCTGCTCTCCCTGACCTCTCGGCCGGTTACTCGGTGCAATGAAGCATCAGGACCAGATGGCATCCGGGCCCAGGATCCCTGAAGACCCCTGAGGGGCGTGGCCTGCTGTCCGTCAGCATGACCAGCACCGGAAGCCACTCCTCACCTCCTCCCAGTGACTCGGCTGTCAACGCCGGATCAGTCACATGGCCAGCAGCAAGCAGGGCCCCACTACGGCCACCCCCGCGTGGAGGATTGCGCTCCCAGGGCGTTGCTGGGCACACACTGCTGTGATCACTGCCTGGAAGAGGCCCACCCAAAGCCCACCTTGACTGAAGGGGCTACAGAGGCCTGGAGAAGGTGGCTGTCTTCCCCTAAGCCAGTTAGTTCCCAAGGGCAGACAGGCCAGGACCCAGCAAAGTCTCGCACTAGTCGCAGACGCACCCCACCTCTTCCTCTAGTTCCCCTCCACTGCTCTCCCACCCAGAGAGAGGACAGGAGCCTCCACCACTGGCCCAGAAAAGCTCTGGCCACCCCAGGGCGGGGCCCACCACAGCCAAACAGGCAGCTCTGCCCTGGCCAGGGAGAGGAGGCGCCGAGGCCACAGTCACCCTCTAAGGTGGCCTAGCTCCAGGCCTGCCCACGGCACACCAGGACATCCTCTTGACCACTCCTGCCCACCTCCCCTCACCCTTCTGCAGCAAGCTGGGGTCAGTCCTAAGGGCCACGGTAGCCCTGGGATCCCTGGGACTGATTAGCCCCCTGGATGAGACCAGCCCTCAGCACGGTCCCTCTGCACTAATGGCTCCTTCGTTCCCTCACTGGTGTGTCCAGAGTTGCTTAGTGGCACTCTCCAGGGCCCTGTGCTGCTCCCAGCGCTGAGGCTGTGGGAGAGGCAAAGCCCCTGCGGCCCCTCTGTGCCCCGGGCCCTGTGCTTTCACCCCTTCTGCTCCCTACTCTCTGTGCCCACTTTCACGGGGCTTGTCTAACACCCGCTCATGCTCGCTGGTTTGCGCCTCTCTTGGGTGCCCAGTGGTGGGGACCAGCACCCACAGACCCCGCCCTGCGCTCTCACCATGAGGCCATCACCACAGAGCCCCAGAGACACCCCACCTCTAGCTCACCTCATCCCTGAATGTGACACACCAGTAGCATTCTAACTAACTCATTGGTTAACAGCTAATTCAGTCGTTAGCCGACTTGCCGAGAAGCTCTGCGAATCAAAGAGCTTCTTGGGAAAACTCTTGCTATGAACCCCAAGGGAAAAGACACATTGACAAAGCCGACATTCAGGGCAGCCATGGTTGGGGCAGAGCCTCTCGCTCTGGGCCCAGCTGCTCCCCTGTGTCCGTGTTCCCAGGTCCAGGCATGGTTCTAGTGCTCGGCACACTTCAGCCCTGCACACAGGAACACCTCCACAGCCCTGCACCATGAGGAAAACGTGTCCCGGGGTCCCCCAGGAGTCAGGCGGCTCCAGGACCCGAGCCAGCAGCTGGGCCGTGTCAGCGGTGAGCACAGCACCGTGCACCAGGACCAGACCCAGCCACCGCCTCCCCCCCCGGCCCTCCCAGCCTGCACTGAGGAGGCTCCTCCCGGGCTGCTTGGCGACCCTGGACCGCCACAGAGGTAGCCAGCCCGGCGCAAACCCTGGCCTGAAGCCCTGGAGTTACTCTAGGGTGGGGCTTGACCATTTCTTGTGCTGTGGGCAGTGGTGTTTGCTTCCCTGGCTCCTCAGTCCCCTTCTGCAAAGTGTCCAGAACTATCCCTGGAGCCTTTCCTGTCACTCCGCCAGCTCTGAGTTGGGATAACTGCGGCCCAGGGCATAGGACCTGGGCTCCCCATGCCTGCCTGGCTCACAGAGCACAGCTGTGTCCCAGGTCCCATGATTAGCTGAGCTACAAACACGTGACCTGTCTCAGTCCAATCGGAGCGAGTCCTTACTGGTGCACATCTCCCTGTGCCTCTGGATTTAGGCCTGGGAAGGAGCGGCTGGAGTTGGCAGAGCCGCAGCACTGCCGCGCAGAGCCCGGGGAAGAGGCCGAGAGGCGGAGAGCGTGGGCCAGTCCTGACAGCATCATCCAGCCCCTGGATCCAGCCACACCTGAGTCACACGTCCACACTGGCAGCACTCAGGCCCTTCCTGAGCCAGGATGTCTGTGGGAGGGAGCAGATGGCCTGGCTCGCAGCCTGGCTGTGCCGTGACGGTGACCTTCGCCAGCCCGACCCCAGCCCAGGCCTCCTCCAGGAACTGGGCAGCCGGCTCTGACTCAGGTTGCAGGACCAAAGCCAGGCCTGGGAGATTAGGATAAAATGACGCGGCTCTGAGAAAATGCTCCCGTGCCGCACAAATCGACCTCCCGCTCTCTGGCCAAGCACAGTTCCTGCCCACCGCGTGCGTCTTCTTCCCAGCCCCAGCCCCTCGCTCAGCCGCCATCCGTCTGCTGGCCTCCTCCCGTCTGTCCAACCCCCACACACCCCCCCACGGGACGCCTGCTGTAAGGGCAAGACGGCGGCCTCGACCAAGGAGCCCTGGGTCCCAGGCCCTTTGCCCACACTGATGCCAGTCCTGAAGCTGTGTGTCAGCGCCCACGTTGGACACCAGGGACCCTGCAGGGCTGGAACAGAAGTGACCACCCTCAGCCTCCAGCAGGTACAGCCAGGTCCCCTGCCCCACAGCCTGGGCACCGAGTGGCACCACTCCAGCCCCTATTTAGCCCAGCACACGTCCTCCATGATGACAGGATGGCCTCAGGAGCTCGTGTGGCCCAGGGCTGCCACATCGCACTGGAAACGTCCCTCGCCACAGGCGGCTCGGGGGCTGCTGGGCATTCACAGCATTACCCATGCCAGAGCAAGGACAGACAGCACTGGGCAGGGGGCTAGCTGCCGACTCCTTCACCGGCAGCGAGCAGCTGGCCAGCCAGGTTTAACGGCTCCTTGCTGCAGCGGTGGACAGGTGAGGACAGCATTGCTCTGAAGCTGGCTTGAACCCACGTGCCCCAAATCAAGATGAGGCCACGCAGAAAGAGGAACGTGGGGTCCAAAGCACGTGGCAGGCAGGCAGCATCTGCTCTGTGCTCATCCCTGGCTGCAGAGGGATGGCGTGCCTGTCCCTGTCCCCTCCGCGTGCCCCCTGGCAGTCTCCACGGCCCCGAGGAGGGAGCCCTGAACAGGAAGTCTGCATCTGAAGGGCATCTGGAGGCAGCACACGCCAGGCAGGACGCCGCAGCTGCTGTGGCGACCCGGGTCTGGAGACACCCAATTATGCTGCTTCTGGCAGGAGCCGCGGCTCACGACGCGCCTCCCCCAAACGCCCACTACCAAGAAGAAAGTCTTCGGGAGGGCTGAAGGCAAGGTTAGCGGAGCGCTGGGCTGGTGTGCTCGGCTGGGGGGTGGCATGCGTCCCGTGGAGGGAGGGCGGGCCGTCAGGGAGGCACCTGGGGGCAGCCGCCTGCAGCACTGGAGCCCGGGGTCCTCCCAGCCACGACCCTGGTCCGGGCCCCGTCTGAGAACTGGCCTGCCGTCTGGGTAAGGAGAGGGCACCTAAGGAGCTGCCGGCGCAGGGAGGCCCAGGCAGGCTCTGGAGTGAGACAGGTCTCCCACCTCACTGTGCGCTCGGAGGCCGGTCCGGCTGTCCCCCAGGGGGCGCTCCCCCGGGGCTGGAGGGAGCGTGGGCAGGGCAGAAGACGGACCGCAGGTCCAGCCGGCCCCTCTGCCCCCTCTGCCCTTGAGCCGGTGACTCATCTCAGAGCCTGGAGCGTCCGCCCCAGCACCGCAAGGTGAAAGACGGCTTGGCGGGGGTGGAGCACACAGAGCGCCACGCTCCCGGGCCGTGGGCTGCCAATTACAAAGGGGACACGGGGACAGACAAGGGCCATGGCGGTGCAGGTGGCCCATCTGGAGAGGTGGTAGGCTCCCGAGGTCTGAGGACTTCTGCAGCTCCTCTGGGTGTTTAGGCGATGCCACTCCTCCGTCAGGACTGACTCGGCCCAGGGACAGCTCTGGCCATGGCCCGTCACCACCGGTCTGGGTCTGGGGTGGGACCCAGGGTTCCCACAGGGCTTTTCTGACCCCTCCCCAGAGCATGGAGATCCCGGGCTGCTAACGGTGATAGAACTCGGCCACCCTTAGGATGCGGGGCCCCCGCTGGGCTCCCGGCCGTGCTGGGCCCCCCCTGCCCTGAGCCTGAAGCAGGGTCGCATCCCCAGGTGAGCTGGGCTGAGAACTCGCATCCTCAGGGCTTCTGGGGATACTACGTTAGACAGGCATTCAGTAATTGTGTGGCTTGCAGGTGCTCCAGGCCTCTAAAAGATGGACTGTGGCATCCACCTCACCCCACATCCAGGTCCACAGGGTCATGAGTGTCCAGGGTACGGCTGCGGCTCTCCCTCCAGGCGGGGCTCCAGGGGCGGCCGGCACAGGGTGTCCACAACTCCTATCCTCCACGCTCTACGGCCGCCTTGCCAGAGCTCCCTTGCCCAGGCTGTGCTCCCCTTCAGAGCCTCAGTTTCCCTTTGGCCTCCTGGCTGGGCATCTCCGAGGATCCGTAGGCAGAGGTGGTATGGGACCCCCTTCCCCCGCTGAGGCACATCGGGGAGCGGCCCACGTCCCCTCCTCCCAGCCCTGCACTGCCTGGAAGCTAAGGCTCAGAAGTGGCAGTAGGAAAGATTAGATATTAATTTAATTTAGTCCGGGTTCTAATTGTCTGGAGAAACTTCTTACACCCTAACATTAATTTATTTTCACTTGGGGCCAGTTATGCTAATTCAAATCCACTTTAAGTATTAAGAGAGTGATATTGTGAACCAGATAACAAAACAGAAGAAGGGGCATGGGGGGGGCAGGGAAGGGGGCAGAGGGAGGAGCTGACGGCACCCCAGAAGAGGGGCATCTGGTCCTTGGCACCAAGTCAGGAATGTCTGTGCATTTCTGCAGGATGAGCTCTGCTCGCTGGCTGGGCCAGGTGGGATTTGGTGACACAATGTGAGGTGTCACTGACCCTGCCCTAGGTCACTCAGCCACTTGTCACCTGCTGATGCAACATCTGCTGTGGGCCTACTCCTAGCTCAGGCCCTGAGGGCTAGAGAGAGCTTGGTCCTGGAGGACTGCGGGTGGTGAGGCCACCACACAGGGGTGGTGAGGAAGGTCAGACCAGAACCAGGTGACCAAGGACTTAGCCCCACGTGGCAAGGGCTTGGCCACCCTACCACTGCCCTTCAATGACAGGACAAGGACCTGGGGCACAGCCACCTCATGCCAGCCCGAGCTGGTGGCCTAGTGTGACATTACCAGATGACACAGTATTATGGTTTGGATCTGGAATGCCCTCCCAGAAACCTCTGGTGGCTGGATTGTGGGGGCGAATTGGATCAAGTGGATAAATTTATGGGTTTCGCACACTCTTAAGAGGCAAGGCCTGGTCAGGAGAGACACGTCACTGAGGGTGCGGCCTGGAAGGTTAAGAACTTGCGCTGGTGTCTCCCCAGTGTCTCTCTGCTTCTTGTGGAGGAGCTGTGGGTGGCCGTTTGCCAGGTGTCCCACCAGGCTTTCCACCACGGCCAGCCAACCACGCGTGGATTGAGACCTCTGAACTGTGAGCTGAAGGAACCTTTCCTTGCTCAAGTTGTGAGCATCAGGTATTGTGTCCCAGCAATGAGAAAGTCACTAAGGCGCCCAGGAAACCAGGGCCCTCGGGTGATGATGCCAAGCAAAAGTCAAAATGAAAAGGTCAAATGCACATCAGAGACAGCACCGCTTCTCCTGACCATACGGTCCCCATCTGTAGGGGGCCAGGAGCGTCTCAGTGGTCCTGCGGTCACCTGCACTGTCCCTAGCCTCGTGTCCCAAACATGCCTACTTCTTTCCCTTCAGCGTCAAAGGACTTCACCTCAGTGTGAGCATGTAACGTCTGGAGTCCGTCTTCGCCTCACATAGAAAGGCACAGGCCCTCTGGGAAGCGTGTGCCCTGCTCACGGTGCCTATGGTCCGCATTTGGAATTATTTTCCAATTAGGGTGAGCCACATTTTCCCCACAGAGCCCCATCGGGGTGGGGAGGAACACCACTCCACCAGGGTTGGCAAGCAGGCTGTAGCTGCTGTGGTCACGCTGGACCCAAGCTGACAGAACAGTCCATCTCTGCAGCTGCAGGCTGGCACTTATGAAAGTGGGGAGATCATGGGGAGCCATGTGCCTAGAGGGGGGACTGCGGGAAGTTTTCTCCTCAGGCCACCATGCCACCAACCCCTCTGCCTTGTGAGCCCTCCTGTCGGGAACGGTGGGGCCCCCGTGCCCAGCCACACACACAGAGGAAACCAGGACATGGGCTACTCGCTGCTTTAATATAATTAGTGCGATTTCTTAATTTGCAAAAAAAAAAAAAAAAAAAAATCGAAGCCTAAACAGAGACCCTAAGCCTTCTCTGCTCTCTGATGGGTGTTCCTGCACACCCCAGAGACGAGCACCTCACTTTGGAGACCACCGGTCTTCAGGCAGGGGATCGGCACCCCGCCCACTAGGGAGCCAGATGGTGGGTCTGGGAATACTTACCCCAGATGGGTTGCCGGTGTGTGTGAGGAGCCATTCCCAGAAGGCCATTCCTGGTGGCTCCCACCAGGCCCTGAGGTCTAACCCAACAGGGAACTAGGAACCAGGAACACAGTGGCAGCTGGCCTGTCCGAGCGGACCCAGGCCCAGGCCGTGACACGCAAACATCCTGCAGTACCTCGCTGGTCCATCCTGCTGCCCAGCCTGCTGCTTTTAGCATTCTCAGATGAGCTGCGGGGATCAGCGCAGGTCGGGATGAAGTAGGCTGTGACCCAGGGCTCAAGAGGACTTAGGAGGGTGAGGGCACCTGCCCAGAGCCCCTCTGTCCAGCCTCATATCCGGCTCAAGCACCCCCACCCCATCTGCCCAGGAGTTCGGCTGGACTTGGACTCTCACTGGTGCACTGGGTGCAAAGGCTGGTCCGCAGCCTCCAGCCAAGCCCCTGCCAGCCTGGCCGGGCACAGTGGAGATGGGAGTGCCTCCTGAAATATCCGGCCCACAGTGAAGTAGACAAGCCTGGGAAACACCAAGCTGGGGTTTTGTTTGTGTTTTTGAAGGTGGGTTGGGTTTAGGGAATGTTTGTTTGTTTTGAGACAGGCAGGGTCTTCCTCCGTAGTCCAGCCTGCTCCAGGAGTCACTATGTAGCCCAGACCATCCTCAAACTCACATAAATCCTTCTGACTTGGCCTCCTGAAAACCAGGATTATAGGCACCACGCTGAGTTCAAGTTACTATTGACCACTTGCACATAGATTGACCACACACAGTGGGGGAAGCAGCGAGCTTTTTGGTTTGGTTTGGTTTGGTTTTTAATGGCACTGGGGCTGAGTCTTCCCACTGAGCTATATCCATAGCCTAGCTTTTAATTTTTGTTTTGAGGCAGGGTCTCGCTAAGTTGCCCTGGCTGGGCTAGAACTTGTGATCCTCCTACTTCAGCCTCTCAGAGAGCTGGGATTACAGGTCTGTGCCGCGGTCTGGTCAGGCAGTCTAAACGCTGCTCACAGTGGGGCTTCTCTTCACCATGATGACTTTCTATGGACACTGGGGCCCTTGACTCGGTCGTCCTGTCATAGTAGGTACGCCTGGAGGCCCGCAGGGAAGAGCAGAGACCCGCCCGAGCCCCCAAACTCCCCAAGGCTGTGTCTGAGAAAGCCGTTCTCCCACAGAAGAGGAAGGTGTGCACCTCGAGGCCACGTGGGCCTCTTTCGCGGAGCCCACACACCCCGCCACCCCAGCCCACAGTCCTCTCTACAAGCAGTGCAGCCAGTCCAGTCCTGGGGCAAAGGATGGAGCAGACAGGCTGCAGGCGGAGACACCTCGAGGAGCCGAGCTCTGGGCTGGGAAGGTAGGAAGCAACAGTGCAGCTCCGGGTGACGCCTCAGGGCACCCAAGGACAACTCAGGGCTGCTGTAGCCCCTCAAGGCAACGCCCTCCTGCCAGCATGGAGCCGACAGGCATGAGGGACACAGACGTGGGCAGCAGATCTGGCAGGTCACCTTCCTCCCGCTCCGGCCCGCTGACAGCACCTCCCTGCTCAGCGCTCGCGGATGTGCCCAGGCACGGCCCCACCCACCCCATGCCTGCAGGCCCACAGCCATGTGACAGCAGAGTGCACGTCCCTTCCGACTGGGGGTGCCTGCCAGAAGGGAGGAGCTCATGTCACTCAGCACTGAGTTTCTGCGCCCCGGCAAAATGCACTCCCCGCTAATAGGCTGCCAGGCCTCCTGCTGCCCAAACTCCTGTGTTCTGAGCAGCCGGACCCGGCAGGCTCTTTTGCTGCTAAGCTGAACACAGCATCCCTAGGAAGAAGCAGGGGCAGTGGGAGCACAGGGCAGAGGGAGATCAGGAAAGTGCCTGGAGTTGGAGAACGAGGCCAGACGCAGGCTCCCGCAGGGAGAAATCACCTCTGGGGCCCAGAGCCATCAATTCGGAAACTTACTCTTGAAATTCAAATTCAATGCCATCTCTTCTATAACCTGAGACGGATGGACACTCCAGGGATGCAGGGCAGACGGCGTGCAAGGACTGGGATCCTCTGTGTGCCATGTGAGGGAGGAGGGAGGAGCTACTGGGCTGCAGCCTGCCCACCCCCTGGGAGCAGGACGTCAGGGCACCGTGAGGACACGGGTCCCTTCCCAGAGTTGGAAGGCTCCACTGAAGGAGCTGGGCATGGGGAGAGCTGGCAATAGTGACCGCTGCGGCCTGTTTCTCATGCCATGTCCCCCGTGCATCAGAAAGTCTTGAGGCAGCGAGGGGCTGTGTGTGGCACAGGCCCCCCAGGCCCACCCCGGGGGTGAGTCAGTCTGCCCAGCATTGCGGATGGGAGTCCAGCTGCCTCTCAGATGACCCCCTGGTGTCCTCACCCTGGCATTCAGGTCATCCTCACCCAGACACCTGTCTCCACCCCACCTGGACTCTGGGGGTTGGGGAGCCACCCCAGATTTCCTCCAAGGATGAGCTCTGCAGAGGCTCTGCAGGGCAGCTAAGTCCCGTAGGCCCTCCAGCTCAGGCCCCTGTCTTCTCAGCACCAGTTGGTGGAAGGAGAGCTCCCAGGGTGGCTCTCTGCTCTCTGCGCATAGTGGGGGTGCCCCCCCCACCTCGCTGAGCTCGGTCCCTCTCTCCAGGGAGTCCCTCACACAATTTCCCTGCCCATCCGGCAGCTGGACAAGCAGGAAGAATCCACTGTGTAATGTGATTAGCACGATGTCAATAGCTACTGCCGGATTTGAGGGGATCACTGCAGGTGGCAGTCAGGCTCCCCAGGCTTTGCACCTGGCACATGCATATGCATAGCATGCACACACGTGTGTGTATAGCCACACATTTGTACCCACCAACATGCACACACATGCACCCTCACACGTGCACACACAGGTACCCCACCACACATGTGCACACATGCACACACCCGTGCACATGCAGGCACCCATACACACAAGTACACCTGCATACATGCTCACCTAAGCACACACACACCTATTCACATGCACACACATGTGTCACACAGCCACATAAATGCACAAACACACCTATGCACAGGTACACACACACACACCTGTGCCTGTGTGCATATACAAATACAGCACTCATGCTTGCACATGCAAGCACACACGTATGTGTGTTTGTGCAGACATCATATACACATGAAAACTTTCGCGCTCCCTCCCTGGACTGACCTACAGAGTGGGCCAAGCCGTACCTCTTCCTGTCTCCCCCACAGCCCTCATCCCACAGGCCTGGCCAGCCTGTCACATGCGCACTGTCCAAGCCTAGACACAGGGTAGCTGGCCACCCAGGGGCTCCCAGTCACTCGCAGGAGCTTCCCAGAAGCCTTGCTACATGGGCCCTGCCCTGCAGTGGCCACCCCGGCTGTCCACTGAAAGAGAAAGAGCCCCAGCGGAGCAGGGAGGTAGTGAGTAGAAAGAGGACTTGACATCAGTCACGAGCCTGGAGCAACAAACTTTTTGCTGGCATCTGCCCAAAGCTGGGCTCTCGGCTGACAGCTGACCCCCCCTGAGCTGCCGAAACGAGGCGGGCTGGTGAGGGGGCATGGCATCCGGATGCCCTGGGGAGGACCCTCAGCAGCCCGCCCTCCCCAGCTCAGCAGAGGCTGCGGGTGGACGCTCCCAGCCTGGGGGGAGGCCGTGTTCCAGCGGAAGACCCCCGCGCCCACCCCCCTACCTTCTCCCTCTGTGCCTCTGTGGCCTCAGCATCTCCCTCAGCACCACCCCGCACTGCTCGGCCCTCATCCCTTCCCAGCCTGCTCCCACCCACCCGTCCTCACTCCCCACTGGGCCCAGTTCCTCACTGCCCTGTTTAGGGCCAAATGCAACGAGTCACGGGGGGATGGGCTCAGGTGAGGAGCAAGCAGGCAGGTGGGCAGGAGGGGAGAGCTGGCACAGCTTAGAAATCACCCAGGAGCCTGAACCCCAACCCCCACCAAGGTGCCACATCTACAGGTCAAAAGTCAAGTTTGGAAGCCTGACAGGTGCCCAACAGGATGGGGCTCTGAGCGGCCAGAGTCCACCGGAAGAGAAGGCAGCCCCTGACCCCAGGACACACCCACCCCTCCTCAGGATGCCACTGCCCTCGGAACCCAGTCATTCCCCCTTTCTCCTGCCAGCAGGGAAGTGGGTTTCCGGGATGGGCCAGACACGCATCCACCCAATACCCCCAGCTGACCAACAGGCGGACAGGGCAGCTGCCCTGAATGGGGTGTGAGGCAGGGTCTCCGCGGAGGAGGCCCACAGCCTTCACGGCTGTGAGTGCCAGGCCAGAAGCCATCTCTGGGTTCCCAGGCACACAACTGGGCCTCAGCTTGCCACCCTACCCCTCCAGCCTGCCATGGCTCTGGGATTACAGTCCTGGGGCAGTAAATTCCCCATGGTGCTTTGTATTATTTTTCTGTCACCATCACAAAATGTCGGAACTAATCAAGTTATGGAGAAGAAAGTTCCTCGTCACTGACAGTTGGGAAGATTCTAGTCCATAACGGACAGGCCCCGTTGTTCGGAGCCTGTGGCACACAAGGCCGCACACCGTGGTGGGTGGGTACTTCAGGGAAACCCACTCACCCCACGGACAGAAAGCCAGAGAACGAGAGGGGCCAGCGTCCTGCGATCCCCTGGAGGGCGTGTGCGTCCGAGGACCTAAAGGCTTACCCAACGTGTCACCTCTTACGGCTCCACCACCTCTCAACAGTGCTGCTTTGAGGACCAACCCGCTAATACTTGCGCCATCTGGGGGTACAGTCAAGATTTGGACTGTAGCACGGATCTTGAGTGCTATAGTTTGTTGGATCTTGAGTGTCCCCCAAAGTCCCCATGTACTTGGAACTGTGTGTTATTGGGAGGTAGGGCCTGGCTGGAAGGGGCAGGTGCCTGGGGTTTGTCCTGGAAAGGTTGTGTGAACTTGTTGCAACTGGGAAATGTCCAGGAAATTGCTTTCCGGGGAGATTTGTTGACTTGTGGGCAGGGCGTGAAGAAGGGAAGCGGGGTGGACAACTGGCTGCTTGAAATAATTAAAGCAGGGAAGAAGCAGCACTGTTCCAGCTTCTTCCCAGGAAAGCCCATTGGCTGGCTCCTGCCTGGCGTGGTTTCTGTCTGCAACCGGGTAAGCAGCTCTCCGGCCTCTGCTGTGCTCTTCCACCGTCTTGGGCTGCCCACAGACCTACGAGACCTTCTGAAACTGCGAGCTGAATAAATCTTCCCTCCCTTAAGTTGTGGATGTTGGGTGCTTTGTTACAGCAGCGAACAGGTAGCTAAGACACGTACCCGCTATCCTAACCCCTGGGAAGCCTCCTCTGGACTGGGCCCACAATCTGGGCTGCTAGTCGTCCCTGGTGGTGCCTCTGCAGCCTGCAAGCCAGCCAACTCGAGGCAGCCATTCTGCCACAACTGCATGAGGCCCGCTCAGGCAGCTGGAGGACGCCAAGCAACGGGCACCAGCTCACAGCACAAAGCAGAAACCAGGCTCCGCCGTACCACTCACAGGCCAAGCCTTCAAAGGCCCTATGTCTTGGACCATCCAGGCTGCTCTAGCAGAATCCCGTGGCCTGGGTGGCTTCCAGGTCACAGAATGTACTTCTCAGGGTCCAAGATGCAGGGCAGCTGACTCGGGGTCTACGGAAGGCCCACTCCTGATCCTCAGAGGGTGACTTCTCGCGGTGTCCTCACAGGGTAGGGGGCAAGTCTCTTCCTGGGAAGGTCCTCGGCACCTCGGGCCCCACCCTCACAGCCTCATCGCCCCCTAAAGGCCCCACCTCCTCACGCCATCACCTTGGAAGTTTGGATTTCAAAGTCCTGGGGACACCCACATCTCATTTGTGGCAGCTGGCCACCACCATGGCCACAGTCTCTGTTCTGCTCTCTCCAGCAGCAGGACATGGTGGTGGCAACTGGACACAAGGGACGGGTAGGGAAGCCACCCAGGGGCAGGGAGGCCAGGGAGCAGCAGGGAAGGCAGGTGGCAGGACCCGAGCGTCACTGTGGAATCCCTCCTCATCCGATGGTCTTCCCCAAGGCCTAGGAACTTCCCTGAGGCCTCCCAAGGATCCCAGGGCCCACACTGCAGGTGCTCTGTATGGGAGGAAGCAGTGAGGGACAGAAGTCACCCCTGGGCGGTGGGACCCCATGGGAAGGCAGCAGCACAGCCTTGTGGCCCCCACAAGCACCCCCAGGATGTTACCCGGAGGTGCCACGCTCTGTCCTGTCCCACCCAGCTGTGGAAGAGAGAGAAAACGGCCCTCTGCCGATAGCCACCTGCGATTTCCTGATACCTCTTTGAGCCCCAAGTCTCTCCTGGTCAACGTCTCGAGTGGAACCCTGCACCAGCCAGAAAGCAGATCGTGGTTGTCTCGCTTTAGGGCAGATGTATGATTTTTTTTTTTTCTAAACTGGGGCTGGAGCCCATGGCCTTCACACTGAACTGCACCCCTAGCCCAATTTTTAATTTTTATTTGAGACAGGGTCTCACTAAGTTGCCCAGGGTGGGCGGAAACCTGCAATTCTCCTGCTTCAGCCTTCCAGTGTGCTGGGGTTACAGGTGGCACCACCAGGCCCGTGCAGGTGTATGAAGAGCCTGTCAATGTGCCCTGAAGTCCAAACTCGGAGTCTATTTTAAAACACCAAGATCACTATTTCCACACAGAAATCAATAAAATGTATCCCCTACCCACCCCCAAAAAAAGAAGGAGGAAAGGAACGTCCTGAGTCAGAGTCTCCAGCCTCTGACCAAGTGCTATTTTTGGAAGTCAGCTGCAGGTTCAGCTCGGTTCCGGGGGCTGCAGTCTGTCTGCTCAGGCCCTTCCATGGCGTGGCAGCCATAACCGAGGCTAGCCAAGTCCGGCGTAACTGAGCAGCGGCGCTCCTTGGTCCCTCCCAGGGCTGAGGCTCTCGGCCACCCGAGGCCACTGCTCACAGAGCCAGGCCCTCTGATGTGGGTGGGCAATGACTTAAAAGGCCCCAGGAAGACGTTCCCCATGACTACAGAGAAGGCATGTCACAGGAGCCTGGTGCTGTGAGCCACACGCTAAGGGCATGGGCAGCCAGGCCCAGCAGAGAGGGGCAGGAAGGGCAAGGCTGAGACCAGAGACCAGAGAGGACTGGGTGGGCCTGACCCCACCAGCCCCAAGGCCCCGCCTGTCAGGATAGATGGGCAGGAGCACCCTCTTGCAAACCTGTCTGGCTAATGGCTCCACCCCCCATGGGGTGTCTCTGCTTCCCGGTGGCAGAGTGCGGATGGCCAGGTGCACGGGGAGACCTATGGCTGCTGGCACAGCGGCAGAAAGGACACTTGGCAGCGTTGGGAACCAGAGGCGACCTTGCTGGACAAAGCTGGAGGGAGGAGAGCCCTGGAAGCGAGGACCAGGCCAGTGGCCATGCCTCTACCGTCCGAAGATAAGACTGTCACCCTGGCCCCCCAGATCACAGCATCCACGAACCAAAATGTCCCCTTGATAAACATGGAGACCCAACTAGACCAGTTCCCCGGCCCCTCCTCATCTCTGGAGTCCAGTCATGTGCCCAGAGACTGGACACTGGGACCGTGTCACACCACGGCCCAGCCAGCCTCCCTGCCTGCCTGCCTGGACCCCCACTCCCCTCCAAGCCCCACAGGCAGGCTGGGCCCAGGAGCCTGGTGCACTGAAAGCTCACCTGCTCTTAGGCATGAGGGGCGTGCAAGGCTCCTGCCCGCGAAAGGCAGTCATCCGTGCCGAGCAGAACTGAGCACCCTCCCTGCTGTCCCCGAAGCTCCAGGCACCCCCACTGCGTCACCCTGCCCAGCTCCTGCCTTGAAGCCAGCCAACCCGAGCAGGACGGACGAGGAAGCATCCAGAAAACTCAGGGTACATCTGCTGGTCCTCCACCCCGTCACCGTGTGGGGTGGGCGGGGCAGGAATGCGGAGCTGCGGCCATCAGGCCAGAGGAGGACGGGCCTGCAGGAGCTGACTCCAGGAGGGACGGTCCAGGGCGGCAACCCCCAAACCCACGGCTGAGAACACGCTGCTCCAGTCATCGCGGAGGTCCTCCTGGGTCACTGCTGCTGTGATTGTCACCGCAGTCGGACAATATTCTGTTCACTGGGTTGGCCCCAGTGTTGCGGGACCCATTCTACAGGTCACAGGCCAGGGGGTTGACAGGCAAAGTCCATGGAGGGCCAAGAGTTGAGAAGGCCTTCCCGCATGGGGCTGGGCGGCGCAATACCCACCCACCTCTGTTTCCTATAGGCTGGAGGCTGAGGCGCCATGCTGGACACCCTTGTCTTGGGATATAGCCTGGCTGGGACCAGTCATTGTCCGTCATCCCTGGCCCATCCACCATTCCTGGTGGCTGCCCTGGTCCCCTCTTGTCCCCTGAGCCATCCCCGTCCTTCACTCCACACCAGCCACCACGGGGGCCCACAGTCGCCACAGAGCCCACCATAGAGGCCGGGGCATCTCTGCACACACTGCCCGCCCTCCCTCGCACAGAGACCCCACCAGAGGGCCTCACCCTGACTCTGAGAATCCGGCAGGGCTCTGCTTCCCACAGGCACATGGCCGGGACAAGCCTGCTTCCTCTCCGGCCACGGCCACCGTGGCTGTCACCACAGCAGAAGACATAGGTTGGGCTGTGTCTGTGGGAAGAAGGTGGCAGGAGGCAGGAAATTCCAGCAGACGACAGCAAGGGGCTGGGGACCCTGCACCACCCACCAGGACCCTGGAGGAACCGGAGCTCACAGCCCACAGTGTGATCTCTGGTGCAACGTGGCCATTGTGGGAGGAGGGGCAGGAGACACAGGCCAGGGCTCTGGCTCTGGGGGGACAGGGTGAGAGCTGCAGGAGCCCCCGGATCGGCCAAGGGCAGGCCTGGAGGACAGAGGCCCGGAGCCTGGACTCAAGGTGGCTCTGACTCAAGGTATGGTAGACACAGGGGCAGTAGCACCACCTTCACAGGAGGCCTTCCACAGCTCAGTCCTGTCCCCAGCTGGAACCAACCCAACCTGGAAACCAGAGACCGAGGGATAAGATCCCCAGATGCCCAGGATGCCCTCCGGTCTCTGGGATCTGAACTGCCCCCGGAAGTCGGGGCTGGCTCCCTGGGTGGAGCCTGCGAGGCCCGGTGAGGGCGTTCGTGTCCCGGAGAACCCCCCTTAACGGTGCCCAAGGAACCTCGGGCTCATGCTCTCCTGCTTCCCAACTCCCACGAGCCAGAGCCAAGCAGCTCTGCTCCGCCACGACAGTCCCGCCGGATCACGGGCAGAGCCACAGCAAACCTGCTCTCCTGACGCGTGGATCGCCTTGGGTGCTGTGTTGTCACAACAGCAGGAAGCTGGCTAGCCCTGCCCTCCTCGGTGACGAGGGGCTGCGCACAGCCTGGGTCCAGCAAACTGCCCCAGCCCGAGAGCTGGGAGGGCTTCTCTCTCAGCCAATGGAGGAGACGCTGGGGTGCTGATCAGTACCCACAGGGAGAAATCAGGTGGGTGCTGTCCAGGGCCGGCGATGGGGGGATGGTTCGTGCCTGCTGTGTGCTTTACGTATCTCAACATCCTCTTTAATCTTTATTCTGGGACAGAAAAAAATAATAATAAAACCACTGCGGCTCATGGAAGTTAATGTACTTGTCCAAGGATGCACAGCGCATGGGGGCTTGAGGTCTGCGGTTGGATCAAGGGCCACGGGTCTGAGGTCAGGGTGTCCCTGGGCCACATCCCTTCAGCAGGCTCCTGGGTGGTCCCTCCTTCCTCTTCCAGCCACACCCAGGATGCCCCATGAAACCTACTCCTCTGTCCACCCACCTGGGCATCGGCCAGATATGGGACTGACCAGGGCCACAGGGAGATGGCGAGCCGAAGGTGACCACCACCTCTAGGAAGCTTTCCTGGCCATCCTCCACCTCCGAGTACAGCTCGTTTCACCCCACAGCCCACACCCTTCCTGTCCAGGACCCACAGCAAGACAGACAGGGCACAGCAGACACTTAGGGGAGATAGTGGGCATCCCACTGCAGTAACAGCTGTGACGGCCAAGGACGCCAAAGCCCAGAGTGGGTGAGTGAGCCTCCCAGAGCCACACGGCCCCCAGGGAGCAGAGCCAGGCCTGCCCTGCCCGCTGCATACGGAGGGCCTGCCACGGCCCCTGGGGGATGGCTGCATCCAGATCCAGTCTCTGCCCATCTCCCTAGCCCACCAGCCCCTCCCTTCCCATCTGTCCTGACCCGAGTGAGCACCAGCTTGGGTCTGGTCACCTCAGCCTGGTGGCAGCCACCCCCAGCCGGACCCTCTCGCTAGCTCCAGCAGAGGAGCGTTTATCCCACAGTCACGCCTGTTCCTGGCAGTGACGCCCCCCACCCCGGCTCTGCCACCTTCAAAGGGGATTGCAGCTGGCAGGGAACAAGACACGATCCGTGTGGTCCAACCGCTGTGACCTTTCTTTTCTTCTCCAAAAGCCTTGCTGAGAAAACTCCACCACCATCAATCTCCTTCTCTCGGGCACGGGAGGGCCAGCGCTGGAGGCCTGAGCATTTGTCATGGCTTTGGGGACTTTGACAGCCATTCACTCCGCAATTTACCAGCGGCAGACCCCTTCCCTTTGCCACCCATCACCCTCTCTTTGCAGAGAAAACTTCTTCCCCGGAAAGAAGTGAATATTCTGCCTCTGGTAACAGCTGCAGTTTCAGGCCGCATTCTGACCTCTTTCCCAGTCCCCAAAGCAGGGAGATGGGCAGGGGTGGGGTCGATGAGGGACGGGGGGCCACCTGCGGGGGAGGCTGACCTCTGTGGGTTGCAACGGGCACAAAGAGGCACCTGGGATTGGAGCCCACCGCCACCTGCTGTAAATAAATTTTAGCCAACACAGTCACACCTGTGCGCCTGCATGTTGAGCGGCCGCTTGCAGCACAAGGGCAGTGCCGGGTGGTCACAACACGTCACGTGGTCGTGAGATGCTTGCTCCAGGCCTTCACAGGAAGTGTGGCTTGCCCTGCCTGTGACGGCGACGCCTCTACTCAGGCCTGCTCTTTCCCCCCAGCTGGTGCACAGTGAGGCCCAGGGGCGGCCGGAGGCTCTCCTGGGGCCACACAGCAGGGAGTTCCAAGGGAAGAGGCCAGAACCCAGGCAGAGCCTGGCTGTGGTGGTCCTCCAGGAGGGCGTGCACACCACCCTGGCACCTCGGCAAGAAGGCGGCGGGCCGGGGCATTCAGAGGAGGAGGCAAAGGGATCATCACAGCAGCTGGCACCTGGGCTGAGGCCAGCCAGCCCCAGGGGGCAGATCTGAGGCCAGCCAGCCCCGGGGGGCAGATCTGAGGCCAGCCAGCCCCAGGGGGCAGATCTCCCACCTCCTGGCCACAGGGCCTCCCCTTGGGACATGATGGGCTCTTCCCCTTCTGAGGCCGCCACCTTCTGGGTGGTCCCCAAGGAGATCGCCCCTCTTCCCTAGCAGATGGAGCCTGTCTCCGAGTGCCCCCGGTGGAGGGGTCTCGGGAGGGTTCTGGTGGATACCTCCGGGGTAGCATGCGGAGCCCCTAGGTCCCCATGGGGGTGGTGCAGGGCAAGGGTGACACAGGAAAGAGCATCACACAGGAAGTGTTCAGGGATCATTTCACGTGGGGTGGGCAGGGCCACAGGAGGAGCAGCACAGTGGGAGCAGAAACCCCGCGTGGCTGCCAACAGGAGGGCCACAGGAGCAGCAGGAGGGAGAGGACTGGGGGTCCCGGTCCCCACGGAGTGGCGGCCGCACGCAGAAGGCGCCCGAGAGCAGTCCGCACCCATACCATCGCCTCTCTCTCTACCATGTGGGGTTTCCATGGCCAGGCCGGTGGGCAAAGGCAGGGTGCAGGTGCGGGTCAGGATGGAGGGCCAGGCTGTAGAAAGCCACCATGCTGGCTGGATCTCAAGCTCCCACCTCTCCTGTGAGCCCTGCACCAGCGAGAGCACCTCAGGGGAGGGAGGCTGGGTGCTGCTACAGAGCAGAAGGTAGGCTCCCCATGGGGACAGATGACCCCACCATGGATGGTGCAAAAGCCATGATTTAAGATCAGGGAAGCCGCCTGCACCTGGGAGCTCACGGGACTGGGCCTTCAAGTGCCCTGTCCCTCCTGTGCCCAGATACAGCCAGGTAACACTTAAAGCAGAAAGAGTCTAATACAAGAATCTCAGAGCCCATCAAAAATACCAGAGCCTCAACTCACAGAACTATGAGGAAATGTGGTAATGAATCGTCTATGGAAAGACCTGACACCACAGAAAACAATACCAGGGATCCTGAAATAGCAGAACCCGAAGATGAAAAAGGCAAAAAAGATGATAATTTCTGGGTCCAGAAAGTCTTTGAATTTAGACAGGAAGTGGAAGTTCTATGCCAGGACACAGCTATACTATCAGCAAACATTAACAAGACATTAGAGGAAAATAAAGAAGATAGGAGCCAGCAGATAATGAAGGCAATACAAGAAATTAGGGAAGAATTCAGCAGAGATATAAAAACAATGAAAATTCACCTTTGGGATGTGAAAAGCACACAGGAAAAAATAAGCCCCCAGTTTGAACATTTTGAGAATAGAATATCAGACCTAAAAGATAAAATGGTTGAGCTGGAAGGTACAGGCTGTAAAGAACGCAAAATAAAACAGGAAGAAAGAGAATGATTACAACAGCTGATGGATGACTCCAGAGAAATAACATCAGAGTTATGGGAGCGCAGGAGAAAACTGAGGACAAAACAAAAGGCTGAAAGGCCCTGTTCAATGAAATTATAGAAGAAAATTTCCCAAATCTAAGAAAAGAAATGAACATTGAAGTACCGCACGCAAAAAGAACACTGAACAACCTTGATCAGAAAAGATCCTCACCACGACACATCATAATTAAAACACCAGAGACCCAACACAAAGAGAGAATAGTAAAAGCTGTAAGAGAAAAATAGAGGTGAATTACAAAGATAAGCCCATCAGGATAGACGTAAATTTCTCAACCCAGATCCTAAAAGCTGTAAGATCATGGAACAATATCATCCAAGCACTAAGAGAATATAAATGCCAACGAGACTGCTATATTCAGCGAAATTTTCTTTTAAATTAGAGGGAGAAATTAAAACTTCCCAAGATATAGAAAGCTTAAAGAATTTTGCAGTCACTAAGCCAGCATTGCAGAGAATACTTAAAGGAAACTTAGAAAGTGAAAGGGAGGCCAGTGACACCAATGACCCCAGAGGAAAAGTGACAACAGCTGGAGGAGAGTGAGCTGTCAAAAGAGTAGGTTAAGTAAATAATGCTGAAGAAATTATAATGATCGCAGGACATACCAAATACACCTTGATAATTACTCTGAATGTGATGATCGCAATTCATCTACTGAAAGACAGATTGGCTGACTGGACCAAAAACAGAAACCCACAATTTTCTGCTTACAAGAGAAACACTTTACCCACAGGGAAATTCATAGACTGAAAATAAAAGGATGGAATTCAGTATTTCATGCAATAAAACTCAGGAAATAAGCAGGTGTCGCGATATTAGTCTCAGACTCGCCAGATTTCAAAACAAAACAGATTAGGAGAGACAAAGATGGTCACTATATACTGGTTAAGGAAACAATAGAGCAGGAAGAATTCGCAATCATCAATATATATGCCCCCAACTCTGTAGCACCCAATTATGCCAACTAAAAATTATTAGATCTGAAAGAACATATAGGTTCTAATACAATTATAGTAGAGGACTTAAATACTCCACTATCACAGATAGATAGATCAACCCAACAGAAAATCCACAAAAATATACAACAGTTAAATGACACTAGAGAAAACTTGGACCTAACAGATGTTTACAGTTTTCCACCCAATATCAACAAAATATACATTCTTCTCAGCAGCACATGGAACATTTTCTAAAATAGACCATATTCTAGGTCATAAGTCGTGCTTAAATAAATACAAAGGAATAGAAATAATTCGTTGTATACTTTCAGATCATAGTGTAATAAAACTGGAACTTAACAGCAAAAGAAACAGAAGAAAAATACACAAATATGTGGAGACTAAACAACTTATTACAGACCAAACAGTGGATCACAGAAGAAATCAGAGAAAAAATAAAAAACTTCATAGAGTCAAATGATTCATATCAGAATCTGTGGACACAATGAAAGCAGCACTTGGAGGGAAATTCACAGCCTTAAATGCACACATCAAAAGAACAGAACAGTCACAAATAAACACATTAATGATGCACTTTAAGTCCCTAGAGAAACAAGAGCAATCTAAGCCAAAAAGCAGTAGAAGAAAAGAAATTATGAAGATCAGATCTGAAATTAATAAAATTGAAATTAAAAAGACAATAAAAAGATCAATGAGTCAATGAGCTGGATCTTTGAAAGAATAAACAAGATTGACAAACCTCTAGCTAAATTCACCAAAAAAGGAAAGAAAAAGCACAGATTAAGGCACTTAGACATGAAAAGGGTGAAATTACAACTGACTGCAGAAATTCAGAATATCATGAGAAATCATTTTGAATACCTATATTCTAACAAGTTAGAGAATTAGGAAGAAATGGATGTCTTCCTAAACACACACAAAGTATCAAAATTGAATAAAAGACATGAAAATCTTGAATAACCCCATCACACACATAGAAATTGAAGCAGTAATAAAAGCTCTAACTACAAATAAACTCCCAGATGAATTCAGAGCAGAATTTTCTCAGTATCTCAGGGAAGAACTAACTCCACTCTCAAACTATTCCATGAACTTGAAAGAGAAGGAATACTACCAAACTCATTTCTGGAGGCTAGCTAGCATCACCTTAGTCCCAAAACCAGACAAAGACTTAACCAGGAATAAAAATTATAGTCCAATATCCTTAGTGAATATAGATGCAAAAATTCTTAATAAGAATCTGTCAAATAGAATCTAATAAGTAATCAGAAAGCGCATACACCATGATCAAGTGGGCTTCATTCCTTGAACGCAAGGCTGGTTCAATATATGTAAATCAATCAATGTAATACACCACCTCAACAAAAGCAAAAACAAAAACTACATGATCATCTCAATTGATGCAGAAGAGGCCTTTGATAAAATTCAACACCCTTTAATGATAAAAACTCTGAGAAAAAATTGGTATAGAAGGGCCTTGTCTCAAACTCATAAAGCCACAGATACCAAACCTACTGCAAATATCATAGTAAGTGGCGAGAATTTGAAAGTGTTTCCTCTCAAATCAAGAACATGACAAGGCTGTCCACTCTCACCACTCTTATTCAACATAATAATTAAAACACTGGCTGTAACAATCAGGCAAGAAAGTGAAATAAAGGGAATTTGCATCAGAAAGGAGGAAGTCAAACTATCCTTATTTGCAGATGATATGATTATCTACATAGAAGACCCCAAAAACTCCACTATGAAACTCTTAGAAATAATAAACAAATTCAGCCAAATCACAGGCTACAAAATCGATAGCTTTTCTCTACACCAACAATGAACTCACTGAGTAAGAGCTCAGAAGAATAATCCCATTCTCAAAAGCCCAGCAAAAAATTAAATACATAGGAGTACACCTGACCAAGGAAGTGAAGGACCTCTATAAAGGAAACTACATTACACTGAAGAAAGAAGTTGTAGAGAACATCAGAAAATGGAAAGTCATCCCCTATTCTTGGATAGGCAGAATCAATAAAGTCAAAATGACCATACTGCCAAAATTGATATACAGATTCAATACAACTCCTATCAAAATACCAACAATTTTTTCACAGAACTTGAAAAAATAATCCTTAAATTCATATGGAACCAAATGAGACCTAGAATAGCCAAAGCAATCTTAAGTAACAAGACTAAGGCAGGAGGCATCACAATTCCAGACATCAAGTCATACTGTAAAGCAATAGTTATAAAAACTACATGGTACTAGTCAAAAAAAAAAAAAACATACAGGTAGACCAGTGGAACAGAATTGAAGATGCAAAGACAAATTCAAATACCCTCAACTACCTAATCTTCAATTAAGGAACCAAAAGCATACATTGGAAAAAGAATAACCTCTTCAACAATGGCACTGGGAAAACTGGACATCCACACACAGAAGAATGAATATAGACACACACCTGTCATCATGCACCAAAATCAAATCAAAGTGGATCGAAGACCTAGACATTAAAACTGAAACACTGAACCTTCTGGCAGACAAATTAGGCAAATATCCAAAAGACTTAGGTGACACAGGTGTAGGCAAAGACCTTCTTAATAAGACACCAAAAGCAAAAGAAATAGCCCCAGAATTAACACATGGGATTGTGTCAAATTAAAAAGTGTCTGCACAGCAAAGGAAATTATCAACAGTGTAAAAAAAGAACCAACAGACTGGGAAAAAATATTCACCACCAATACCTCAGATAGGAGGCTCATAACTAGAATATACAGGGAAATGAAGAAAAGAAGCCCCTCAAAATCATAGACCCTATTAAAAAATAGGCAAAAGAAATGGAGAGGCAGTTCACTGATGACGAAGTTTGAACAGCCAATAAGTACATGAAAAGATGTTCAACGCCCCTAGCCATAAGAGAGATGCAAATCAAGACATCACTGAAATATCATCTGACTCCAGAAAGAATGGGGGGAACACAAACAGCCATCAGTGCTGGCGAGGCTGTGGGGAGAAAGGAGCCCTCCTGCCCTGCGGGTGGGAGGGTAACCTGGTACAACCACTATGGCAAGCAGTATGGAAGTCTCTCAAAAGACTGGAAGTAAATATCCCCTTCGATCCAGCAATACCTCTTCTGGGAACATTCCACAGAGAGTTAAAAACAACACATAACAGAGATACACGTATACCCATGTTCACAGCAGCACAACGAACAACAGCTAAAATGTGGGAGACACCAAAATACCCATCAACAGACCAATGGATACACAAATTGTGGTATTTATACACAATGAAATACTATGCATCTATAAAGTCAGATAGGGTGGAAGCTTTGGTAGGCAAACGGAGGCAACTTGAGACCATCATGCTCAGTGAAGTGAGTCAGAAAGCAGGTGAAATACCGAATGGTTTCTCTGATAGGAGAAACCCAGATCACACTTATTTCATAGAACTTAATGTGGGGAATAATGGGAACTGGAGAGGTGAGGGAGTGAGTGGGAGGGTCAAAAAGGGAGGGGAGGATTTGGAATTTTGCCAGGATAAAATACTCAAGATCAATGTAAACTTTATGTATTGCACTTATACATATCAATAAAACTGGACAAACATCAGGGAAGCCACATAGGCTGTGGACGCTTCTCCGAGGCCGGTTTCCTCGAGAGCTTTTCCAGTTGAGCAAGCGAGGTGGGGGGACAGAAGGCATCCCTGGGCGCAGGGCTCCCAGGTCCCTGAGCTCTCAGGGCAGGTGGGAGATTCCTCTTGTGCCCCCTCCTTTACTCTTCCCCAAGCCTCAGGGTCTGTGTCCTGCACACAGACCCTGGCAGGAACCACTGATGCGCCATGATTGCTCTCCGGGCGCAAGTGTCCCAGATGTTCCCTTCCCACTCCGGCCTTGCTGGGCACCCTGACCTCCAGTCCTGTAATCTACTCCTCCTTGACCCAGTGAGTGGGTGGCCCAGAGGTCCCAGCTGCCTCACCTGAGCCGGGGGCACTGGCACCTGTCTCATCCCTTCCCAACCTCCCATCCT
This sequence comes from Ctenodactylus gundi, assembly GCA_004027205.1. Lineage (NCBI taxonomy): Eukaryota > Metazoa > Chordata > Mammalia > Rodentia > Ctenodactylidae > Ctenodactylus > Ctenodactylus gundi. Next base: position 328,541 of record PVKB01001501.1, read on the forward strand.
CCAAGGACCCAGAGCGTGATATGGGGACAGTTTGTAGGACAGTCAGCAGCAGAGCCGCCTTCAAGCCCAAGACAATCACGGGCATTTTGCCTGGATCTGTCCTTTGGAATTTTCTTAAATGCTTGGCGCTACAGCCTTTATGAAATCTGCGTATATATTCATGCAAATGATATGCAAATTATACCACCCCCAGATCAGCTGCAGGAGAATGGGGCTGCCTGTCCTTCCAGGGGGTCAGCTCTGCCTACACAGCCACGAAGATGCCTACCCAAGAGAGACCTTCACACACGTGCAGGTGGGGAAACTGAGTCCAGAAGGGGGATGAACTCTGAAGAGCCTGAGCAGGGGTGGGCAGCCGGGAGCCAGTGAACAAGGCCGGTGGTGGGTGCAGCAGGGCAGGTGCCTCGCAGGAGGCCCGGACGCCTCCAGTGAGAAACAGTAATATTTGCTCTTCTATTCTCTCCCGGGGGACGCAGCTAGCATTCCCTCCCGGATCAAAGCCAGCTCCAAAAATAAAGCATCCACCAGCCCCGCATAGATTAAATGTCACCGCAGAGAAGGCGGCGACAGAAGAAGCCTGTGTGGGGAGCCGGGAGGGAGCTGGCGCCCTCCAGTGACCATGACTCCCCGACTGGGTGAGCTGAGGCGCTGCTCCCAGCACCCAGCCCAACATGGAGGCATGAGGCAGTTAGCGTTTGCTGGTGAGTGGTACAGTTGCCGAGGCAAGAGCCAGGCCTCCAGTCTCTGGGTCCCTTGGGGACACTGCAAGAGCCTCGGTCCTCCTCTCTGAGGATGGGAGAAGGGTGCCAGGAAGGGGGAGTCAGGTTCACAGCCACTTGCCTTGGGCCTCAGGATGGGGCCCAAGGGAGGGGGTCCTGCCAGGAGCCTAAGCACCGCAGGCACCATGCAGGCGCAGCGAGGTGCCCTCCGCGGCACGGAGGTCAAGGGCACACCAGGCCTCACGCCAGCTTGGCCTCTTGTGCATCCATGGGGTCTCCGTGGACCCGTCCGTAGTAACGAAAGCGCTTGCTAGGCGGGGATCTGCAGGGTGAGCCTGGGAAAACTCACCCGGGCACGTGTGTAAGCGCAGGACTGTGGGCCAAGGGCAGAGCTCAGCAAAGGCCAGCCAGGGGTCGGGGAATGCGGCTGGCACTTTTTTCAGTGGTGGGATTTGAGCCCTGAACCTTCACACTGAGCTACATTTTTTATCTTGACACAGTTTTACAGTCTCTAAGTTGGCCAGGCTGGGCTCTAGTTTGCATACTACTGCCTCTGCCTCCTGGAATGCTGGGGTAACAGGCAGGTGCCAGCACGCTTGGCTTACTAGCATTCTTACCGGGCACCTGGCACATGGTCCTCCAGGGCCATCCCCTGCTGCAGTCAGAAAAGAGGTTTGGGAGCGTTTCATTCCTTCCAGTCCAGACACACCAGGCCCAGAGGAGGGTGCTGGGAGCTGACGGAGAGGAAGGTCTGGAGGGCCGCGCTGCAGGGCCCCACTCATGCCCCACCCGGCTACTGCCCTTCTGGGCAGATCCAGGACAGGGCCGCGTGACAGCCGGGCCCAGGGCCGGGCTGGGTCTGAGTCCAGGCCCCCTCCCGGCTCTGCTGCCGCCTCTGGGCTCTGCTTCCTGCTCCTCTTTCCCTCCCTCCAGCCCTGATCCTCACGCCTTCTCCACGGACACGGAGAATCATCAGATCATGGATGATAATAGTGGAATATGCACCCGGATCATGGAATGGAACAGAACAATGGGATTGCAGAAGGGTTGTGTCATCAGAACCCAGCCGTGCCCAGAATAGCACCTCTGCGCTCTCGGGTATCACTGTGTGTAACCTGCATCACCAGGCATTGAGTCATAGCACCCCTGGAGCAGAAGGGGGGCAGATGGCGGGAGGAGGGTCCCAGGAACAACAGGTCTCCAGGGAGCACACGTGGAGCCGGCAGCCGCGCCGCGGGAGGCCACCACCTCAAGGGTTCCTGAAGAAAGCGGGTAGGGAGGGTTCTGGGAGGGACAGGACCAGGCTGCGGTTTAATCCAAAAAGTATCCTCACCTCAGGAGTCTGGGGCTCGAGCAGGAAAGCCTACATGCAACAGGGATGGTGTCCCTGGGCAGCCCAGGGTGAGCCACGCGGTAAGGGCTGAGGAGAGGCAGCCAGGCGGGGGTCGGCAGGAGACTCAGGCAATCGGGGATTGTGCAGAAGCCCGCCCTGAGGAGACAGCCGGCGACAGGTGACGTGAACACGAGCCGGAGCATACGAGCCACAGGAACACAGCCCGCAAGACAAGAGGCTCCCGTCATGCCTGCTCTGTCCTCGGCACCTCCGGCAGCACGCCGGGGCCCACACGGTCGTATTTGTGGAAAGCCTGGTGAGGAACTCCAAACCACGCCGGGCCTGGCGGTGCTGGCCTGAGATCACGGCCGTCTGGGAGGCGACGGCAGCAAGATCGGTGCGGCTCAAGCCCAAACGGGCCACTTAGCAACGCACAGAGACCCGTCTCAGAATCAAACACGATAAAGCGAGCCGAGGGTGGGGCTCGGCATGAGCCCCTGGGCTTGATCTCAGCAGCATGGGGGAGAGAGGAACGGGGGCTCACACTTTTTGTAATAGAGGCAAAATTCCCCTCAGACAAAATTAACACTGTGACGCGTGTGCCATAGCAGCGCTCGGAGTGTCGTCACCTCTGTCTCCTTCCAGAACACTGTCACCACCCCAAGAGGAAACCCCGTTGCCACTAGCAGCCGCCCACCCACCCCAGCCAGCTGCCAGCCCCAGTCTGGCTCCAGATCTTCTGTCTCGACAGGTCCTGAGAGGCCGGTCGGCCCCTTGCGCTGGCCCTAAGCCCCTGGCACCTGCCAAGGCCGCTGCCCGGGCTACGTCTCCCAGCCCGCACGTGAGGCTCCCATCTCGGTCCCCTAGTCAGATGTGGATTCGCTGTGTGTCTTGCCCCGGGTCCTGGAGCCAAGACGGGTGGCGGATTCTCACCCAGTGTGCTGGCCTCAGGGGCCATTGGCGTCGTCACCGGCGGATAGGGCTTCCTGAAGGAGGCGGTGCTGAGGTTGGATCTCGGAAGATTGACTCGTCCCTCCAACGCCATATAGGTGCTGAGTGGTACGTGTGCAGCCAGCCGACGTGGGGAGTGACGCTGAGTGACTTTGAATCCTGACCACAGGCGGGAGGGAGGCCGCGGGCCCACGGCTCGGAAGGCTGAGGCGCTCTGCGGGAGTTCGCTAAGAATGGTGACCCGAGGCGGCTGGGCTGCACAGCAGGGCAGGAGGGCAGGGCAGGGAGCTCAGCTGCCACCCGGAGCCCAGAGCCCCAGGGCCACTGATGAGACCCTTCAACGGCCCAAGACACCAGCAGCCCCTCAGACGGGAGCAGGCCGACGTCCAGGACTCCCCGGGCGCCCTGGGGCACTGCCGGCCTCTACCTCCCTGTGCTACCCCTCTGACCTCCACGCTCACGGCGGCCATGCTCACGCAGCCCTCTCCCCCCGGCCATGTTTTTCGGTCCTTCAAGGAGAGCTTCAGCAGAGGAAAACTCCTGGGTATCCTCAACAGGGGTCCGGGGCTTCCGGGCAACAGATGGCCCAGGCTGGGGCTGTTCACTGTGTCGGAAACACAACCCTGCCCTGGAGGCAGACTGATCTCTTCAGGGAGTGCTGTCAGGAGGTCAGGAGCTGGGCCTGGGGGCACCGCCTGCAATCCCAGCACTCTGGGAGGCGGAACCAGGAGGAGTCCAAGTTCAAGCCCATCCCGGGCAATTTAACCACTTAGTGAGACTCTGTCTCAAAATAAAAAAAATTAAAATGGGCTGGGGATAATGGCCTCATGTGAAGGCCCTTGGGTTCAATCCCCAGTATCACACCAAAATCAGGATCAGTCTATAGCCAGGATCAGAGATCAGTATATAAGAGTATCAAGGCTCCGTCTATAGCCAGGATCAGGGATCAGTGTACAACCAGGACCGGGCCTGTCATCAGAATCAGGGCTCAGCGTGTGACAAAGGTCAGGTTCAGGGTCTGCAACCCCTTCCTAGAGAGTGATCGTTCTACAAAACTAGAAAAAAAAATTCAGGACCGGCCGGGCCCCCAGCTGCCCTATCTGCCCCACATCCATACTCCAGCTCCTGTCAGGGGCCTCCTGGCTTGGCCAATGCCTCCTCGCCCACCTGCCACGCTCCTCTCCAGCCGGGAAGAGAGACCGGAAGGAGGCACAGCCTCTTGCCCTCCGTGCTGGGAGCAGAGACTCATCTCCTCCCGTCCTTGGTAATTGAGTTCAAGTAATTTGTGACTCTACCAGTGCTTCGGGGCACACAGGGGCCTGCACTGAGGGGAAGAAGCAAGGTGCAGCGGAGGCACACCGGGAAGGTGGCCGCTCCAAGGCGTGGCCCCGGGGACGCAGGCACAAGCGGGCATCCCCAGCCGGGTCCCCAGCTCCTGCCCGGCAGGACGGGCCTGACCTGGCCCCATCTGCAGCATTCTCTCTCATCCCAGCTGCTTCCACGCCCAGAAATCCCACCCCAAGAGGTCCCGAGGCCACCCCAAACTGCCGGGAGCCAGCCTCGCCCCCCAGGACGTCGAGGGGAAAGTGCAGGACTCTCTCCCGCTGGGCCACCACAGGAAGCTCCCCAGCCTCTCTGGGCTCACTTCCTTGGAGACAGAATGGAGACTGGCAGCTGCTCCGTGGGGCTCTGAGGACCCACGGCACGTGGCTGGGTAGCAGTGGACACACACGGCTCCAGTGACACTGGGACGCCAAGGTCCGGGGGAGAGTCTCTGAACTTCCCAGCTCAGGGTATTTGGACAGGAGGGGCCAGGAGGTAAAAGGGCCAGCCCGCCCAGAGCAGCAGTCAGTACTGCCCCAAGGGGGTCAGGAGCTGCTGCGGGTGGCCGCAGGGCCGGCCAGCCCGGAGCGGCCACCGCCCTGGGAGGAGCCTGTGGCCCACGCTGGAGGTGACAGGCCTGCCTGGCCCTGGCGCGGCGCCCAGCCTGGTGTGGGCCCCGTGGGTCCCATCACACTCGGCCAGCGTGTAACATGGGGGTCTCCTCACTTTGGGGACGCGGGTTGAGCTCCACGAGGGTGTGGATTGAGTGGGTGGTGAAGATCAGGCACTGTGCAGAGGGTCGGCTCTGCAACGCTGCCCTCGCCCCGTGAGAGGCTGGCAGCACACAGCAGGGCTCCCAGTGTTGTGTGCCAGGCATGCGGGAGCTCCGTAGGGAACTGCAGACCCCGGGCGACACACCGGGCTCCTGGGCAGCCAAGGTGGGCTGCTCAAAGTAGGTGGCCTAGGGCGGGACCTCAGTGACAAGGAAGGGTGAGCTGGCCAGGAGGAGAGGACTGAGGGGAACGCAGGAGGTGGCTGGGTCCACCATGGAGAGATCCCCACACCCCTAAGTCCCCACCTCGTGACACCCCGACCCACGGCTGGGTCTTCTGCTGGGCACCACCTGACTTCCAGGTGGCCTGACCTAGGTCACCTGCAACCTCCCAGCCTTTTGACCCCCCTAAGGTGCTGTACCACTACCCAGCTCAGACCCTGGTCCCCCAACCCGCCGCCTGTGCCTCCTGCAAGAATCTCTCCTGCCCTTTGACCCCATCCTTGCTCCTCCCTCCTCACCGCTCCCATGGCCACCTCCCCACAGACCCTCCTGGGGCTCCGGGGGTAACAGCCGACCTCTGTGAGCCCCGGAAGCACCCTTACTGGTTGTCAGCTTCCGTGGTGAGGTTTCCCTTGGGAACACCAAAGAGACAGCCAGCTCTCAGGCGATAGCCTTGTTGCTGTTTTTGGTTTTGCCTTGTTTCAGCTTTGCAGTACAAGGAACTGAACGGAGGGAGCACTGAGCTACACCCCAGCGTTTTTATTTTAGTTTAAGATGGATCTAGCTATGTAGCCTAGGCCGAGCCTGAGTATGCAACTACCCCGCCTCAGCCTTCTGAGTAGCTGGGACTCCAGGCGTGCACCACTGTTACTGGCAGAAAATAGTTCATGAATGAACACACAAAGCCCAGCCCCAAGAATTCTAAGATAGCAAGGTGTTGTCACTCTGGAAAAGTGCCACGGGCAAGGGACAGGGCTGCTCCGTGCCCCAGGACACGGCCCGAAGGCTCCCTGACACTCAGGTCAGATGTAGGTGAAAGGACAGAGGAGTGGGGCCTTGGGAGCTGCACCCTCCTCTGCAGCACCCAGAACCCTGAGGCCCAGGGTCCGCGGGCTGGAACCCAGCAGCCCCTCCACGACCCCAACCAGCCCACACTAAGCTGAAGGGCCTGATGCCTCTGGGTGAGACTTGCGACATTGGCTACAGCGTGAGCACGCCCCAACTTGCCCGGCCTGCCAGCTTCCATCCGCCAACACAGCTCCTGGCGAGGGCATCACGTGCGGGGGCTTGGAGGCAAGTGCAGAGCCTCTCCCCTGGCTGGCCCCTGGAGGACCCCAGTCACCCAGCTCTGTCGCAGGCGGGCCCTCCTGTCAGGCGATCCAGTGGGCACTGGGAGGGACAGCGGAGGCCTCACAGGGCTTGACCTGGGCTTGAGGGGCAGATGGTGCCAGCTGGCACAGAGCCAGACACCATGTTGGAGAAATCAAGGCCTGGGGCTCATCGCCAGAGCTGACTCCAGCCGGGAACTTCAACAGCTGTCAGGAGCAATCTGCCGTCAGAGACTGGGTTCAAGTCCCAGTGAAACCGTGCAGTAGGGCGGAGGAGCCTGGGGCCCCTCTAGAGGTCCTTTGCCCTGAGGACACCTGTGGTTACGGGGGGACAGATCAGTGAACCCCTGAGCCTTTGTCTTCCTTAGGAAAGCTGTACTTGGCTCTGCCCAGACCCCAGACACCAGGCTGTGTTTTCTCACAGGCCACAGGGACAGAAAAATTGTCACTGTGACCACACCTGTGCATCCCATTGTCGGTTCATAGAGGGCCTGGGGTTAGCTCCTTACGATTGTGTGACAGGTAACCGCTTCATAATACCTTGGGGCCTCAGTTTCCCCATCTGTAAATGAGACGAGACGGGTCCCCATCCCTACTGAGGCTGGGACAAGGGCAAAGGAACTTGCACCCACGTCGGGAGGGTCCCCCTGGGGTCCCTGTGGATGGGATCATCTCCCAGCCCCCTTCAAAGCCATCGGATCACAGGGTGCCCAGAACCTGCCCTGCCTAGCTTCGGGCTCACCACCCGCACTGCAGAGTCCCTAGGCACTGCCCAGCCTCCGCCGGCGTGACTGAGGCCCTAGCTGGGCAGAGACAGCTCCCACACCCAGGATCCGTTCAGGAGTATTAAACGGTTAGTAAACTTTAATATCAAAAACGAGCTTTAGACCAATTAAAGTTTATGACCAGCGGCAGCCCTATAGTCCTCACACTGCTGGGCCCCGTCCTCCTGCCCAGCCCCCATCCTGCACGTTCTCAGCTTCCTCGGCCCCCTTGCAAGCTGCGATGGCCTTGCCCGACACTGCAGCCACCCTGGAGTTTACAGAAGTCGGGCTGAGAGGGGGGTGCCCTGCAGATGGAGCCGGCCCTTCTTCCCAGGAGAGCAGATGACCATCCTCTGGCCCCTATTGGAATGGTCAGGGAAGGCTGGGCACACCCCCTTACCCCGCAACGGCACCCAAACAGCCCCAGGCCCGTACCCACATGCGGGTCTACAAACAGCTCCGGTGCGTGCTCAGGCCTGCTTAGGCAGCACGACCAGTCCCGTCGGCCTGGACGAGGCCCCAGCCGCGTGTCCAGGGGCCTGGCCAGCTGCGCTGGCAGCCAGGCGCCCTCCCTGGTTCCTCCCAGGCCCTGACTGCTCTGGGATTCCTGACCCAGCGCCCACGCCCAGCTCAGCACCTGGGCACCTGGGTCCTCCTCCTCCTGCCCCACTCTGGCCAACAGGATTCAAGATGTCTCTCGCAGAGCAAGGCCACCCTTCCGTGCGCCTGGGAGCCCTCCCCCTCGCTTCGCCCTGCCTGGGCACAGAGGTGCTGAGTCAGGGGTCCTAGCGTGAAGGCCACATTGTCGCAGCCCGTAGGGGCTCTGTCTCCTTCCAGCTCGCCCTGTCCCTACAACTAGGACTGGAGACACAGATGAGCGGGATAGGCAGCCCCGCCAAGCCTTGGACGAGGAGTAGCGACCCTTCCCCGAAGCAGCATCCCCAGATCCAGTCCCGGAACATACAGTCCCACCAGGTGCTGATTCTAGATGAGAAGGAACATAGTAGCCGCTCTGTCCCAGCCTCCCCCTTTGCAGGAGGCACAATGACACCACACATCATGGCACTGCCGCAGACACCTCCTCAGCCACACCCAGTCCCCTCCACACAGAACATGGGCACGGGGAGAAACCCAGGGCCTCGGCCTGCAGGAGGCAGATGGCAGGAGACATGACGTGACCAATAGCGAGTGACTGGCACCAGAGCACGGGCTGCGCCAGCAAGTGCAGGCCGCACAGACAGTGTTTCTACCAGGTCTCACCGGCCACCCCACAGGGAGGGAGAGCTGGCCCCCGTGTTGGGTCCAACGCCACTCAGCCAGGAAGGAGTGTCCCACCTTGTCTCCTCAGGACCCCCTGGTGCTCACACAGGGCAAGACTGTGGGGGTGACAGGTATCAGGCCAATGTTTCCCAGCCTCCCCGGTCCAGCTGTCACCCCGAGCCAACCCCAGCTACCCTCTGGGGTTTGAAGCATGAGGCTTTGCTGGACTCACCCATAGCTCAGACCCCACAGGCCTTCAAGAAGGGACGCAGGGAGGCTCCACCTGGAGGTGACTCAGAGGGCATGCTGGTCCCCAGGTCCTGCCTGGGAACGGGGGAAGAATTACAGCCCCTGCTTTACGAGGGAGCATAAACGACCTGCATGTTTGATGTCCTGGCTGCCGCCACACGGTCATGACGGAGGAGGCCATATTTCTCCCCTGTTCCCACGGGTCCCGTCTGCAGAACATGCCGCGTCATCCAATCAGGCAGGCCTGCCTCTCAAGGCTCCCCTCACGGGGGTAGTCCAGGGGGAGCCGGCCATCCGCACAGCCAGCCGCAGTACAGGCCAGCCTGAGAGACAGGCTAGGCTGAGCTAGGGGAGTAGCTCCCTGGCCACCTCTAGCCTCCAGCTGCTAGCCTTGAGGACTTTGGTGAGCTGGCAAGGGGGGCATTTTCCCAACAAGGTTGCCATCTTGAAAGGGTCTGTGACCAATTTCCAAAAGACGAGATCAGGGTTCAGAGCAGGCCTGTCCTGGGCACCAGCCAGGAGGTGGTAGGAGAGCTGGCTCCTCACAGGGCCACCAGGGGAAAAGCACCCTGAGCGTGCGGCACGCACAGACCAGCACAGCCATGCCTGCCCAGCCTGGCCCGTGGCTGCCCGAGCTGGGAACTCCTGCGGAGTCTTGCTTTCTGTTTCGTCTTTACAGAGCCCCAGGGTCCAGGACCGCTCCACGCTTTGCAGAAGCGGGCCGGGGCTCAGAGGCAGGGCAGGCCGGGTCCCCCTGCAGGCTACTGCACACCCAGGCTGCAGGCTCAGGTCGGGCCCACAGGCTGCCACCAGTAAGGGGCTGGCCAGGTCCCGGGGAGGTGACCTGGGTCACGCAGACTCAGGTCTTTGTCTCGGAGGCCGAGCATCCTTAGGACATCCTGCTAAAGACATGGGAGCTGGGCTTTGATCTGACCACTTGATACAATTTGGATCGGGATCGTCCTCCCAAAAGCCTCACGTGTGTTTGGGTGTCATGGGATAACTGTGTGCCACAAGCTGTTGGGCCAGATGTTCGGGGCTTGCCCTGAAGGGATTGTGTCAACTTGCTGAGACTCTCTGAGGGGAGGGGTGCCGTGCAAGAGCTTCCAGTTGCATGTTACTGACTCAGGGAGTGAGGGAGGGGCACCCACTCTGGGTGTGTGCGCACCCACCTGGCAGCTTGAAACGACTAAAGCAAGGAGAAACATTGTGGCGGCTTCTTCCTGGGAAAACTCTGCCCTTGCCTGAGTCTGCAGACACCAACTTTCTCTCAGCTTTGTTCCGCGTTCGCCTGGCTTCTGTCTGCAATGCTGCCATCACCTCTTTGTCCTCTGCCACGTGCTTCCCATGAAGCGGCTGTGTGAGACCTTCTAAAACCGGGAGCTGAAAGAAATTTTTCCTCCCTTAAACTGTGGCTGTTAGGTATTATAACACGCCCCAGGAAGGAGTAAGTAGCTGCTCTGGGCTCCCCTCCCAGGTGCCCTGAGCCGGCTATCTCTCGTGGCATCCCTGAGGACTGGCAGAGCAGCAGAGACAGTGCCCTTGCTGACGAAGTGGGTGCACATGCGGCCGGGAGATGCCCCGCATCTCGGTGTGGTCATCTGGCCTCTCCGTTGCCAGCTGGCTTGAGTCTCCCTTGAAGACATGGGACTCTTGGTTCAGAAGCCAATTCTACTTCAGGCAGAAATATCTGGGCTGAAGAGGTGGACCCGGGACTCTCTCCTTTTTGAGAGGCTGTAGAGTGCTGAGCGCCGGCAGACGGAGGAGCTATGTGGGGCAGAGTCCCTGCTCCCCACAAGAGGAGTCCCTCCAGAGCCCCCAGGGCAGAGGCTGCCACCAGGGCCAGCTCTGTGGACAGCGACGGGCTGGTGGCTGGTTGGGTGGTAGGTGCGTGGACGGGTAGGTAGATGGGTGAGTGACTGGCTGGATGGGTGGAGGAGAGTGGGTGGGTGTGTGGACGAGTGTGTGAATGGCCGACTGGGCACGCGGATGGGGGCAAGAAGGAGGGATCTGTGGGTGGCTGGGTGGCTGGAGGGTAGATGAACGGGCAGGGGAGCGCACGAAAGAGTAAAGGGGTGGGTGAAGGGTGGACTCGTGGTGACTGCGTGGGTCAGTGGATGGGTGGATGAGAGGGTGGGTTCAGGGATGGATGAGAGGACGGATGCTTAGGACAGACGCTCTGATTGGGGCCCAGATGAAGCACAGGGCAGGTAGACTCAGTACACACAAAGCCTTGGTACCCAGGGGACACTGTGTGGTGAAAGCATGTGTGAGTGTGTGCTGGAGTGAAGGCGGGGATTGGTCACATTTCGGGCTTCTCACGAGTCACCTGGGGAGAGCTTGCTCCAGTGCTCTTCCCTCACACGGCCGCCACTTCGGTCTTTGAGATCAGAACCAGCGACAATGAAGACCCGCTTTCCTGAGCGTCCACTTGCTCCTCTGCCGGGCACCATAGCAGCCTGGTGCTGTGTTGGGTCCTGGGTCCCCTCTCAGAAAAGGGGACACTGATGGCAGAGACAAGCCTTGTCTAGGGCATCTGAGAGAGCATGACCAAAGTCTGGGTGGCTCTCCATGACCCCATAGAACGGCACTTGGTATGTAAGTGTAAGTCTGTATGTGTACACATGTGAGATTTGTTTGCACACACACAGGTGGCTTCAAGTATGTGTGGTATGTGAAGAACATGAATCCCAAGCTCCCAGGGGCTTATTGCTTGGTCAAATTCCACCTTGAAGTTATTACTAATTTTTTAACAGTAGGTCCTAAATTTTCGTTTTACGGTGGGTCCCAGAATTCCTTAATTGTTCCCAACCACAGGGTTATAGACAGAGGGACCTAGGATTGTGCCTCATGTGCCCCAGCAGCTCATCCTCATCAGCCTTTCCCACCTGCTTCTTTGCCATGGAGCAGGCACAGCACTGTGCAGGGGACAGGTCAAGGAGAGGACCCTGGCACCCTACACCGGCCTGGCCAGCTGCAGGCTCGTGATCAGCGCCATTTCCCGCTTTCAGCCTTCTACCCCTCCCCCTGCTGGGCACCACACTAGGGTCCTGGCTGCGTCTTCAAGCCAGAAGTGAGAGTGTCCGGGAATAACAGATAAGGCCATTAAGTAGGCCGAGTGGCTCCATTCTTCCAGGGAGAGGGATGAGGCTGCCAGGCCGTGGGACTGGGGCCTCTGGGCCGTGATTAACGGGACTGGGCGGCCCACTCACTGCCGCAGACGGTGCCAGGAGATGATTGCTTACAAAATGGACCAATTACCTTCACGCCTTCCCACCACCCCGCCACGGGCAGATAAACACATCAGCTGCCAGCCTGCTCGGCCTGGGCTGGGAGCGGACCCAGTGGCCAAGGGCATGAAGGGGAGGGCCTGGAAGGCCGCCTTGGGGTGCAGGATAACCACCCTACCTCCCCAAGCCCTCAGCTGACCTCAGGCAGGCAGCTGGTACAGAGGTAGTGTCTTTGACTGGATGGTCAATGTTTAGGCAAGGATGCAGGAAAAATGACAAAGCCCCCCCAAAATAAGCCTCATGGAAAAGGCTGTCCCCAGGCTGGGACAGTGAGCTGTACACGTGGGACTGGCAACTTTGGGCCAGCCAGAGCCACCAACCAGTGTCTTCCCAGAGGTGTGTCTGTGTATACATGTGTGTCTGCTGGTGTACCTGCATATGTGTATCTGTGTCCCTGTGTTTGCACACATATGTGCATGTGTGTATGCTGCTGTGTTCATGTGTGTGTGTGTGTGTATGCACACCTGCACTGGCACACTTCCTGCCCACAAGTCCAGACCATCAAGCAAGGACACAGAGAGGTGCTGGAGCCAGGAGGCTCCTGTCTTACTGTACCCAGAGGAGGGTGACCAGGATGAGGCTAGGAGACTGGAAGCCCCCACAAGAGGGGCATAGAGCGGCCAAGAGGTGCCTCCCCACCCCTACACATGTATAGGGGTCCTGCTGTGTGAGAAAGCTCAAAGCTCTGACCTACTCGCCTCCTAATGGCTCCAGCAGTCCTATGTCACGTAAATTGTGACCCTGCAGGGGTTAATTTTGCTTGACAGCTTGAGCAGATAGAGAGATGCCCAGAAGCTGACAAGAGAGGAATTTGGGGTGCACCTGGGTGGGGGCCCAGGAAGGCATCAGCACACGACACCATAGGCTGAGAAAGAGCCTCACTAGTGTAGAGCTCAGCCGGTCACTGAAGGCCCAAGGTGGCCATGAGGCAGAAGATGGGCCAACCCCTCCTCAGGTTGGCACATCCCTCTCCTGGCTCAGATACGAGGCTCCCGGCAGCAAGCCCTCACGTTTGCCCTGAGTTGCACCGCACAGTCCCGGACCTCGGCTGCAAGCAGTGGTGACGAGGCTTCTCAGTTCCCAGTCATGTGTGGCAGCTCCTCACAGGAAAGGCTTATCTGTCCATCTACCTATCTGCCCACCCATCCTTCCATAAATCTATCCACCCAAATACCCCCCCTCCTTTACTCCACACACGGGCACCCGTCATCCACCTATCCACCCATCCACCCACTCATCTGCCCACCCCTTCACTTAACCTGTACTCCTCCATCCACCTATGCGTACTCTACCTCTCCTCCATCCATCTGTCTAACTGTCCATCCACTCATTTGTCTATCCACTCATCAATAATCCACAGATTCAACCACCAACCACCTATGCATACGTACAACCACCCACTCATACATCCATCTGCCCATTCATTCACCTGTCTACTCACCCGTCTCTCCATCATCCAACCATGCATCCACCCACCCACGCACCCACCCATGCGTGCATCCACCTACCCCTAGACACCTGCACCCATTTACACACCAATCTATGCACACATCCATCCATCTGCCCACCCGTCTGCCCCTCAGTATCCACCCCACCGGCTCTGCTCCTCAGCCAGGACAGTGTATGGCACGAAACTGTGAACTGGTTTGCGCAGACTTCCTCAGCACTCCATTCTCACAGCGTCTCACAGGCTGGCCTGGCTACACGTGGCAGGGTGAGCAGAGAACTCGGGGCAGATGGTGCCAGGGTGGGCCTCGCAGGGCCAGCACTCACTGGCCAAATGCAGTCACACCTGCTCTCTGCTTTTATCTGCCCGCTGCAGCCTGTGGCTGTCCTCCCCACCAGGCCAGGTCCCCCAACAGCATCCTGATGCGCTGGCTTGAATTTACAGCACAGTGACAAGTGGCCTATGGGTTATGCAGACAAGGGGACATTTATCTTGTTTGACTGTACTTGAAATGTCAACAATAAATGCCAAGATGGATGATGAATAAAAATATTCCCAGAAATAGTGAGAAGGCAACTCTCCCCACACAGAACAGGTGAGGGGACAGGCCCAAGTGGTCCTAGCCAGGGGCGAGAGAGGGAAGTCCCCAGCCCAGGCTCTTGAGGGCCAGGTAAGTCCTCCCTGTTCTGGCCCTGGGATCCCTGGGATGAGGCAGGGAGCAGTCCTCCGTAGGCCAGGGGTGGTGGAGAAGAAGGAGAGACCCAAGTGTCCCCTGCTGCCTGCCCACATGACCTACAGAAAGTGACCTCCCACAGTGGCTCTCCCGAGCTGTGGACAAACACCGGCTCCCTCCTGCTCAGCGGTCCCGGTGGGCTTGGGCCCCTGCCACCCGCCTGGATCACACCCCCTTTGTAGGCCACCTTGTCTACACTGGCTTTTGCACACGATGGACAGTCCCCGAGGCATGGCACCCAGAACCTGTGGGTGTGACCTGCTGAAGGATCTCCACCAACGTCATCACAATAACAAGATCACACTGAATTAGGGAGGAGGGTGCTGACCCACCTAATGGGACAAGTGTCCCTACAAGAAAGAGGAATTGGACACTGACACAGAGGGAAGAGGCTTTGTGACGGCAGAGAGAGCTGGCAGGGATGCGTCTGTGAGCCAGGAGAAGCCTAGAGCCGCAGAGTGGGAGGAGGCAGGGAGGGTCCTCCACATGCCTACATGGGGATAGCTTTGCAATGTCCTGATGTCACGCCTCTGCTTGGCCGCAGCAGGGTGACGGGGCTCCTACTCTAGACACGCTGGAAGTCTCTCGCCCACTTCCTCCTGGCCAGGCCACCGATCCCCACGCACAAGTCCATCTCATCCTTGGCTGGGTATTGGCGTTAGGGACACCCAGACTGGCTGAGATGGAATTTTACTGGCCTCCTGCCTGCACCAGCCTGAGTCACTGCAGCCTGTGGCCTAGTGTCTGGTGACATAGGATGGGACCTGGAAGTCTATCCCCAGCTCTACTGCCAGCTGGAGGCCCTACAAGGCACCAGCTGCTCAGAGGTTGAACCAGCTACCACAGGCAGAGGCCCTGCTCCTAGGACCAAGAAGATGCCAGGAAGGGATGAGAACACAGCAGATGCCCTCTCTGCCTCCTGCTGCCCTGCCATACCGTGGTCTCCTCCTGCCCTCTGCCCCCAAGACTTGCTCCCTGCCGACCACTCCCAGCTCTCCCCGCACCTACGCTGTTATCCTCCCCAGCACCCAGCTCCTCACACTGTGCCCTACCAGAGCCCTTGGCAGCCACTGCACAGGGGGCACCGGCCTGCATTCAAGTCTGCAGCAAGAGCCCAGCCCTCCTCCCTAGGCATTCCCTCCATGGCCACTCCACGGAACCAGAGAGGCCTCAGATGTGAGGGACAGGGCGGAGGCACAAGGGACATGGCTTTGTCATAATGGATAAGCCTCTGACACAAGGACAGGCCTCTCTCGGCCCCCCTTCACGTCCCGTGCGGGGACATGGAATCCTCCAGTGCCCTTCCTATCCAGGCGCACAGGCCCCTCAACCTGCTACTGTCCTGCGGGCCAAAGCCAGTGACGGCCTCTCGGTGAGGGGAGCGAGAGGCCTCACTGCACCAGTCTGGAACACAAGGAGCACAATACCCCACTGCAGCCCCAGAGACAGGTGTGTGGACTACTGTGGTTTGGATCTGGAATGCGCCCCAAGAGTCTCGTGGGTTTGGGTGTTATGGATTACCTGTGGAGCTGTGTTGTTGTTAGGGGAGGGCCTGGCCTGGAGGGGTGGGTTAGATTATAGGCATGTGGCAGGTTATAGATTACAGGCACGTGGTGGGGGCTTCCACGGAAGGAGCAGAACACTGAGGCTGGACCCACAAGGAGTAGACCAACGGGATGGACCCTGGAAGGATATACGCTGCCGCCTGCCTTCCCTCTGCACTGGACTGCACTGGATTTGGCTTCTTATATGCAATGCTGTGAGGAGCTGCCTCCACCTCTGCCTTTGCCATGTGGTTCCTCTGCTGCTGGCTGCCCATGAATGGACTGTGACCTTCTGCAACTGTGAGCTAAAATGAAATCTGTCCTCCCCTAGTTTGTGGATGTTGGGTCTTTTGTCACAGCAATGAAAAAGTAACTAAGACAAGAAGTTTCAGAAGGAAAGAAGAACTGTACCAACAAGTGGTCTAAAAGCCACATGTGCTTCGGCAGAAAGTTTGTCGGTATTTGCCCTTGTTCAGAGACTTTGCCTAAAACTAAATTTAAGGGCAGTAGACTACTTAACCTGGTGGAGGAAATTTCTAGGCAGCCCGATATCCAGGTTGCCTCTTGGGTACTATTTGCAGCTTTCAGCCAACCGTATGCGGAAAGGCAGGAGGAAAGAATGGAAGAGAAAAAAATGAAAGAAAAGCTTGCATTGGCAAAAGTCTGCAGTGGTCTACAGGAGTGGGGTCAAAGAGCATAGAGAAGTTAAAGAGACTAGCATTCAGAAGAAGTCAAGTACTTGCAATCAGGACTATTAAAGAAGAGGCCTTCTGACTCACTACACTAAGCATGGTATTCTCAAGTTTCTTCCACTGAAACATCGGATGGTCTCTCTGATATGAGAGACCCAGACCACAACTATCTCATGGAACTTTAGACGAAAGACAAAGCGAAAGAGGGGAACAGGGTGGGGGTGAAGGGAGGGAAGGGAGGTAGGGGGAGGGACAAAAGGAGAGCGGGAAAGCCCTTGTCACTTTGACAAGAAACATATGTGCACAAAATGCTCAACTCCATCGTAAACCTTAAATTCTGCACTTGTACATATCAATAAAATGGGGGGGGGGGGGATGAAGGTAAAAAAATAAGTGGCCTTAAGGGTGTCTTCCCAGGAA
Organism: Ctenodactylus gundi; assembly: GCA_004027205.1. Taxonomy (NCBI): domain Eukaryota; kingdom Metazoa; phylum Chordata; class Mammalia; order Rodentia; family Ctenodactylidae; genus Ctenodactylus; species Ctenodactylus gundi. The sequence continues at coordinate 345,369 of PVKB01001501.1, forward strand.
TCAGTTTGTCAGTCAAAGGGTAGAAAGGGGAAGGACTTTACTTCGAGAAGAATACCCTGTGGCTCCCCATGTGGCCAAAGAGGGAAGTGTTTGCCAGAGTTCAGCTCTGCAGAGTTCACAATGCACATTCAGAAGCTGCTGGAGCCATGGCACAAGGGGGCCAGGCTCAAGCCCGCAGTGGATCTTGGGGACATCCACATGGTCTGAGCTTTACAGGCTTGCAGAGTCGTGGGGCCACAGAGGCTCCCGCCCAGCTCTGAAGGCCACGCGGGGTGCCCCTGGAAGAGCGGAGCGTGACGCTGTGAAGAAGAAGCCTGAGGTGTGATGGAGACCCCAAAACTTTGGAGAAGCCAGGAGCGTGCATTGTCAGCGGAGGAAAGCTGCGGGCTGTGAGTGGACTCAGCACGAAGGAGAGACGATGGAGGCTGCAGCCAGCAGCGCCGCTACAGGAGTGGGGCCACCCAAGCCCACGGCGTTCGCACCCCACCCCAGGTTACCCCGGTGCTGGACATGGAGAGAACCCCAAGGTGGGGGTGATGTGCTACCCCCACCCCGCCCCCAGCATACAACCCTGGAGTGTTACCCAGGAGTGCTGGGTGACAGCAGCAGGTGAGGAGGCGGAGATCTGTCCTGACCCGGAACGTGGCCGGTAAAAGATCCAGTTCCGATGCCATCCTCCTCCTCCCTCGCTCCCTCCTCCCACGCATCCTCTGCTGCCCCCTCCAGTGGGGCAGGAAAGACTAAACCTGGATGCATCCTCATTACCCAGCCCCCGGGTGCCCCTAAATCCTGCCGCACATACCCTGCCAATGCCTGCAGCCACTAATGTCACTGCAGATGTGGCTGCCAGCCCTGGGGAGTGCTCATGGAAGCTCTCAAATGTTAAGTGAGTCCCAGGCCTGCTTCCTTCCAAATGTCACTTTCTGCAGAGGAGCTGTGGCCCCGGCCGACTCGCGGTCACGGCACCCACCGGCAGGCCCAGGACCCTGCGTCACCCTGGCCCGCCACCCTTGCAGCCCTTCCCAGCTCCAGGTCCCACCCTTGCCCAAGGGCAGCTGCGGGACCCAGTGCAGGGAGCACCCCCAGCACCCCCACACCCCGCCACCTGCCACAGCCCTGGCACTGGGCACCCGCTGAGTCCCAGAACCGCACCCTGCCACTGGCACTTCACCTCCGACCCCAGTATGCCACACAGCGAAGCCAACAGCAGCCCTGAGAGGCAGGGTCATGTGAGTGTGCCTGGTACTGTTCCCGCACTCTCCCAGGGGGCTGGGAGGGCAGAGGCCCAGAATCGTGTCTGTCTGAGACAGAGAGGAGCCAGCAGCTGTCCCTGTCCTCCTCACCTTCCCTCCCTGGGCCCTCAGCAGTGTCCCAAAGGAGGAACTGTGTCACTCTGGGACCGTGAGTGTCCCTGAAGCATTCCCCCGGCGCATGCGTGCACGGCAGACATTCACTAGCACCCTAAGGCAGAAGTCGGTGTCGCAGCAGCAGCGCCCACCCTCCTGGTTGGTTCTGACCTGGCTCAGAGGATCACAACCAAAGCCTTCACCTGTTCTTGGTGGCCCAGCAGGAAGGACTGCAGCTGCTCCTGCCTCTCTGAGATCTCTTCCGGCCCGCAGTCCCACTGCCTCCCTTCCCGGGCGGGACGTGTGGCTGCCCACCCTCCCACCTCCACAGGTCCTGGTGGCTGTGGAGTCCTGGCCCTTGCTCATCACCATGCTGAGGACCAGACCCTTAGCAGCCCTCACACCAGGGTGACCAGGCCATGGCGTCAGCGCCCTTCCAGAGGGTCCCACGGCAGACTCCTCACCATGCAGCCAGCACCATCTATGAGGCAGGACGCCACCCTCACCAGGCTCTGGGCTCTGGTCCCCAAGCCACAGAGGATGCACAGCACTCCTGCAGGCACAGGCAGAAGAGTCTGTGACGCCTAGTCTGGGGAGCCACGAGGCAAAGTCCTAGTGGACCTGCCTGAGCAGGCACATCCTGGGTTTTCTGGTCACTGCAGCCCAGCCCCGCTCTGCTGGCTGGCCAACCTGCCATCATTCCCGGCAGGAACACCTGACCCCAACCCCGAGAAGCCCAGTCACCTGAAACCACGCCACCACTCTGCTCCACTGCACCTGGGCCTCCCACAGCCTGTGGGCCACCTTTCACTCATTCCAGCTCTCAAACAGGAGCAGAAACTCTAGAGAATGCCTTTGGCCCAGGGCTCAAGAGCCACATCCCCAGCACGGCTGCCGCAGCCCCACTGCACCCGTGCCCCTAGGGTACCCCCAGCCGTCCTCAGCCCCATCTCTCCCATCTGCCCACAAAAGGTTTCACTGGGCTCAAAGGCAGGAATGGCATAATCCACTAGTCACCAGGAACATGCACTCCCTGGCCCAGTCCTGCCCTCAGTGGATACACAGACTTGGGCCGGAGGGCAGAGGCATCCACAAAAGGCCATGGTAAGGTCTGAGCATGGTGCCTATAACCCCGCACTCCGGGAGGCTGAGGCAAGGGGATCACAATTTTGGGCCCTGCCTCGACAACTTAGCCCCTTAACAAGACCCCGTCTCACAATGAGAAACCTTAGGAAAGGCCTGGGGGTGTAGATCGTGGAAAGGCCCCGGGTTCCACCCCTAGTACAGCAGTAACAGAAAGCCAGCCTAGCCAGTCCCCTCCCTGACGGCCACGGTCACCAGGGCGTCGGGACTCAGCTGCAGGCACTCCATGAACCAAATCCTTTGCCCCTTTTCCTCAAGCATTAAGTAGATGATTGAGATTGAGAGCAGGGAACTCGGCCCACTGTTAAACAGTTTGATGGCTTTCCAGGCTCACCGCACAGACCACTGTGGTGGGGCGCACACAGAGCGTACCTCTCAGAAGACCTTCCGAGTGGGGGAGGCAGGCACAGGGCACTGTGGGCACAGGGTAGGGGTCATGGGGAGAGAGGCACGTCCTTCACCCTGGCCTCAACCAATGGTGCCCCCTGAGGTCAGGTGGGAAGGGCTCTCTGTCCCCCAGCTTTGGGACAGCCTCACAGGAATGCAGCTAGGCAGAACCCAGGACGTAACAGCCAGGCGTGCTCTGTAACAGCCGCCACGCCTAGGGGACTCAGGCCTGCCAGGCATCTGTGAGCCCGTGGGCCTCCGCGTGGCCCCATGCCGTAGGAAATGTCTCCTCACCACTCTCTTCAGTCCTGGGGACAAAGCTCAGGGCCCCACACCCACTAGGAGGACGCTCTACACATAAACCACGCCACTATCCTTTCTGAGTAAGTGTTAAATAAATATCATGGCCTCGATCTAAATGTCTCTGGTGTGTGGAAGGTGGCTGGGTCCTGGGAGCTGGGTTCCTCAGTGACTCACGCATGGTGGGCTGGCTGCGCTGGCAGAGGCGGGGCCTGGTGGGCAGCGGGACCTAGAAAGGGGAGCTCCTCTGGTTGCTGTTCCCCCTCTCACTGCTTCCTGGCTGCCCAGGATGGCAGCGTCCTCCGCCAGGCCTCTCCATCGTGCTGCTTCTGCCTTGAAGACAGCCGGCACGGGCTGAAACCACAAGCCAAACAAACCTCTCCGGCTTTAAGTTGCGGGGGGGTGGGGGGGTCGGTATATTGTTCCAGTGACCGGAAGGAGCTACTACAACCCCTCCCCATCGGCTGAGAAAATTTGAACACACACGGTAAGATATTGTCTCATACCCACCAGGACAGCGGGAGCCAAGACGACCCATAACAAATGTAGCCAAGAAGCTGGAAGAACCTTGCACACAGCCCGTGGGGACACATAGGGTGCAGCGACTCTGGAGGTGGTGTGGCAGGTCCTCAGCGACACAGAGTCGCCAGGAGCCCGGCGACTCCACGCTAGGATAGACCCAAGAAAAGCAAAACACACAGCCACGCTCGGCACAGACACCAGTGTTCGCAGAGGCTTCGTTCCCCACGGCAAAGAACAGACCACCCAGCCACCATGCCAGCGAGGGCGGGCCGCGTGAGCAAATGCCCTGTGACCGTCGGGGACAAACGGAGGTCGGGTCTGCGCTACACGCGGGCGAGCCTCGGGCACATTCTCCCCGTGAAGGATGCCAGACACAGACTGCCTAGCCGGGGTCTCGGCTCAGCCTGCACCGCAGGAGGTGAGCGGTGAGCCCCATCTGCACGTACAGCCCATTCTCAGGACTCGACCCACATCAGCTGGAGATTCTGTTGACAGTCGGCTGAGCAGCCAACAGCCGCCGCTCCACCAAGCGTTGTTGATTGAGTAACAGGCCGACTGCGTCACACCCGTCCCAGGAACACAGCCATTAGCATCGACAAGTCGTCCAGGCAACTGGCAGCTGCTTGAAATGCCAAGTCCCGTTTCATAGTGTCTGCTTGGGGGCGTCTGGGGTCCTCGCCCACACCTGTTGAGCACAGATCTGGCAGGCTTCAGATGTCCTTTTCCACAGCCACTTCTCCCTGGGGGGACGCCCAGGGTTTGGAACCTTGGGAGGAGGAGGGCACTGTGAGTCCTGAAGAGTCCTGGCCCTCCCCAGAGCCTGCCCCACTCCAGGGACCAAGTAAGTATGATTAATCTACCAGGAACTTTTCATGATCTTAATGCGGTATTTAGAATCTATTTAACTGGGCAGCAAGAATCCCAACGCCAGCAGTAAATAATCACCGCATCCACAAGGCGCCTGCGTGCCGGCGGTGGCCGCCCCCTGCACGGGGCTTCACAGCTGTCGCTGCGTCTCCTTCCCGGGAAGCAGTGCCAGGCTCACGGCAGCCCGCGCCAGCCGGGGGTTCAGGGAGCAACTTCAAGGCCCCTGCAAGTCTGTGATTACAATACAAGAGGGACGATCAAGGTAATTAATTTTTTTAACTTGGAAAAGAATTTTTTAGTATCCCATCAGCTCCTCCAAACCCTTGTGAATTATATCTGCTTATGTAAATAAAGCTAACGGGTGATAACATTAATTAGCAGCGTAAAACTTTTGCTCATCCGGCTGGAGATAGCAGATAGTTGGGGGAGAGGATTAATTTCTGTTTTAATTAGAAATTTACATTTTCGGCAGTATGGCCTCCAGCAGTGAAGAAAGTCAGTGCCCAGTGACAAATTCTGGGTCCTGCCGGGTGAGGTGGCTTCCAAGGGTGCTGGGCATCACCCCAGAGGGGACCCCAAGCCACTGTGGGCTGGCTGGTGGAAGGCCAAGGTGGGGTACATGTGGGTCGGAGGGTGTGTGTGTGTGCAGGATGTGCACGGGCTTGCAGAGGGCCTGTGTGCCCATGAGGCATGTGAATGTGTGTGGAGTGTTGGCCACATCAGTGTAGAGGGCGAGAGGACGTTACAGAAAACAGTCATGACCCGATATATAGAAAAAATACCTGGGCCTGTAATCCCATTCCCTGACAGGCTGAGGCAGGAGGATCTCAAGTTCAACTGCAACCTGGGCAACCTAACAACAATCTATCTCAAAATGAAAGTTTTAAACAATTAAAGTGAATTGGAGATTTAGCTCGGTGCAAAGGTCCTGGGTTCAATCCCTGGCATTGTCAAAAGGAGGAAAGAAAGAAGAAAGAAAGAGAGAAAGAAAGAAAGAAAGAAAGAAAGAAAGAAAGAAAGAAAGAAAGAAAGTAAGTCGCTGATCCTCTGCACCGTCTGCAGGGGCAGTGTGAGGAGGAAGATCCCCAAACCCAGAGAAACAGGGTCTTGTAGGCTGAGTGTACCCCCAATCTCTACGCCAAGGCCCTAGCCCAGCCCTTCAGATGGTGACCTTATTTGGGAACTGAGCCTTTAATGATGGAACTAAGGTAAAGTGAGGTTACTAGGCCCCATCTGTGGCACTGGTCTGACAGTCTGAGTGCACAGACTAAAGAGACAGGAGGTGCCGCATGGGGAAATTAGGTCCCGGCATGGGCGTTGTGCCAGGGCCCTGTGCCACCTGGCCCTCAGTGATGTGCATGTCCTCGCTAGAAGTCACAGGTCTTGATGCATGGGGTGAGGTGGGCAGCCAGGCTTAGGTGAGGGAGAGGGCCAGCAAAAAGTGGGGAGGGGAGAACTCCAGGGCCCAACACAGAGCCCAGGGCACCCAGGCCCAGCCACCCTCCCTCCCTGTGGCAGTCCTCCCCGGTGCCCATGGCATGGAGCCAGGAGAAGGACCTCAGGGAGCCGCTGGCCCACACAGGAGCCCTGGCCATTGCCCCCAGCAAGGTTACCGAGTGACAGAGCAGGCCGGGTACTGTTCCGCCACAGGTGCATGTGTCTGTGCATGCAAAGCAAACCACACGATGCAGCCGGGACCACATGACTTCTAACACATCCACAGAGCCACATCACACCCTGCATCCTTCCAGGCCACACCTCCAGTGAGCCACCTCTCCCAATCAGGCCTACCTCCTAACGGCCGTGAAATCCATAGATAACCCACCAGAATACATCAGGCTTGGGGGCCTGATCCAAATTCTAACGCCTGTCCTGCTTCCCACCTGGCGCCCCCCAGCTCTGGGTGATTTGGGACAGCTGCCCCTCCCCCCAGGCGGGTGGAAGCTGGGACAGATGGGAAGCAGGACTCTCCAGGGGGACCTGAGAGGCAGGGGAGGGGAAAACCCGCTAGAGCTCCCAGATCAGACCTCAATCCCTACTCAGGGGGCAGATGCTGACCCCTCCCCCTCAGCACCGCACCCCCAGTCCGGCCCAGGTGGAGTCGGGGCACCACCTTCACACCTCCTGATACCTTCAGGGTCCTGCAGGTCATACCAAGCAGGATCACTCACCATTAACTCCTGTCCCAGCCCTACCAGGGGCCAGGAGACACCCTAACGAGGATGACAGCCCTGGGGCACCAGCGTGGGCCAGGCCCTGCCCCAAGGGCTTTAGATCCACAGCCCCACCAGAGCAAGGACAATTAGCTCCCATTTCACAAGTAGGGAAACTGAGGCTGAGAAACTAGACTAGCGAGGCCAGGAAGACAGCCAAGCAGCCTGGCTCGGTGTCCAGCTGCCTATGCAGGGAGACAGGGAAGAAGGGTGGCCTCCTGGGAATGGGGCAGGCGGGGGTCCAGGCCGAGACACGGAATTATCCACCACACAGACCAGCTCAGCTCCCAGGCCCTGGGGTAGACGCGTGCTGCATTTCGCAGGCAGGGGAAACTGAGGGCCAGAGCATGCGCCCCAGCACAGCCTACAGCACGGCATGGCCTGGGTCACTCAGCACCAGGGCAGTCGCTGTAGAGCCAATGATGCCTACATCTGTCCCCTCCGCCACCCGGCCAGCCAGCAGAGGTCTTCTCCAGCCTCTTCCGCTCTGTCCCTGCCTTGTGAGAGCCAGAGTCCCTTGGCCTCCCTCTCTGGGTTTCCTCGGCTGGGGAAGGGACAGTGTACCTGCCAGGCGGGTCCTCCCCAAGTGACCTGAGGCGGCGAGGCAGCAGCCCTGCCTCAGGGCAGCAGCTCTGTCCCTTCAGCACTGTTCTTGCCAGGAACACATTCCGGAAGCCTGACGTACAGCTTCGGCCTCCCAACGACGGTCCAATCTTCCCATCACGGGCAGCCGGCCAGCCATGGGGGCAGCGTGTTCACCGCAGGCCTGGGGGGATGGGGGGTGGTTTTTCTGTGTAGTGTTTCCACATCTGAGAGCAAATGCCTCACAGTTCTGGTACCCAGGGTAAAGCCCTGCCCTGTCCTCCCCTGTCTCCGCCCATCCTTCCTGTCCCATACTGCCCAGCCTGCCCTGCCCTTCCTGGCCCCTGCCTAGCCCTGCTCCATCCTGCTCCACCCTGTCCCCTCCCACCTCATCCTGCCAGGGAGGAGAAGACATCAGCTGAAGTCAGATTTCTGGCCCAAATCTATCTCCGATCGCTCGGAGATGATAAAGGTAAGGCGGCCACGCTGAGTGGGCCTTGAGGGGACAAGGCCACCCTGCAGGTCAGGGGAAGGGCTGGGAACAGAGCCAGTGACCTCGTATGGACTGACCGCCAAAGCCTCCCAGGGCAGCTGGCTTTAACTCCACAGCCCTGCAGAACCCCCGAGGGTACCCAGTCAAGGCTGGGAGAGGAAGGCTACTCTTGCCTGCGTGTGTACGGGTTAGGCAAGCCCAGGGACAACAGGAAGCAGCCCTGGTCTCCTTGGTTTGGCCAAAATGGTGTTAAGGATGTGTGAGGAGAGGGAGAAGTGACCCCAGGTGACATGGGGGAAATAGGGGCCTAAGGAATTCTCCAGGTCAGACTTAGGGAACAGCACCGCTGAGGCCCGCCCTCAGGAAAAGAGGGGTGCTCCCACCTGTCCTGGTGCCTGCCCTGGACCCCGCCCCCTTCCCCTTCCTGGAGCTGGCCAGCCCCACCAAGCCACTACTGTGGCTCCCTGCCCTGCCTGGCACCGTAGAAAGGTGTCCCCAGTGCCCGCGGCCTGCCCCCTCGAGCGGCCTGCCCAACCTCAGCCCCTCCGCCACCCACTCTGCCTCCCTTGGCAGCCTGGACCGGGAGGAAGCAGTTCCCATGACAACTGCCAGGACAGGCTGCGGGAAAGGGAGATCACCGCAGGCTGCTCCGCAGGGGAGGGTGCAGGTGAGTGGGCGGGAGGGGTCCACAGAGGCCGGTGGGAGAGGCACCAGCAGCCAAGGAGGGATGGCCTGGCCGGAATCTGGCTGCCTGGTTGACCCTGGCTGGTTCCTGTGCCTGCTGTGAGCCAGGTTCCTCCACACAGGAGCAGAGACTGGCCAGTTGTGCCCGGCCAATGGGAAGATTGTTGTTCCTGGCAAGAGCTGGGGCTGTCTTTAGCACCTCTAAAAATGCTGGGATTTAGAGAGGGCGTCCAAGGAGGCACGTGATCCCAAGTGTCAGAGAGATGGGAGTCCCTGGGCCGTAGGCCAAGGTGTGACAGTGGCTCTGAATGCGGGTCCCACTGGCGCTGTGACTCTGCCTCTCTTCCCACATCATGCCCAGAGCTAGTCCCAAGAAGGCTCCTGCACGGCGACAGGGCCAGAACTGAGGCTCCTGCTAGCCAGGCCCTGGGCAGGTTCTCCCAGAGCAAAGGTCGCAGCTGAGTCTGTAACCCCGTCAGTGGCCCAGATGCACCCTTGGGACCATTACCCTTACCGAGTGCAGTAGGGTGCCTTGGGGCTCCAAGGGCACCGGTGGGGGGGAGGGGCACAGATCAGGGTCTTCCATGGCCTGCCCATGCCGTCTCTGTTGTCTCCTTGGCCCTGCAGGGCTCATCCCAAGGCTGCTTTCCCCCGGCCCCCTTTGAGAAGGACTCTGTCCTACCCATCTGCCCACCAAGAATATTTCCAGATGGTCCACAGTGCCCAGTCACTCCCACTACCACGTGACTAGTGTATTCTCCGGTCTCTGTTTATTTGTTCCACCTCTTAAAAGTATGTGGAACAGGATCATGCCAGGAACTGAGAAGAAAGGAGCTCTGGGCCCGTGCAAACGCAGGGCACGTGGTTGTCCCCTCAAGGGCCCAGTGGTGGGCCGATGACCCTGTTCCTGTGGACACAAGTAGAAGAAGAACAGCTGTGCCTGCACACAAATAGCCTGACAGGGGACAGGCACCAAGTAGATCATCAGAGGAAAGCTAGAACGCACTGTATCAGATCCCTGGTGAGACACAGTGTGACCTACGCAGCCAGCGGCCAGAGACATGGACCCCTGGTGGCTTCTAGGCTGAGCCCCAGAAGTCAACAGAGGTTACCAGGCAAAGACAGAGGAAGAGTGTGCCGGCCACAGGAAGAGCAAGGTGAGCCGGGGGAGGCATTGGAAAGCACAATCCACCTGGGACAGAGGGGACAGCAAGGGACAAGAGGGTGGGCAGAGCCTCTCTGGCAGAGTGACATTCACCACCCTCTGGTTTCAGAGTACCCGAGTCTCACGACCAGCACTGTGGAGGAGGACGCCCTGCAGGCAGGCATCCCACTCATTTGATGGGCATGGGTGGGTCTTCAGGCACCAAGTACCCAGGGGCGGGAGATTCCCTGGGGAGAGCGGGGGCATTCCTGGGCTTGCTGGAGGCCAGCAGGACCTCCGGAGCCCCTCTGGGCAATGTCAGCTTCCTCCCGTGAGCCTTGGTTGCCATGAACATCGCTGGAGCAAAGAAAAGTCACGGTAAGCTCTCGGTTGCGCAGAGATACCTGTGACAGTAGGAACACACTGGCAGGCCAGGGCCCAGGTGGTCAACACCTGGCCATCGGTTCAAACTATTCTGAACCCAGGGGTAATCACTCAAATCAGCATCACTTTTTCACAAATGTAAATGAGGTATTTACCTATCAGTCAATGACACTGACTACTGCAGCTTGTCTACAAAAACTCATAAAAATGGCACTGAGAGACATAATCTGCATAATGTTTTCATTAATTCAATATTTCCATTATTGCCACAAAATGAAAGTGACAGATTACAACGGAAAAGACCATCCCTGACTGCCCACAGACAGGACACTGTCACCACCAGCAATGTGTTTTTCCCAATGACAGAATAGGTATCATTTCTGTTCCTCCCAGGCCCTGTGTCCTTCCCAGGAATCTGGCCTGCAGGGCAGAGTAGCGCCCAACCACCAACCTTCAGTGGCGTTGCCCATCACAGCAACCTGTTGGCCCACCAGTACCTGATTAGTCCAGGCTGTGAGCACGTGACTCAACATGAACCAATCAGGGCTCTTCCTTGGTAACCTTTTGAATTTGTCCCAGAAGCTTTCATCCCTTTCCTGGTGGAGGAGCTGTGGACAGATGGGCCAGTGCCCCCACGACCCCAGCTACAGGGAAGAGAATGAAGACAATTTGCACAGCCAGGCAGTGGCGGGGAGGTGGCTGGCTATACCACTGCACGTAACTGTACTTCCCTAAAAAACAGAGATGAGCCACTTTCCCAGAGTCGGATGAGCTGGGCTGGGACGGAGGTAGCACACAGCTCCATCACCACCTCTGTCCCTGAGGAGGAGGTCACTCTCAGCTGAGTCTCCCCAGTATCTGCACAGGGGTCCACTGAGGGTCTGGCGTCCTGCCATCTGTCTGTCTGCAACCTTGGAACTGACGTCTCTGCACACCAGCTGTGAGGCCTGGGGTACGAGTCACCCCCTAGAGCCACTGCTTAATTTGTGAAAGGAAGAGCAGCAGCAGTGCCTTCTGGAAGTGTCAAGGGATCAGAAACCAGAAAGTACACGAGGTGAGGACTGCCCTCTCGCTCCCAGCACCCCAGCAAGGTGCAACATTGCAGGCTGAACACAGGGGGTCTCTACACTGCCCTTGAGGGCAGAGAAGCCAGGGATCGTGCCAGCTCTCTGCAAGGATGCCCTGCCCAGGTCTTCCCCATCTGCTCAGATTCCCAGCACATGTTTCCCTCCTTTCAGAGCACAAGGAGCTGAGATCGTGTGTGTCCAAGGACTTCAGCCATGAACACCAGCCAGGTGCAGTCCATGACTGGGATGGAGGCTCGGAGCGTGACCAGGAGCTGGGCTACAGTTGACAACAGGATCAAGTCTTAGGCCAGGACCCACGAACCATGAACTGAAGCCGTGGTTCGGGTATCACAGGATCAGTGCGGGATCAGGGGTCACGCTACTAGCAGGAAGAGGGGCTCCGTACCTGGCCAGGAATCAGCTCAATATTCAACCAGAATCTGGGCTCAGCCTGTGACTGAGAAACGAGGGTGAAGAAACATGGGCGGCACCAGCCCTGCCCCTGCCCGGCTCCGGTGTCACTGCGCGCTGTCAAGGCAGCTGTGAAGGGGGATCCGGAGACACTCGCTGTCGCTTTGACGCCAAACCGCACTTGTTTTGCCTGATTGTTTCTCCTTTTCTCTGCTCTCAGCCCAGCCAGGCAGCAGGGGAAGGTGTAATTAAAAATCAGGTTTGTTAACATGAACGCGACGTACATAATATTTAAAACGTCTGAGCGCCTTTAACTCGCTACCAACGTACATTTGCTCATTAAGCAGGAATTTTTTTTTATGGCTGCAACACTGCAAATAGCTCTTATTAAAATGCTCAAAACACCATCTGGTCCTTCGCCGAGACTCTTGAGTGTGGCGGAGGTGGCCCAGCATGCCTGGGGACCTGGAGATTCCCGGTGGCAGGCAGCAGCAGGGTGGCCTTCCCGCCAAGCTCACCCAGGGGTCGGGGTTGTAGCACCACTCTCCAGGTCTCGTGTCATCCCTGCATCTCTCCTCTGCCCGCCCCCAGCCTTCCCCAGTCCCTGGGCAGGCTCCACCCAAGGCCCTGTGCCAGGACACATGTGGGACCTGCTTACCCCAGGTATTCACAGGCCAAGGGAAAGCCAAGAGCCGGCAGCCTCCAGGGATCCTGGCCATGCCAACAGCAGGCATCATCAGGCAGCCAAGGCAGGTACCCACCAGGGTGAAGACTCCCTCCTGGCCCCTACAAGCATCCTCAGGGGAAGCCTTTGCCCACCTGGAGCCCCAGTAGGCATGGGGCAGTTGTTTGCCACCTATCTAAGGACGAGGTGGGAGTCGTCACTGAGGACCGGGGGGCGGGACTCGCACAGCCCAAGTGTGCCAGCCACCCCCCCACCAGCCTCACACCCAGGAAGCCTGTGCTTCTAGCTATGTGCATCCAGCGATAGGCAACTCTGTCCTTAGGGAGCAGATGAATGGTGACAGCAGCTGGGGACCATTCCAGACGCAAGTAGGATCTGGGGAGACCTCCAAGAAGAGGCAGAAATATGGCAAGAGTAGCCAAGAGGCTGTGTGACTACAGAGATCTGGAGAGGAGGAAGGGGCTGGGGACAGGGGCGACAAGACCCAGAATTGGGCTGGCCGTACAGAGTACCTGCCACTGCAAGGCCAGCAGGAGAGTCCCCAGCAGGATCACCCAGCACTGTCCTCTGTGCTCAGAGGGGCACTTCCAGGAGGCCGCAGATGGAGCCATTCCGAAGAGGGAGAGCCGCAGGGAGCTGCCAGGCTCACGACGAAGCCACTCGTGTCTCCACGGGGCCTTGGGCCTTGTGGGTATAGGTCAGACGGTAAAGCCAGAAAACCCAGCCTGCATCCCGGCTGGGCTAGCTCTTGATCCAGAGACCTCAGGAAAATCCCATAAGGCCTTCCAGCCTGAGTTCCTCCTCGGTGAAATGACTGTAAACTGCTGGTGTACAGGGGGCACCAGGCAGGCCTGGGCCTTCCAGAACCGTGAGACCTTTGTATTGTTATATACAAAACTCACCTATGAAACTTGCAGGCATCCATAGACACATACATACACAGGTATGTGCTACAGATGTGCAAACATGTGCACACGCATGCAGGCATACACAGGCCCACACATGTGTGTGTGAGTGCACGATATAAGCAAACACGTGTACATGACCACAGGGTACTGAGCACCACATGCCCGCCGTGCTCGCCCCGTATTCCCCTTGTGTGTGGCTTCCGCCGTCACTGAGAGCTTTGAGGCCTTTGACTGAAAGAAAACGACAGCCAAAATTCCAGGTAACAACCTGACGGAAGGCACGCCTCGGCAGAGGGGAGGCGGTAGAAGCGAGCGGGAAGCCCTCTTCCCGCCCCATCTGTCCCAGGGCCCACGCAAGGCGCCAGCCAGGGCCCCGGGACAGCACGAGGAGAGCCCGAGTCCCGCTCCAGAGTGCTCCGCTCTCCCACCCACCCTCTGCACGCCCGGAGCCACCCCCAGCCCTGGATCCTGGAAGCCTGAGAGGGTCCTGGCTCCAGGCTCAGGCCCTCCGGCTTGGCGAGTGCGGGCTCCCTCCCCTTCCTCAGCAATAAGTGGCAGCGTTTAGGAAGTGTCAACTTCTTCCCAGCTGCTGTTGCCAAAAAAAGGAGAAGAGGAAGAAGGCCCTCCTGGTTTCAAGGAAACTCGCAAGTGCTTCACAGAGCCTCACCCCTCCCAGTGTTCAGCTGAGGCGGGGCCCCAGTCTGCCACCAGCATTTTGGAGCCGCTGAAAGTGGGCCCGCCCATTGTCCTCCCTGGGCCACTCCAGGTTTCCTGAAAGGAACCTTCTTTTATTTCTCTTTATTCCCGGGAATAATGGCTCTTGACATAAACGGCTCCCGCTAGCAATTAGCCGTGATTAATGTGGAAGATGGCTGTGAAGTGGGGAGAGAGCGGGAGAGGCGGCAGATTCACAGAAGAAAACGCTGTGGCTTGGGGGGCTCCTGGGGCTTTTCCCAACTCTCTAGGCCCCCGGGGCTGGGCCTTTAAAGATTGTGGGCCACTGGGATGGACGGTCAGCTGGGGTCCAAGGGCTGGGGCCGCCCCTGCGTCCCTCCCGATCACAGACACAGCCACCTCACGCCTGTGACCGAGTGTGAGCCCTACAGGCGCCCGCCGGCCGAGGCCTAGAGCCACCACGGTTTCGCAGGGGTCCTTCCAGGAGCCACTCGTCCCCCTGCCCCACAGGCAGGAGTTCTGGCCTCAGAGAGGCCGGGGGTTTGATCAGGGCACAGACGCCGGCACCACTGCAGCGTGCTGTTCTCACTTTTTGTTCTGTTTTGCCTTGTTCTAGGGGTTGTTTTGGTAGTAAGGATTGAACCCAGGGCCATCATATTGAGCTATATTTCCAGTCCTGCTTTTTTTTTTTTTTTGGGGGGGGGGGGTTGTTTGTTTTGTTGGTCCTGAACTCACTGTGTAGCTCAGGATGGCCTAGAACTCAGGGCGATCCTCTTGCCTCGGCCTCCTGAGCGCAGCGGAGCCTGTGCCCACAGCACACACTGTAGGAGGGTCCCCCAGACAGCTCCTCCCAGACACCATCTCAGCACAGGAACGCCATGGCTGTTCCCAAGCATGGGGGTTCTATTCCTGTCTCCCGAGTCCATATCTAACCTTAGGAACCCCCACTGGCTCCACTTTCCAAGGGACCCCCACATCTCGCCCTTTCTGTACTGCCCCTGGAGCCCTGGCCCATGCCATCAGAACCAGCGCACAGCCCAGACACCTCCCAGGTCTGCCCCAGACCCATCCTGCCCACAGCAGCAGAAGTGTCCTCCTAGATCAGCAGTGCCCATCCCTGCGTGCACGCTGGCTCCCCGCACTGGGCACTCCACCCGCTTAACAAAGGACCCCTTTTCAGACTTGGTGTGCGTGTGTGTGTTTGAGTGGTACCAGGGATGAGTCCGGGGCCGTCACACGGAGCTACCTCCCCGGGCCAGTTGTTGCTTTTTATTTTGAAACAAGGTCTCACTAAGCCACTAAATTGCCCACGCTGGGCTTGAACTTGCCATCCTCCCGCTTCAGCCTCTCAGATTGTTGGGATTACAGACCTGCGCCGCCAGGCTCGGCCAGCGTTTTTTCTTAATTTGCCCCAGTTGAAACTTCACCTCCATAGCCACCAAGTATCTGTGCTCCACACACCAGGAAGAATTCTTCAGCATTCATGAGCCAAAGCTCCCTCCTGGGAGAAGGGAGGCCCCTCAGAGCACATGTCCTAGTGTGACTCCTCAGCTACCATCCAAGAGCCAGGCCCCCAGTACCCCAGCATCCACCCTTCGGCCCACCTTGGCTGCAGACTCTACTCCTCCCTGTACCTGGGCCCCCTCTCAGGACCGGGGCCCCAGCTCTCCCTCCTCTGTAAAGGGCCCTGCCCTGACCAGCCCCAGGACACAACCTGGCAGGGGCTGGGGGACACCGCCTTGGGTACCCGTGGTCACCATGACAACTCACAAGGCCTTAAGGCTCCGACCCAGAAGTGACAGGCATCATCACGCCCATGTCCTGTTGAGCAGCAGTGGTCACCTACTAACCCCACCAATGCCAGGAGACAGGATGCACCCCGCCCCGCCCAGGGAAGAGTGGGAGACCGCAGCAGGCCACGTGGGGAACTGTGCTCACGGCTGACCGCACAGGGCCCATCTCGCTGCACCCAACGGCCTCGACCTCAACCTTGGCCGTGAGGTCGCCATCTCTCGTTGCCTCCCCCACCCCACCCCACCCCCGCCTCGCTGACTGCAGGCTGCACCTGGAGGACAGGAATGACCTCGGTCCTCACTGCAGCTCCGCTAAGCCTGAGTCAGAGTCCAGCACAGCCCGCCCAGGCGCCGCCGACGCAACAACAGATAACGAAGAACAAGGTTCCACTCCGACTTTCCTTTGAAGACTGTAATTGCGATTAATTCAACATCCTTGTAGCTCCTCAGAATCTGCTCCCGAAGACACAGGAGGTGGGGTGCCTGAACCCTGTGCCCAGCAGCCCATCCACCCCAGGGGGCTCCTGTCCTCTGTCAGTGCAGGGCCTGAGGTCACCTGGGATGGCTGTGACGCAGAAGAAACACAGTCCCTTGGGATTCTATGCCCTGCCCCCTCCCAGCTCTGCCATGCCAGATGGAGGAGCCCCTGGGTGCCCCAGGTTTGTTACTAAGAAAAATAACATCCCTGCCCCCTGGCACCTGCTGCGTGCTTGTCACAGTGACTCTGACAGGCTGTGACAGGGGAGACGCCTCGTGCTCTCTGGCCACCATACCCTCAGGCAAAGAAGGGATAGCCTGACCAGGACAGAGATGGGAGACAAGGGGAGAGTCACTGCTTATGAAGCCCAGAGCTGGCAGGCATCCCAGCCAGAGGCAGCAAGGAGCTTGTACACGGCCACAAGGCTGCTCCCAGGAGACACCGGCGAGCTTCTGACGCCATGGCCCTGAGACTGACCGGAGCGCTACCTGGTGTTAGAGATAAGCCAGTGGCCTTCCTCACTGAGCAAGGCGGCGGGGCCATCCTGAGTGTGAGCATGGACAGTAGGCAGTCATGGGAACAGCTGACTGTCTCTTTTGAGCTATCACCACGCCGGGCAGGGCCCCCGGCTTGACCGGTACTTTACACACCCCATTCGCAGCCAAAAACTCTAGCCTCATGGCCTCGCTGTGACTGCTGAGGGCTGCAGTTTGAGGTGAGAGACCCACATTCAAGCCCAGCTCTGTCGTCCCAAAAGCCTGGGCTGCCCCTTGCCTACCTGTGCCCACAATACTCCAGCATCGACCCCTGCTTGGTCTGCCGCCAAGGTGGTAGAAGGAAGGTGTGTGGCATGCCTCCCCCTGGAGCCAGAATCCGTGACTTTAGGAGCACTTTATTTGTTTATAAATATCATTTATTTATTTTTAAGCTCTTCCTTCTAAGTTCCAAAAATAGTTGGAACTCTCTCTCTTTCTTTGTTATGGTATTAGAGATTGAACCCGGAGCCTTCCTGCTGGACTATATCCCTAGCCCATTTTTAATTTTTTTTGAGACAAGTTCTCACTAAGTCATTTTATTGGCCAAACTTTTAATCCTCCTGCCTCAATGCCACCTCCTGCAATCCTCCTGCCCCCCTCTCAGTGCTAGGGTGACAGCCTGCCCCTACAGGCCCAGCTCTGGCTTCATTCTCTCCCGTAGTTTAGGCATCAGGAGCCTCGAAACCCAAACAGCTGGAGGGCTCAACGACGCTGGAGAGGAGAGGCCGAGTGGGGCAGAACGTGCTGCCTGAGAGCTGCAGGCGGTGTCCTTTGAGCAGCCACGTAGAAACGGCTCTGTGAGGAGCCAGCTGGCCTCCCTGTGCAGGGGGGCAACAGGACAAACGGAGGCCCAGAGGGACTGCCCAGGCTCTGGTCCCCACTCCCCCAGAGTTCTACCAGGCAGCTGACTGCCTACCCTGAATGCCCAGCCACAGGACCCACATGGTCCAGAACGGATACAACACAGGACTTTACACAAAAGGCAGAGCCTATCCCACGGCCACCCATGCCCTTCTCAGAACAGTGTGTCGGGCTGGTGGAGAAGGCATGAGGCTTAGGGCCAAACCCAAAGGCTGCTCCTTGCCGACTGTGGCCGACGCGGAGGTCAGCTCCCCGGTGTCCCCTCCCCCACTGTGGGCACCAAGTGTTCTGGGCTCTGTTGTCACGATCCTGCCCTCCCCCGTAGAAACAAGTTAGGACACCACAGGCCCGTGCCAGTTGATGAAGGGCACTGCTTGGCCCCACAGGGACTTCACGGCTCAAGAAACATGTGTTGGCGAGCACAGTGGCCTCTGGCCTTCTCAGGGCCGGAGGCCCTGGGTCAAACCGTCCCGAAGGCTCGTTGTATTTCTGGATATTTTTAGTGGCGTGGATCATCCAGTGTCTTCTGCGGTTTAAGCCAGTAGAACATCTACTAATACACTTCCTCAGGGCCCTCTGGGTAGGCTCCCCTCACTGCCTTGTCCCTTGTACCTGGAGTGCCCCTTCCCCGCGTTCACATGGCTGGTTATTCATCCTATCTTTAGAAAAAATTGAGACAGGGTCGCAGTAGGTCATTAAATTGCCCAGGCTGGGTGCAGACACCTGCCTCAGCCTCCTCCTCCGGAGGGCTGGGTTTGCCAGCCTGCACCTCCTCCACACACCCGGCTCGGCCTCATTCCTACCGGATGCCACCCGCAGGAACAGTCAGCGCCTGCTCATTCTCCTCCGGGCACACACTGTAGCCTCATACACCTACTTCTCTATTCGGTGACACGCTTGGGGTCTTGGTGCCCTGGACCGAGGT
Source organism: Ctenodactylus gundi (assembly GCA_004027205.1). Lineage (NCBI taxonomy): Eukaryota > Metazoa > Chordata > Mammalia > Rodentia > Ctenodactylidae > Ctenodactylus > Ctenodactylus gundi. The sequence goes on from PVKB01001501.1 coordinate 363,773, forward strand.
TTTGCAAATGAGAGGCTCTGATCTGTCACAGACCTAGGTTTTTGTAAAATGCGTTAAAAATAAATTTCTGGGAAAGGAAGTAAAAAATAAGCAAAAAGGCACAACGCCCGTATTTGTCATTCTACCCTGCAGTCATAAAATTACTCCAGGCAACTGTAAATTTCTAAAGGATGGTTCTCCTCGCCCCGCACTGTCCTCAGGACAGGTCGGCCCCCCACGGGGCCAGGTGACCTGCGGCTAGCCGAGGGCCATCCCTCCCACCATGACAAAGACCTGGGGTGTTTAGGTATGTGACTTCCTGCCTGCGGAGGGGAGGGGGTTGAGGCACCTCCAAACGTTCTCTCAGGGGTCCCAGGGGACCAACTTCCAGCTGCCTTACACCTCCCTTCGCCACCTGTCAATTCCTCGACGTCCTACCCATGTTACTGAGCACCACCTCTGGGGTGCGCCCCTCGCCCTCAAATCTGTGTTGAGGGACAGCTCCCGGGCGCCCCAAACAATTCAGATCCTGCACAGGAGAGTGCTTGCCGTGGGGTGTGGCTCGGGGAGACAGGGAGACGGCTCGGCCAGCTGCAGGAGGCCCTGGGTGTGTGGCATATATGCCAACTCTCCATATATCTTCACAATTTTTCTGCAAATCTAAATTTGTGCTAAAAGAAAAAGTCTAGTTTAAATCTAGTTTTAAAAAAGAACATGTAGTATCCCGTGGGGAGTGAAGTGAGTGAATGTTGTTGCAGTGTAACTCTGAGGGCATCTGCTCCCACGGAGGTGAGTGAGCCGTGGGAGGGCGTTCCTGGGACCCGGGGGGCAGGAGGGGTGGAGTGGCCTCTGCCCCCCACCTCCGCCAAGAACCCTCCAAGCTGTTGTCCAGCAAAACCAAGCAAAGGCTTGGGGGAAAAAAAAACTGTCCTCACCTGCCGTGAGAAGCTATAAATATTAACTCCTGGATTAGAAGAAGACCAAAAAAGCCGGGATTCCACCTGTACTCGGGGACATGGCCTCCAGAGCTCCTGGTCCCTGAAAGAGGGGGCCGGTGCCGAGGCACAGAGCCCCTTGCCCTAAAGGATGTGCAGCCTCCCTGCTGGGGCCTGCAGGTCAGAAGAGGAGGCCTCCGGGTCTTGAGGTCCTTGCCTGCAGCCTGCCCGCTTAGTGACAGGTCCCTGATTGAGGTTTGCCCCCTGCCGTGAGCGACACTACAGACGGAGCACCACCCGCCACCCTTGCCCGCAAGGGTTGGCAAAATCTTTCAACACCTGCAGCAACCAGGGGCACCCTTGTCTAGTAGGCTGGGGGCAGCATGCACACGCGGGCTGGAGCCCAGGCTCCTGTCCCCTCTCCCCGGCCGCTGATGCCACCACGTGGTAACGGGGACAGCTGCGGGGCCCGAGGCTGGGCAGAGGCTCTAGATCACACAGCTTGGTGGCAGACGGCTCAGGGGTCTCCGCTGTGGGGGCGAGGGCACTCATACCCCCCCACAGGATCCCAGCAGGATCCCAGAGGGTGGGTCTGTGGTGCAAGACCTCACCCACCGGCTGCGCTCCCCACCTCCGGCTGCTGCCCGGCTCTCAGCTGAAGGCCAGCCTGCCTCGGCCTCCAGGCCTGTTCCCTTCCATTGCTCGCTGCACATTTGAGAGCCACGCTTTGGAAACCCCGTCCCACCTGGTGAGCCCCCCTCCAGCACGAGGTCCAGAGCGTCCCACCTAGGGACCCACCTAGGGGGCCAGCTGGCACGCGCTCAGCCCATCGCGCCTGTCCCGGGGCACCCTGCGCGCGGGAGAGACAGCACCAGGCAGGAGGCAGCACCTGTATTGTTATTCACGAGGCGGGGCACGGGCCTGGGCTCCCGAAGGCGGCACTGGGGGGCCGCCGGGAAGCAGCACCACGCCCTGCTGGCCAGCGCCCATGCGCGCGTAGCTGAGCGCCACCCTCTCCAGGTGCCTCTTGCGGGCAGCCGCCTGCGCGGTGGCGTGCAGGGGACGCAGGAGCGCGGGGGGCGACGCCCCAGGGCCGTGCAGCAGGAAGTCGAAGCCCTCTCTGTCCCGGGGGTCGTAGAAGAGAGACCCACGGGCGGGCTCGTCCCCCTGCGGCCACGCAAACGGGAAGGGCAGCGTGAAGTCCTCCGTGAGGACTCGGATGGCGAAGTCGTCCTCCTTGCCCAGGGCTCGGTAGGCGCGCCTGATGCTCTGGAAGTGCTCCGCCCAGAGCTGCGTGTCGCCGCCATAGATGTCCGGGAAGCAGGGCTCCTGGAGTGCAGAGGGGCCTAGGGGACACCGGAGGCGCGGTGAGGCCGGGCGATGCCTGCCAGCATCACCTCGCAGGTGCAGGGGGCGGTGAGCGGAGGTCCGGTCACCATCTGGTGGGCAAGGCCCACCCCAAGCCGGTAATGGGCAGGGCCGACCCACGGGGGACAGCGGGACAGGCTGGAAGGGCAGGAGGGGCCTGAGCGCTGCAAAGGCTGTGCCCTGAGCATCATCTGGGTAGAAAGTCCCACGTGGGGCAGAGACGGTCCAGCCAGGCTTGCTGCGCAGGGAGCCCTGAGCGAGCTCCGGAAGCCCTGCTTCTCCCGGGACCCTGGCACGTGGGGCAAAGGCGGGCAGCCACTCAGCTGAAAGTGTCAGGCCGCTGCCAGTGCAGAGGGCAGACAGGTCAGGTCCACCCATGTGGGGCAGGTGAGGCTGACGGGGGGACACTCGGGCGGAAGGAGGCAGGGGCCAGACGGCCAAGGGCCTCCAGGATGCTGTCCTCAGCGATCGCCAACTCTCGGCCTCCAGCGGCCGGCCCTGCGATGCGGCTCCCAAGAGGGTGAGGAGCTGGGCTAGGAGGTACGCGTCCTTTGGGTCCTGTCTCGGGAGTAGGCTCTAGATCTCTGTGACCTTATTCTTGAGAGTCGTAAATGGACCTCACGGTCACACGCATGTGCACAGCCCTGGGCCTGGCTTCGGGTGGCCATCGTTGTGGCCCACCCACTGCCATTGAGGTGCCTTTCCCTTCTCCTGTCGCCAGACATGCTTATCTCTAAGGACACAGAAGTGGAGACGCAGCCCAGGGCCCCCTCCAGCACAAGGTCCAGGGAGGGACGCCGGTGAGCCATAGGGGAAGAAAGGACAAATGCCCGGTGGCTGGGCGGGGCCAGAGAGGGTGAGCTATGCCGGCCTGAGTCCCTCCCCGCACCCGATGAAAGACACCCACATCCAGCTCTCTGACTGCTGAGGCCAGGGAAGCTGGACGACCCAGGGACTGGCTGTCCCTCCCTGATGCACATGCCCTGCTCACAGGCCCACACGCTCAAACACGCCTCCAGTCGGGCACTATGCTAGGCACCAGTGGCAGCCACGAGTGCTTCGGCTTGGGCTCTGGGCTCAGAGTCAGCCGCCTGGAGAGGAATGAAAGGTCCTTCCTCCTGCCCAGGAGTTGGGACCCATCTTTCACTTTCTGCAAGGCTCACTTTCCCTTTCCAGAAAGTGGTGACAACCAGGCCTGTGCTCAGCCGAGCCCGTAGCTCAGGGCCTGGCACTCTCAGCGCCATGCATGGGCAACATTCACGAGCCCTGGGACCCACAGCCCTGGTGGGTGCGGCCTTGGCCTAAGGCCCCTCCTACCTGGCCACCACCGTCTCCTCCCTGCATGGGCCTGGCCACCACGCAGGAGCAGCCAGCGGGTGACAGGCAGGCAGGAGACAGGGTGGCGTGGTTCTCAGTGGTGTGTAGGGGTTGGGAAGGAAGCTGGGGAGCAAAGGGAGCGGCGGTGGGCCACCGAGCGGCACAAAGGACCCCTGTGCCGAGACGGGGGTGAGAAATCCTCTCTGCCGTGCGTGACGCCAGGCGAGAGTGAGCACTGTCTCGTAGAAACGTGGGGGAAATGAGGCCAGCAGCCAGGAGACCAGTGAGGCAAGAGGACCGAGGTCCAGGCGGGAGGGCCCAGCCCAGGGCTGAGGCCCAGGTGAGACCAGAAGTGCTCAGGTGCTGACGATGTCTTGACTGAGACCAGCCGGATTTGCGAACGCAGGGGTGTGGGGACAGGGAGACAGAGAAGTGACCACAGGAAGCAGGGAGGTCTCTCCCCCGGGATGGGCCTGGCTGGGCCCAAGCAAGCACTGGAACGGTCTGGGGCTGATTTTGAGCAGGTCGGTGCCGTGAGGCAGCAAGGGAAAAGGCCGCATGGTTCGCCCTGAGCCCGCCAAGGCCAGGGACGCACACCAGGAGGGGACATAAGAGCCGCGGCCATGGCTGATGTCCCCAAGGACATGAACTAGAAAGGCAAGAGGCCCAGGCGCCAGCCCGGGGGCCCTCTGTCCTTGACGGGTCAGGGACATGAGGCGCAGCAGGGGAGCTAGGGAGGAGGCGGTGATGCGGGAGCCCAAGGGGACTGGGCGCTGCTCCTGGGTGCCGTCCAACAAGGCCTCATAACTGACCGCCGACCGGCAGCAGGACGGTCGCCCGCGACCTTGGCCAGAGCAGCTTTGGGAAGTGCTGGGCTTAAGCCTGATTAGAGGGGTTCGGGAGCAAGGGGGAGGGCAGGATGGTGAGCGGCAGGAGAGATGACCTTCAGGGGGTGCGGCTCTACTGGGGGCAGGGAACCAGGGCGGCCGGGAGAAGGAAGAGGGTCAGGAGAAGGGGTGGAGCTGGTGCTTTTAGGTTTACGGGAAGGACCAGGGAGAGAGAAAACACGCAGGATCCACAGGAGAGGAGGGGAGGGGAGGGGAGTGCAGGGGAGGAGAGGGAAGGGGAGGGCAGGGGAGGAGTGATGAGGGGTGCAGGGAAGGCGCAGTGAGCGGTCGGCCTTGGCAGAGCCCAAGGGCAGGCAGAGCCAGCCGGAGTCCACTCCTCCCTGGCCCTGGTTCCCAGGGAAGAGCGCGCCAGCCTGCTGAGGAGGGCACAGAGAGCAGGCGTCGGGCCTTTGCTTGACCGGGAGGCCGGGTAGGCACAGCAGGTGTGGAGCCGGCCTGGCTGAAGCAAGCCACAGAAAGGTGGGTGCGCGTCGACCTCATGGGTGCAGGCGCGCGTGGGCTGGTGCCAGGGTTTGCCAGGCAGGCACAGGAGAAGGAAGGAGGCCAGAAAGGGGGTATGCGTAGCAGAGCTGGGTGAGCTGGAGCCCAAAGTGGTACAGCGGGTGATCGGACAGCAAACAGCTCTGGAGCCCCCTCTGGGCAGGGCAGGAGCCGTGCTGGCCAGGGGGCAGCTGCCAGCTGGGCACAGGAGATCCGTGCACCCGGGAGGGGGGCTGGGGTGCCGAGACAGGGTCCTCAGATGAGTCCAGGGGCCCGAGTGGGGACGGGGAAGAAATCTACGGGGTGGTGCAGGAGCCGCGGAGGGAGGAGTAGCGAGCAGAGAAAGGGCGGGCCGTGGGGGGCACCCTGCCTGGTGGCCAGGGACCTGAGGTCCAGGGGTTCTGGAGTCAGTCTCATCTCCCAGCCTGGAGCTCCAAGGACAGCTATAAGGGGTCTGCCTTTCCCCTGAGGGAAGCAGAAAAGGAGAAGGACCCCAGAGGCGGGTGGCATCCCCACCCTGCCAGGCCCTGCTATAGGAAATGGAGAACTCGCCGGCTCTTGCCCCCATCCATCCCTGCCCCGCAAACCTCACCTGGCATGGTAATGGGGGCAGGGGGCAGGCCTTTGGGGCTGAGGTCCCCAGAGCAGGGCGACGCCATGGCAGTAGCCCAAGCGGTCTGGCTTCTATTTACCTGGCTACCCAGGAGACTGGGGGCAACAGAGGGGTTCCGGGAGGAAATAACCTCACAATTAAAGGGACCCGCTTGGCAGTGGTCTAGGCTGGGGAACAGAGGAGGTGAAGGCGGAGTGGGCAGGGCGCTGGCCTGGCGCAGACCTCTCTCTGCGCCCCACCCAGCAGCCCTGGGCTTTCCTGTCCCCTGCTGGGCTCCTGTCCTGCCCGCTGCAACATCCCTGGCCCCTCACAGCACCTGCCACCCTCAGGAGAGTGAAGCCCCAGTTTGGAGGCTGGCCTGCCCTCGGAGGGCTCCGCCTTGGCCCCACAGGTCACCTGCTCCTGGCCCTGTGCCCCTTCTTGCTGTTGTGACTTTAACTCTGGCCAGTCTGGTGTCTGCCACTGCAGCCTGTACACGCCCGTGGAGCAGCTGATACTTCAGTCCAGCCACAGCTAGGCTGTCCCCACTGCCGGCTTCCCGGGAGTGTCCCCAGGGTCCCAAGGAGAGCCATCTTCAGCTACTGTAGTGGTATCCGGACGTAGGTCAGACTGGGCCTCTGGCCACACAGAGCCACACAGAAGAATTCAGGGTCCCCCAAAGTGGACCCATGGCGAGGGGGCCACGGGGAAAGGGAAGAAGAGCCCGGGAAGTATCTGGTGGCCAGTAGGGGGCAGTACACTGGGGCACAAAGCCTGCCACTCATCCTGACCTCATGAGCACTCCCAAACACACAATTCCCAAGTCACACGGACAGGACCGGTCCCCGTGGTCCCGGTGACCTCGGCGCAGAGGTAAATGTGGGTGCTCTGGGCCTGGAGGGGGCCTGGCCTCAGACCACCGTGTGAGCCCTCAGGGACCCCTGTGGGGCTAGCCAGGGTAGTTGATTCCCAGGGCCACACTGGTTGGCACCACGCCTGCAACAGAAAAGGAGCTGGCCTGTCCACCACCTGGTGGTCTCCGCACCCCCCTCCCCACATCTCCTTGCACAGCCTCTGTGGTACCTCCCTGTTCTCTGCAGGTCCTGACCACACCGGCTCCTCGGGGAGTCCCCCAGGCCCACTCTGACTCCCCACAGGAGGACTGGAAGGTGCCCTTGGGCCCTGGGGAGGACCTAGATGCATCAGGCTACTCGGGCCCCACCTCTAGTCCAGGGCCCACGGTCCACGACCACCACGCTCTGGCTCCCTCTGTGGGACACTCATCACAGGCCGTTCACGGGCTTGGGAAAGCACAGTGTAGCGTGGGGGAGGGAAGGAGGCCATGGCTGCAATGGCCCCAGCAGCCGCGTGATCACGTCAGGGCCAGACTGGCAGATGGGGTACACCAGCTTGGGGGAGAGGCCTGAAACACCCTCCCCCACCTTCAGCCAAGCTGAGGCAAGAAGGAGGCCAGCAGAGGTGAGGTTCACCAGCTGGGTGACCAGATTCCGCCCCCAAGCCTCAGTTCACCTGTAAAATCAGACTGGAGCTCACCTACCCGGAGTGAAGTAAGACCATAAATGTGCAGAGCCCCTCTGACAGGAAGTGGCAGGACCAGGAGGGCGCCAGGCGCCTGCTCCAGCCATGGCAGAGGGGAGCCACGCCTGCTGGTGCCGCCCGTGGTGGCTTTTGTAGGTTCTGGGTTTCGTGTGTCTCTTAGTCACATTCTCATCTCTGGGACACAACACCTGACCCCCACAACTTAAGGGAGGGAAAAGTCGTTTTAGCCCAGAGGTCTCGGTCAGCCCATGCGCGGTTGGCTGGCGGTGGGAGCAGGAAGGGTAGGGCAGAAGGGCCTGGCAGAGGACAGCTGCTTGCCCCATGGTGGCCGGGAGGGAGCGCAAGGGCGGCGGGCTGGCGAGGGGCGTTCCAGGTCAGGCCCTGGTGCTCCACACCTCTGCCTGCACCCCTCCTCTTAGCAGCACAGGAAGCCATCAGTGTGCGAATCCACCGATCCGATGTACCCCACAATCCTACCACCTCCCAAGCACCGGAGCTTCCGGGGGGCATTCCAGATCCAGCGTGCGCAGGACACTGTCTGCCTAAATGTTCAAGTGCCGCGTTCGGTGTCGCTGCGGGACTCTCTCCTCTCCTGCAGCTTCAGCCTCTGCGCTTTGCCGCCCTGGCCACCACCCTTCCCCTGTCCACCTCCACAGGTGGTGATTTCAGGTCCTCCTGTGAGACCGGGCGCTGTCCTCAGGGGCTGGCTCCTCTGCCATTGCCCACGTCTTCCAAATTCGACCAGCCTGGGGAATATGCTGGCTCCTTCTTTTCTAAGTCTGGGTCACAGGTCAGGGGACGTGCACACGTAGGTGACCTGCGTGTCCTAGCTGGCCGCTGCAAACCCAGGGCCCAATCTCACCCCCAGATCTGGTATGTGGACCTTCGGGTGTGCCCCCAGGTGTGGGGCTGCTGGGCCAGGCGCGGGCCTCTTCGAGAAACCTCCATGCTGTTTTCTAGACTGGCTGCAGCATTGTGTGCCCTACCAACAGCACCGAGACCCCCTTTCTCTGCCTTCTCGGTACCTGGCCGAGCCATGTGGCAGGTTCTGGAAGCCAGCCGCCTATCCCTCTTGCGGGGCTTCTCTGGAGGCGTGTCTGTGCAAGCCCTTTGCTCTGTTTTAACTGATGGTTTTGTTTTATCCTTCCGGATGTTGTTTATATTTTAGCCCTAATCAGCGCCGGGCTGGCAGGTGCCTGCTCCCCGCCTGGGGCTGCCAGTCCTTCCGTGGTTGTTTCCCTCGCCACGCGGAAGCTTTTCAGTTAGATGTTGTCTCGCCTGCCTGTTTTTGCCTTTTTTGCCTGTGCGTTTGGTTTCGTACCCAAAAAATCATTGGCAGGACCGGTGTCATGCTGTCCTCCCCTCCGCCCACCCAGTGCTTCCTCCCCGGAGTCTGACAGCTTTCGGGCAGAGGTTTGGGCCTTTGGAAGGGCGTCAGAGGCTCGGATGGCGCTCCTGGGACCAGGGACCGCCGTCATCCTGCCTCCCTGACGAGACCAATCCAATTGAAGAAGGAGCCACCAAGGGAATAAACGCTGGGGGTGCTAGAGAGATGGGGGCGGGGGGGGAGGCTTCCCTGAGAAGGTGGCCTGAGCGGAAAAGCACGGGGTGTTGCCTTAGGAAGCAGGGTGGCACCGGGGGGTCGGGACGAGGAGCCCTCCTGCCAAGGGGTCTGTGCGAGGGCAAGGTGTGGCCCGGCCCGGCCCTGCCAGTCCCTGCCTCCCGCTGACAGAAGGGCAGGTGGGAAGCAGGTCACTGTGGGAGCCTGGGGCTGGGGAGCGGGCTCCCATCCACCCTAGATTCCCCTTCACCCACCCAGCCCTCCTGCTGACTCGCTCCTGTCTGGGCCCACAGCACCATCTGCTGGTTCTGTGGAATAAACCCATGGCCGCAAGACACTGAGGCGGGGTGGGGAGGGATCTGCCCTGCTCCCACCAAGACCTGCTGGTGCCCCAGGACGGGGTGCCAGATGGTCGAGGGGCCTCATCCTCACCCTGAAACGGGGAGGTCAGAGCCCGAGCCTTGGCTGCACTACTGGCTGCTGTGGGACTTTGGCTGTCCGTGACCATCTCTGAGCAGCTCCTTGTGGTGTCTCCGGTGGGCCACTGGCAGGCCCCCTCGTGAGGGAGTTCATCTCAGCCCCCTCCCTCACCGTGCAGAGGACAGGGTGCTGGGCTCGGGGTGCCCCACTGTGGTGGCCTTAGCTTGGCTGCTGTGGCCAAGTCCCACATCCCAAAGGCAGACGGACATTGGGCACCGACTGCTCCCTGAGAACAGGAAGCCACAGGCTCCTGGTGTCTTCCCTGGTACCCAGGACAGCGATGTCCCTTGGGCCCCTTCCCAAGGGCTCTCATTACCGTCTCTCCCCCCAGGTCGGAAATAAAAACAGCCACAGCCATCACGGTGACCAGGCTTCGCAAGAAACAGATGCTGGGGCAGCTGACGAGGCCAGTAGCTGAGGAGGGGCCACCACAGGCCAGGCTGGTGGCTCCACTGCCATCACCTGCCCTCCCGTCCATCCCTGGGTGTCTCCACTCTAGGCTTCCGTGTCTCAAGTGGCTTCAGCTAAGAATGGGACGAGGGCGCACAGCTGGTTTAAATCCAGAGTGTCTGGTCCACTCACCCACTCACCCTGGGGACCCGAGGCCCCTGGCCGGGCTCTGACTGCTGGCGGAGGCTGGCAGCCCCCAGCCCTGCACACACCGTCCTCTGGTGTTCCGGGGTCTGCAGCCTAGACAGCCCTGACCTACCTGACAGCCACACCCTGCTCTCTCTGTGCCCCGCTTCCCACCGAACACCCTGCCCTTCAGAGTGAGGGTCAGCCTGGGGCCCTCCAAGCCTGAGCACTGAGGCTCCATCTGCAGGGGCCTGGCAGCAGCCTCAGCTGTGACAGCACTTCGATGGGATGCCTCTGGGTTGGGCACCTGCTTTTCCCACCACGCTGGTACCAGACTGTGGCCGCCAGCCCACCAGGCACTATGGGGAGCTCCCCCTCCCCTTGCTGACTCCCAGAGTAGTGCAGGAGCTGGGGCAGCTGTGTTCCTACTCCACACATGGGGAGTCTGAGGGGCTGACACCAGGCCCCGGCGCCAGCGCCCTGCCTGCCACTCGGCCTGGGCACTAGATGCTCTTTCCTCCCGGTTCTTGGAGCTGGACAACCCACAGAGCGTCTCAGCAGGACCTGGAGAGGACCCCAGCTCCTCTGTGCTCAGATCAGCACTAGTTCTGGGCACACCGTCAGCACAAGAATAAAGGCCTGGGCTCCATCAAACTAAAGGCCAAGCTGGACCCATGAGCCCCACAGAGGACAGACGAGGCTCGGAGAAGGGGGAGACACACACGCATGCATACATGTGTCCACACAGTGTCCTGGTCCCTCTCCCATCTCTGGGGCACCACACCCAACACTCCTGGTGTAAAGGAAGAGGGGTTTATTTTGGCCCGCTGTTTCAGATTTCAGTCCACGGTCGGCTCCAAGACGAAAGCGGCATGGTGGCTGGGCCCAGTGGAGGAAAGGTACCCAGCTTGCGACAGCTGCGAAGCAGAGAGAGAGGCAGGGGCCAAGGCCACGACTTCTTCCTTCCGGATCACTCCACCAGGGACCCACTTCCAACCAGGCTCTGCCTGGTTCCGGGCCTGGGCACGGGAACCATTGTGACCTCAAAGGTGAGGTCAGGGCTGGCGAGGGGGAGGAGCACTGCCCAGAGATAGGGCTGCCTGCCCAGGTGCGAGGACGAAACGGGTGCCTGGGTCCTCAAACTGTACCCCAAGCCTGGCCCATCAGCACTCTGGAAGGCCACCCAGCCACAGCACAGCAGAGGAGGCGTCATCTGCCGTGTCCCTCAACCCCAGGTCAGCTCAGCCCTCCGGGACATGGAGAGCCTATGTCCTTCCTCCCCACAGGCACTGTGGCCTCTCTGCCTCCTGGGAGAGCAGCTCCTGCAGAGAGCAAGGGCCACCAGGAAGCACCGGGGCTGAGCTTCCGTGCTGAGGAGGCCTGGCACCAGGGGTACCGGACAGGGAGGGGCCGCGGTACCACCAGCTTGCTGTGATGGAGAGGTGGCAGGGAGAGGGAACATGACCTTACTACGCATGAGGACCAGAGATAAGCCTGGGCGTGAGTGACACCGAGTTATACCAGCGAGGGAGTGGTGGCAAGCGGGGACCCAACACGGCCACCTTCTCTTAACATTGATGCTTCTGGACTGGGGGACAAGATGCAGCAGCCAGGCTCTTCCTGAGAGTTCCAGAACGTGAGAAGTGGGTGCCCCTCCAGGAGCCCTGGGCCCCTGTGTCACCAGATGCTTCTGGTGTCCCCAAAGACCCAGGCAGACACTACAGGCAGCCCCCCACCAGGCCATCTGGCTCAGCCTTCCACCTGGCACGTGCCCCTCCATGGGTGCCTGGAGCAAGTGCTGCTGTCCAGAGGCTTGGCCCATGCGTGACCACATGGGATGGGTGGGGCAGGGTGGGAGGGGGTGTGGCAGCTGCCCACCCATGGGTGCTCTGGCCCTGCAGGGCTGGCTGGAAGCCGTTCCTCTCCACACTTGCAAACTGTGTTTGTGATGTTTTCCTGGTTTGATTTGGTTTTGGAGGAGATCCACCTCAGGGCATTCCCCCGCCTATTTTTCAGTTCTGATTTTGAGATAGGGTCTTGCTGAGTTGCCCGGGCTGAGCTCAAACTAGCAATCCTCCTGCCTCAGCCTCCCAGAGTGCTGGGCTTATAGCTGTGTGCCACTGGACCTGGGGAGGCCTGCAGACCATGGCCCAGGCTTGGGCAATGAAGAGCACCTCCCCGGCCCCGGGGGCCGCACAGACCGCCCCTGTCCGCGTGAGGCCAGCTTCCGGAAGCTCCTGGGAGGAGGTGGCTGTCTTCTAGAGTCTGCAGAAACAGGAAGCTCCTGGAAGCGATATGTGTCTGACTTCTCGGAGGCCAAGAGAATGGGCAGCAGGGCCTCCCAGAGCTGCTCCGGCCCTGGGACCCTGGGAGGGACAGGGCACACCGTCTCCAGGACGCAGGCTCCAGAGTCGGAGCCAGGTCAACACCTGCAGCCTCCACCGCAGTGGTGGCTGGGCCTGGGTATCTTCCTTCATTCCTTGTTCATTCATTTACCTCATCATCACACACACGTGCACTCACACACACACACACACACACACACACACACACAGCGCTGGAAAATGGTCCGATCAGGCTGGCAAGCTCCCAGAAACCCCTTTCTGACCAGCCATTGAAACTGGCCCGTGGCCCGCCCAGTCCCTTATCCCCTCCGGGCTTTTTCTCCCTGCCCATAGCTCCCCCACCTGCCGCCTCCCACCACCCCAGAACTGAAGGCTGCTCCCTGGCTGTGGACAGCCACCTTCGAGCCACGTCCTCACACGGAGGACAGGGCCAGCTCTCTGTGTCTCTCACAAGGCCACTCGTCCTGTCACACAGCCTCACTCTCATGACCCCATTCTACCTAATCACGTCCAAAGGCCCTACCTCCAAAACTGGCACCTTGAAGGGTGGGATTCTAACTGTAAAGGGGAAGGCGGGGAGAGGGCCTCCCTCACGGGAGGGCAAACCCTACTGTGACCTGCGCAGGCACGGGATCTAGCTTGCAGGATTCGTAGGAGAATCTAATGCCTGGTGGCCTGAGGTGGAGCTGAGGCAGTGATGCTAGTGTGGGGACGTGCCTGCAAATACAGACTAACGTTAGCGGGGAGGTTGGACCAACGGCGATTCGATAAGTCAGCGGATTCACAACCAAACTCTGTCAGCGAGTGGCGAGTAACAATTAAGCTGCAGCTGGCAGCAGGCTTTGTAGTGGCAAGTGAGCTGACAGTGGCGATTGTAGAGCCTCCGCTGGGGTCACTGTCTCCCATCCCCCCAGAAGAAACAGTGAGGCTGCAGGAAAGCAAACTCCAGGCTCCCGCCGACTCCGCATTAGAGTGAGCTGCAGAATTATTCCATTGTATGTTACACACTAACAATAATAGAAATAAGGTTCACAGCAAATATAACGCGCATGAGTCTTCCCCAAGCCGCCTCCTCACTCCCACCCCCCATCCATGGAAAAACTACCCATGAAACCAGCCTCGGTGCCAGTGTGGCGACTGCTGCTGCCTCCCAGATGTGATCTGCGAATACTTCTCCCAAGTCTGTAGCTCATGTTCTCTTTTTTTTCTGGATATCTGTCATAAAGCAGAAGTTCTTAAGTTTTATTAAATCAAGCTTTTATGCACAGTACTTCAGTGCCACATCTAAGAAATGTGTGTCTCTCCCAAAGTCAAGATTCTTCTCCTCTGTTTTCTCCTAGAAGTTTCAGAAATTTAGGAAATTTAGCTCTGTACTCTGTTTTGAGTTAATTTTTGCATATGGTGTGAAGGATAGACCAGGGGCTATTTTTGCATGTCTATATCCAATTGTAGAACCATATGCTTGGGTGAAGAGTCCTTCCTTAATTGAATTTATTTCGTATCTTTATCAAAAATCAATTGGCCTCGTATGCGGGTCTCTTTCTGGACACTATGTTCTGTTCCTTTTATTTATATTTCTTGCTTTCTGTGGTTTTATAATAAGTCTGAAAACAGATAGTGACCTTGAAATTAGTCCTCCAATTTTTTCTGCTTCAAAATTATTTCGGCTATACTGTTCCTTTGCTTCTCCATGTAAATTTTAGAAACAGCTTGTCTGTTACAGCCAAGAAACCTGCTGTTGGGATTTTAGCAGAAATTTCGTTGACTGATTAGAGACAGTGAAGGAAATCTTTTGATCAATCAACATGGTATGCCTCTCACTTTAAGTTTTCTCGACTGCCTTCATTAGCATTTGGTAGTTCACCATACGCAGATCATGACGGTGCACACTTGCAATCCCAGCACCCTGGGAGGCTGAGGCCAGAGGATTACAAGTTCAAGCCCAGTTTTTGTGATTCAGTGAGCTCCTCTATCAAAATAAAAATTGAAGAAGGACTGAGGCTGTGGCTCAAAGTGGAGGACCTGGGATCCATTCCCTGTGCCAGAAACAAAAATAACAGTATCTTGCAAGTACTTGTTAGATTGATGCTAAATATCTTGTTTAGTGTATCACATGTGGCCTCTTTTCACATTTCAGATCCCAACTGTTTGCTGCTCACATGTAGAATATGACTGGTGTATACAGACAAAACTCGCAAAGCCTCTGAGCTCACTTTTTAGTTCCAGTCCCTTCTTGTAGATGCTCTGTAATCTTCTACTTGGACATTAATATCCTCCACAAATAGAGCTTGCTCACTCCTTTCTGGTATGCCTTTTATTCCTTTTTCCTGATTTTCCACAGTGATTAATCCCACAGCCCAATACTGACCAGAGCAGATGCCCTTGCCTCGTTCTCCATCATGCATGGAAAACATTTTGTCTCCCTCCATTAAGTACGCTATGAACTGCAGGGTTTTTGTAGGTGCTCTTTATTGGGTTGAGGGGGTCCCCCTCATTCGTGCAAGGAGATGTTGAGTTTTGTCAAATGCTTTCTCTGCATCTGTTCAGATTCTATCCTTCATTAGTCTGTCAGTACGGTGAAGCACTTTGATGGGTTTTTAAATGTTCACCCAGCCTTACGTGGCCAGGAGACGCCTCACTTGTAGACGGTGGCGAAATCTTCCTGTACAGGACGGATTCTTGTGCTAAGCACACTATGCCTAGCCCTGGTGGATGTTGGGCTGGAGTTGTCATGGCTGGCAGTACGGGTGCAAGGCTTGGGATCAGAGTAAGACTTGCCTTGCAAGATGAACTGAGGGTCTTCTCGTCTCTCCAAGTTTCTGGAAGAGTTTTGAAGTCATCAATATTAACTAATTCCTCAAACAGTAGGCGAAATTAAAGAGCCATGTGGGCCTGAAATTTTCTTTGTGGAATATTTTTCACTGCAAAATAGTTTTATAGTGGATATAGAAATATTGCTGTTCTTTAGTTCTTGAAAGACCTTTGATATGGTATGTTAAGGCTTTAAGGAATATTTGTTGTCTATATTGTTCAAATATTATGTCAAATTTATTGACATGAAGTTATCAATAACATTTCCTTTTCCTAATTGTTGTATGTGGTGCTTATAGTGATACACCACTCATTCTTTTTTGAGTACCATTCTTTTATGAATTTGTTTGTTTGTTTTTGTTTATCATGTTTGTTGTACTGGGTTGTCAGAAATGTTGTCGTGCATTTTTGTGACAGATGATACGAGTTCGTTTTTGGAAGTACAGACTTGTTTTTGTCCATGTTATTGCTGTGTCATTTCATTTGGCAGCTGACAGTTCTAGCTTAATTTAAAAAAAAAAAAAAACTGAGTACTTGGTTGAGTTTTGGAGACCTTACAACAAGTTGAAGATGGAAGACCAAACTGCATTTTGCCATTTTTTACTGTGTCACTTCCGTACTGGGAAGAACATGCATCAAGCTTGTGAAACGTTGCATGCAGTTCATGGTGACAAATCTCTACAAGAACATCAGTGCCGACAATGATTCACAAAATTCTGCGCTGGTAATTTTGATCTCAGCAATGCTTCTTGGTCAGAGAGGGCCATCGAGGTTGTTGAAGACAAAACAAAGGCATTAATCAAGTCAAACCCACATTCCACACAGGAGAGATTGCAGAAACATTGAACTTCTGCCATTCAAATGCTCACAGCCACCTGGAGAAGCTGGATACATAAGGGAGCTCGGTGTTTGAGGTCTTTATGAACTCAAAGAAGTTCATCTGACAGCACATGTGAAAGTCTGCGATATGCTAGTGGATTGATTGCAACAATGGGGTATATGATGGTCTTAGTCCCAACATGATGATGGTTCTCCTCAAACATCATCAAAAACAGACATTCATCAGAGGGAGGTTACGCTTTCAGTGTGGTAGAATTTTAGGGGTGTGTTTCCAAGTTCCTGCCCAAGGAACCCACTAATTGGAATGTGTCCTGTTGGCAATGGGACAGTTTGAGAGAATCCATCTTCCAGAAACATCCAGAACTCACTAACCATAAGAGAGTTGTGTTCTATGACAACGAGAGACCACACACGTTTGATCACCTGTCAAAAATTCCTGGAGCCTGACCTTGATCACCATACTTCCACTTGGCTCACTCTCCTCAAAACTCTGTGCATGCTGTGACATTCAGTTCAGACGAGGCTGCAAATCAGCGCCTCGTTCAGTTTTCACCAGCAAAGACAGGTCCTTCTACGAGCTGGGACTTATGAAGCCCGCTAAAAGATGGCGGAAGGTATGGAACAAATGGGCCATGCATTGTTGATTGATCTTTGTTCTTTATATAAATAAATGACCTTTGAAAAACATAGACAAAACATGTCACGATCTCTCTGACAATCGACTGTGTGTGTGTGTGTGTGTGTGTGTGTGTGTGTGTGTGTGTGTGTGTGTGTTCTAAATATTCTGTCTCACCACTAAGCACTCCGTTAGCAATAGGATCTTGCAGATACTCAGTACTGGGGCTGGGGAGGTCTCTTCTCTTTTTTCCCCCATTTTATTGGTTTGTATAAGAGCAAGATTTAAGGTTTACAATGGAGTTGAGCATTTTCTGCACCTACGTATCTTGTCAAGGTGACAAGGGCTTTCCCGCTCTCCTTTTGTCCCTCCCTCTCCCCTCCCCACCCTCCCTTCTCTCCCACTTTACCCCCTGTTTCACTCTGTTTTTCGTTTTAAGTTCCATAAGAGTTGTGGTCTGGGTCTCTCATATCAGAGAGACCATCCGATGTTTCACCTTCTGCTTCTGACTCACTTCACTAAGCATGATATTCTCAAGTTTCTTCCATTTGCCTGTGAAAACCTCCACACTGTTGGACCTTACAGTATTCCATTGTGTGTAAGTACCACAGTTTGTGTATCCACTGGTCTGTTGATGGGTATTTTGGTGACTTCCATGTTCTAGCTATTGTTAGTTGTGCTGCTATGAACATGAGTGGGTACACATATATCTCTGTTGTATGTTGTTTTGGCCTCTTTTGGATATATTCCCAGGAGGGGTGTCGCCGGATCAAAGGAGATATTTATTTCTAGTCTTTTGAGAGCTCTCTGTACTGCTTTCCAGAGTGGTCGAACGAATTTACACTCCCACCAGCAGTGCAGGAGGGTTCCTTTCTCCCCACAGCCTCACCAGCACTGATTGCTATTTGACTTGTTGATGTAGGCCATTCTGTCTGGAGTGAGATGGTATCTTAGCGTTGTTTTGATTTGCATCTTTCTTATGGCTAGAGATGTTGAGCATCTTTTCATGTATCTATTGACCCCTTGTACTTCTTCCTGAGTGAACTGCCTCTTCATTTCATTTGCCCACTTTTCAATAGGCTCTCAACAGTGTCCTGGGGCCTCTGCCTCCTCCCTGGGCTCAGCCAGGCCACAGAACAGGAGGGCAGACACAGGGAAGGGCACCACCAAGCGAGCCTGATGTGCACACAGGCTGTGCCAGCGTCTCCCGCACACGGCTTGAGCCCACACGTGTGCACCTGGGCATTCCCACAGCACCTTCTCTGTTGCAGACTCTCTTTCCCCATCTCCATGTCCACAAAGAAGTCATCGACCACAAAGGCCCTTCAGGATGGCGTCCACGGGGACCAACAGGCGCACCCCTCCAGCACTCTGTTCTGCAAGTCCAAGAACAGCCAGGCTGCCCTGGTGCCTGAGGAGCACAGAATGTTCATGGAGGAGGCGTACAACGCAGGTGACCACCAGCCCCGGGACTACGCCACACAGGGGCAGAGGTCCCCGGCTGGCACTGGGAGCCTACGTGTCCCACCATGTCCTCCACTACAAGCAGTTCCAAAGGGTGAAGGTCACAGGGAGCCCCCTCTGGGACCTTGGAGATGGCCAGGGGTGCAGTGGACGTATGAAGTTTCTGACAGAGCCCAGCACATAGAGCCCCCAAGGCTCGTCCATGCCTCCTGAGGTACCTACAAACCCGAGGCAGGCCCCATCTCCCTCCCATCTCACCATGCCCTCAATTCCCCTCTCACACTCAGAACCTCAGCCAAGGCCTGGCCCCTCCCCCAAAAGTTGTCCCTGCCACTCAAACACCTTGGAGTGACTAGATGGAGCGTGGAAAGGGCAAATAACAAACAGATACAGGGACAGAGACTGTAGGTGAATTTATGAATGGATGGATGTGTGGAAGGATTGATGAATAGGTGGATTTATGAATTGGCAGGTGGTTAGGTGGTGGATAGATGGACTGTTATGTGTATGGATGAATGGTGGGTAGAAAATTGGATTTACACGTGTGTGGGTGGATGGATGCGACTTCTTTGGGCCACATCGAGAGAAGAAAAATTGGCTTGGGCGACATATAAAATATCTAATGTCTAGCATCATTAATAAAATTGAGTTACAAAAAAATCACAAGAAGAAACCTCACAGGCTGAGGGCATAGGTCAGTGGTCAGAATTGTTTGCCTTGCATGCACAAGGCCCTGGGTTTGGTGCCCAGCCCCACATGAAAATTAGCCAAGTATGATGGCACACCCCTGTAAATTCAGCACGTGGGAGGCTGAGGCAGCAGGGTGGTCTAGGCCAGCCTGCGCTGCGTTGTCAGCTCAGGCCACTCGGGATGACAGAATGAGACCCTGTCTCAAGAAAAAAGAGAGAGAGAGAGAAAAAAAAAAAAGAAACCTCCCAATGTTTTAAGAAAATTTATAGATTTGCGTTTGAGCCACGTTCAAAGCCGCCCTGGACTGCATGAGGGCCAAAGGCCACGAGTTGGGCGAGTCTGCTGTGGATGAATGCAACATCGGCCAAGCACAAGGACAAACTGTCTTGGTAGACAAGCAGACACAAGTGTGGGTGGATGGACACTTGGGTAGGTGGGGAGCAGATGGGGACAAGTACATGGGTCAGTGGCTGTGTGGAAACAGGAGGTGAACAGGATGCCCAGGCCTGCCTGTGTCCCCACTGTGTCTTATCTTGAACCTCATCAGGACCGTGTGGACAGTGAGGAGGCCCAGGCCTTCCCAGTGTGCCCAGCACTCCAGGCTTCATCTGCGACTGCCTTCTGCCGTTCCCAGACCCGCCAGTCCCTCCCTGCCCGCCCCCCGTGCCCCACGTGGCCACTCCATGGCCCAACTCTCGCATCCGCTTGTCAACTGCAGCCGCCTGCTTCAAATTACTGCGGGATGTATGCAGCGCAGACCCCGTCCACCGGAAGGCCCTCACCAGGAAGATCAAGGCCCTGGCCCAGCACTCCCCCAGCCTGGTGATGGAAACCATCCATGACTACTTCACAGGCAGCCCAGAGGTGGGGCTGCAAGGGCCTCGGCGGGGACGGGGGTAGGGAGGCGTCTTGGTGACTTTCTCACCGCTGTGGCTCAATACTTGACGTCCACAACTTAGGGGGGGGGGAAGATTTATTGTAGCTCACAGTTTCAGAAGGTCATAGCCCATGCACAGGCGGGCAGCTGGAAGATGAGGGAAGCACACGGCAGGGCTGGAGTGGGGGTGGGGCCAGTGCCAGGGCTCCAGCGGCAGAGACCCTCACAGCACAGGGGGGCAGAGAGAGGGACTAGGAGGAAGGGCGGAACCAGCTCACACCTCTGCAGGCCAATCCCTAAGTTTCCGCCCCTTCCAGCCAGGCCCCGCCTCCCAACCCCACACAGTGTCCACAGGAGCATGAGGCTTTTGGGGGACGTTCCAGACCCAAACCGGCACACGAGGGGAAGAAGGGAAGGCCAGACCTGGGTGGGTGCAACCCCTGGGTCCGTGCGGAGCAGCTGCGTCAAGTGGGGCAAGTCTCAGTCTGCTGCGTGGGCTGGGGTGGGAGTGAGGAAAGCACATGCTGGCCACCCTCAGAACACGTTAAGGACGAGTTCAGAGCACATTCGGGACACATTCCGAACATGATTAGGACATGCACAGAACATGGTCAGGACATGCTTAGAACATGATTAGAACATGTTCAGGACACTCTTGGGACACACTCAGAACACACTTAGGACACACTTGGGGCATGCTCAGGACATGCTCAGAACAGGCCCAGGAGAGGGCAGTATGACCTTCACAGGTGGGGCAACGGGAAGGAAAGCCTACTAAGGTCATAGAGTCAGTAAGTGGTGGAAATCAGATGGATGGACGAGTGGGGGCTGGGTAGACAGAGGGGTGGAGAGTGGATGGATGGGGGGGTGGGGGGCGGGCTGCCAAAGCATTAGTGGATAAAGCAAGGCAGGAGTGCGTGACCTGACTTTGAAGAGGAAACTCCATCTCCTCTACTGGATCCCCAAGGACAGGGATATTGTGCCGCCTGGCTCGGGCCCGCGCAGAGCAACCCACGCGAAGGGCTGCGGAGCGGCCTTCCCCTGGCTTCTTAACATACCCTCCCACCTGTGTTCCTGGGCGTCTGCTGTGCAGTCAGAACCAGCATCCCAGCATCCCCTCTGCTACCCACAGATGTCCAGCCAGCACAAGTTCCGGCTCTTCCAGGTCCTGGAGAAGGTCATCGCAGCCAGCACCTGCCTGGAGGAGCCCTGGAGGCGGAGCTTCATGCAGCTGGCCCTGGAGAACATGACCAAGTCCACGGTGGGCACCCACTGTCCCACCCGGGCCAGTCCCGGGGCCTCAGGCTCCCATGGGGACAAGAGACTCGTGGCCTATCAGGCAGTCTCTGTGCGTCGCTTCTGTCCTTGCCGCCAGCCCCAGCAGAGGGACAGGCCCGTGCACTACCGTTCTATAGAAGAAGCTGAGACCCAGCTGGCCTTCGCTGGCCCGTGGGTAGAGGCAGGTGTCTGGCTGCAGCTCATCCTCCCCTCCAGGTAGCTCTTCCTGAGATGGCCTCTGGAGCCTCCACCCCCTCCTTCCCGCTGGCCTACTCCCAGTCTCGCCCATTACCCAGGCCACCACCCAGCCCTGGGGTTCCCCACATCCCAGATCCCTGCCTAATGGAGCCAGCTGCTTGGCCCACCTCATCTCTCTACCCCAGGCCCACCTGCATCTTGCCAGGCTGCTGGGCAGAGAGCTCACTGCCCTCAGGCTAGCTGGAGTGTCCTGGACTCCTTCCAGGGAAGTGGGAAAAGGTGGCTCCACTCAGACCCACTGGCCTGGGCAGCCTCACGGGACTGGTGGTGGCCAGAGAAGGGGAACAGCCACCAAGGCCCACCTCAGCCCAGCCCGTGACAGTCCACCCCCTGTGACTGGCCTCATTCACCCTCTGTGTTACGTCAAGGGACGCAGAAGGCCACCGTGATGGGAAGATGGGTTTAATACAGCCCCGCCCTCCCCCAGAAACAAGGAAGGCAGGGTCCTACCCAGACCCACACGCGAGAGACTGCGCGGGGCTGTGCCTCCAGGACTGCAGATGTGGGAGTAGCAAGTGGCGTGGCCCTTAGACTGGCACCAGGGACCAGTGCTGTGGAAGACTAGTTGCCACAGACGGGACAGCGCAGGGGGATGCCAGCGTCCCGCCTCAGCCCCGTCTCGGGTCATCAGGCTTTAGATCTTCCTCAGGAGCACGCCGCCTAGACCCCTCACGTGCGCAGGTCACAGTAGCGTTCATGCTCTTAGGAGAATCCAACGCCACCTTAATCTGGCCGGAGGTGGAGCTCAGGCAGCCACATGAGTGATAGGGGGGGCAGCTGTCAATGTAGACTGTGCAGCCTGGTTCCCAAAAGGCCACTGACTAGTGCCAGTGTCCCTGCCCTCAGGGACGCAGGCTGGCCAGGGTCTGTGGATAGCAGAGTCACACCATCACGGTGACAGACCTGCGTGTTGGCCGTCCCCGGCTCTATGGGCAGCCGACTCAGGAGGGGCTTAGGACCGACGTGGCAGGTGACCCGTGCAGAACCCAAAGGCACAACACATCCTCCCGGGGGGTGACCATAGCCCACAGAGGCAGGGACTGAGGCGCAGAGAGTTGATGTCCACTCTAGACACCCTGTGGGTGGGCAGCAGGTGCCCCCTACTTGCCCTGGGGTGGGGATGACGGGGAAGTGGGGAACAAGGGCTGTACCAGCTTTTTGTCTTTATTTTAAATCTCTTGAATTTGCGTACTTATCAACTTGTGGGTTGTGAAGTGTTACCACGGGTGTTTGTGAAGTGCACCCCTCTGTGCAGTCCACAGGCCTGTAACATAAAGCGCTACTGGGGAGGGGACCGCAGCCGCTCAGAGTGTAACAGCCATGCGGCAGCACAGGCATGTGGGCGGTGTCCGACTCCTGGGAAAGACGGGACCCCCGGGGCTGGCTGCGGCAGGCTGCGGGGAGGGGACCCACCGCCTCGCACTGCGGGTGCCACTCGCCGCTCCGGAATGCGTTTCGTCACCTCGGTGTCCTCACCCTAGGGCTCCTGCCACCTTTCTCTATTGAGGGGCCCTCTTCCTGAACCCTAAGTCTTCCACCTCCCGTATTTCCTCTCCCAGGCTGGAGCCAGATATCCAACCAGCACCTTCCTGGGAGTGAGCATAGGGAACGGAAAGTGAGCCACTTGCTTCTGGAAATCTCTCTCCATCTCCCTGAGAATGCCCCCTCCAGATGCCAGGCCTGAGCTCCAGGCAGCCTCCTCTGGGCGGCTGACTGAACGACTATGACCTCGGGTTGGCCTCCTGGAGGCCTTTATACTGCTTGTCATGCAGGCTTTGGGGCAGAACCTTCTGGAAGGAGAAGCATTTATACCCCGCAGCTGAACAGGGAGGGACCAAGAGCTTCTTGGCCAGCTCCAGGCACAAAGGCGGGAGAGATGAGCACGCTCCTAAGTCACCTGGGGAAGGGAACTCTCGTCACTGTGTTCGGATCCAGGGACCATGAACAAGACCCAAAGTCTGTGCACACCCCCTGCCACCTGTGTGCGGCTCTGTGGGTGTCGTATCATGGCTTATCTCTCTAAGGGTCTTAGTGACCTATGGCCACCTTCACCCCTATCTGACTTCCACCCTCCAAATGACCATTTTCTGGGCCGCTAGAGTTTTACTGCTGGGAGATTTCGCTCCTACAACATGGCTGCCCCATCCTTTCTCTTTGCACTTTTATTACTCTTTTATTAGTGTGTATTTGTGATACACTATAATAACTTCTCGAGAAATCAGTGCACCCACAAATCGTGTGTCGGTCACGTTTCCCTCCCCGCCCCTCGCCGTCCCCTCCCCACGAAGTCTGTCTTCCTGCTCTTCTCCATCGAGATCTCTTCTACTTTGCTCCTTTACTTTTTTACACTTCGGTTTTCTCAGAGCGGAGAAATCAGGTGATGTTTAACCTTCTGTGCCTGATTCATTTCACTAAGCATCGTGGTCTCAAGGCACATCCGTTTTCCTGCAGGTGACTCGTGTTTATCTTGATGGCAGAGTTGTACCCCGTTGGGTACATATGCCCATCGTCCTTATCATCTGTTGATTGACATATCAGCGGCTCCCAAGCGTTGGCTGGTATAAGCCGTGCTGCTATAAACAGGGGTTGTGCATTTATTACTGTTATACGATGAGTTCAACTCTCTTGGGAAGAGGTATAGCTGAATAAAATCAGATAAATATTTTGCACTTTTTCGGCCTCCTTTTTTATCCAAAAAATAAACTGATCGCCAGCCACCCTTCCGGTCCAGCCAGGCTGCGTAGATGCCGTGCTCTGTAGAGACCTGCTCTAACTCTTGGCCTCTCTGCCCACCCGCCCCCGCTGCCTCCACTCCAGGAGCTGGAGTACGCATACCAGGACTCGGCCAGCAATGTGCTGGTGGCCATCTGCAGGCACTCGTGGCGGGAGGTGGCCCGGCACCTGGAGACGGAGCTCCTGAACGGCGTCTTCCCGCACCGCAGCTTCCTCTACGTCATGGGCGTCCTGTCCTCCCAGGGTAGGTCCCGCCTCAGAGCGTGAAGGGGAGACATGGGGGCAGGTGGGAGTGTGTCAGGGTCCTTGAAGTCATCACTGTCTGAGCCCCTGCTACGCCAGCTCCCACCCCTCGGCAGGTTGTCCCCACAGAGGGGAGACACTGCCTGCTATCCCACCAGCCCGGCTCAAGCCCCTGCTATTGGTCATTAGGGTGCAGCCAGGACACTGGGGATCTCCTGGACCCTGGAGTTGCCGTGTGGTAACCCACATCTGTCCCCTCCCTTGGCCACACAAGATGGGGTCAGTGAGGCCGAGCACAGCACGATGGTCAGGGCCAGCTAACGGCGCGTTGCAACCCGCAGGATCCGGGTCCCTGAGCTCCTTCCGCTTTCCTTTGTTCAAAGCACAGTTGCTCACAAGTGTGTCCCTTGCCTGCAGCTGTGTGGCTGAGGAGCACCAGGCTGTCCAGGGCCAGCCGGAGGACACAGAGGCTCAGAGGGGAGCACTCTAGAGGCACCAGGGGGTCCCTAGGCGAAGCAGCCAGTGTTGGCCAGTGTGGGGAGACGGTGGGGCGGGAGGAGGTGCTCACCGGGCCTGGGCCACTGAGGAGAGGGCTGGCAGCCGGGGAGGTCAGCAGGAGCAGGCAGGGAGGTCGCTCTCTGAGGCCTGGAAGCACCAGGCCACAGGTTGCCTTAGGCGTGCACCCCTACCCCTCAACTCCAAACTGGCAGGTGGCTGAGGGTTCTCGGTGCCTTAGAGGCCCCAGGTCAACCCTGCGCTCTAGGATCTCCAACGTTCCCAAAAGGCTGTCCAGCCCTAAGGCACCCTCCCAGAGCTGATTTTCCCTGGCCAGGAGGGGCTCCTCCACTCCCTGCTGGAGAACCCCAGGCAGGAAAGGGACAGCCTTCCTGAGGTCACCAACAAGCAGGCAGGGCCACTATTTCAGCTCATATTGGGCTCACGTCCCTCCTGCTCGCCAGGCTAGGCAGAGGCAGGACAGTGTCACCCGACTTAGCGCTCATCCAGGGGGCAGGGGTGATGCATCCCAGGGTCCACCCCAGGCTGTAGGCACCTGAGCTGGCTCTGTAGTCCACCTCCCTCTCCAGCAGAGGAACTTCTCAACAAGGAAGACAAGGCCCACTGGGAGGATCTGCTGGCCCAGGTAGGGGACATCACCAGGGAGCAGGGCAGCCTCCCACAAGGGGCACCTGTTACAGAGGAGGAGAGGGAGGGAGGGGAAAGGGTTAGAAAGAAGGAAGAGGGAGGAAGAAAGGTGATAGAGGGAGGGGAAGGGGGGCAAAAGTGCCTTTCCATATGGCAATCGTGAAGTCAGTGGGTCCTAGTCCCCACTTCAAAGGGTCTACGCGGAGGGACCGGGGAGCCCTGCTGGGGAGGAGCGCATGTCACAGAGGAGCAGCGGCCGTGTCAAGATCACCAGAACACGGAGGCGAGACCAGTGATGAATAAAACCGTGGAACAGAAAATCATTAAAGGTGGGAAGATCCGAGCCACTCAATTAGCCAAACTGATGTGACTGCATGATGCACACGTGAACTCGAGACTGCCCAGCCGGGCCCGCATCCACCCCAGGACATCAGGAAAGGGCCGGAGCCCAGCGAGTTCCTGACGCAAGCATATGCCAGAGGCCAGTGTTCACACCTACCTGGGAAAGCCCCAAAGGCGGGGACATGAAACGCGCTTCTGAATAACTCGTGGGTCGGAGGGGTACCAGGAAAATTAGGACGGATTTTGGTCCAACGGAAGGCGATGCTCAGGAGGAAGTTTGTATTCTAATGCCATATCAGAGAAGGAGTAGGTAAAAAATAAACCTTCATTTTAAGAAAATACTAAGAATAGAGCAAAGCAAGCCCAAAATAAGTAGAAGGAAAGAAATAGTAAAAACTGGGTCAGAAATCATAAAAAAGAACAACCGAATAACGAAGCAACCCAGCGCTTCCTCCGCATTCATAGCCTGGCCCGCCACTCCTGTGACGACAGAGCCCGCCTCCTCGCGGCCCAGTGGCAGAGGCTGGCCCTACTGTCACCTGTGTTTGCGAGATCCAGGTTGCACGCTGCCCGATGATCTGAGGTGGAGCCGAGGCAGCACCACCCCGGCCCTTATCCCCACTCTGTCCATCTGGTTCCCAAGTGGCCGGGCACCACCGGCCTAGAGGGTTGGTTCAGGACCAAGAGAAGAGGCCCACCCAGGCTTTCCTCCTCAGCTTCATCCCTGCCAAGAAAATTCCCAGCCCAGACACTTCGCTGGTGGATTCTATCAAATCGTTAAGAAAGAAATAATAAGAATTCTGCCCAAAAAATAGGAGGCAGGAAGGCTCCCTTCCCAATCCCGTACCAAGTCAAGGATGTCATAAAACTAGAGTCCCACCGCTGTCGTGAAGACAGAGTTAAAACTATAAAAATATGAAGCAAAGGGATAGTATGCCGTGACCAAGCAGGGCTTGTTGAAAGCTGTGTGGCCAGTTTCACGCTCAAAAAGTAGTAAGTGGAATTCAACACAGTAGCAGAATAAAATTAAGAGTATGACCATATGTATGCAAAACTATAAAAAGAAGGCATTTGACAAAGCTTAGTACTTCGCTGGGCACAGTGGCATACACCTCTAATCAGAGCTACTAAGGAGGCCAAGGCAGTAGAAGAGTCCTAAGTTCAAGGCAACCTACCACTTGCCTCAAAGTAAAAAAAGAAAATAAAAAATAAATGAAAAGGGTTTCAAAATTCAATAGTTCTTCGTGTTTAAAAATCTCTAACAAACCAGGGATAAGAAGATGCTGTTCCAGCTGACCAAGGTACAAGCTGAACCTGCAGCTGACACGTTTCCGGGGGAAACACCTGCCACTTCCTGTGAAGACCAGGGCCGTGGGCAAACATCCCGTCTGCCTGCTTCCCGTCGGCCTCACACAGCCACCGCCACGGGGGGTGAAACAGAAGACTTGAGACAGCAAAACTGTCTTTGCCGCCAGTCCTACTGCATGCATAGAAAATCTTACAGAACCTTTTTAAAACGTAATAAAACTGATAACTGCTCATAATCAAATTTAGTAAGATCTTAGAATGAAAGATCAACATAGAAAAATCAATTGAATTTCTATTTACTTGCAACAAACAACTGCAAAATGGCTTTTTTTAAATGACACAGTATTGCAAAAGATATAAAAAGCTCAAGGATAAATGCCACAAAGTATATGTAAGCCTTGACAGAGTATCACGGGGAGTTAGTCTTAACTCGAGAGATAGGATGTTTGTGGATAAGAAAATTCAATACTGTCAAGATATCAGCTCTCCCAAAATGGACTTCTGCAGTGAATACTATGTCACCTAAAGCCCAGGAAAACCTAGTCGTTGAATTAAATAGAATCCATAGATTAAATTTCAAAGGACCTAGAATAGCCAAAACAAATATGAAAATTTTTAAAAAGTTACATGAGATCCCCTACTTGATTTCAGGCAAAGGGCTAAGTAAAAATCATAGAAAACTCTGTTTTTATTTTTGCTTTTTGAAACCGGGCCTCACTCGGTGTTCCAGACACTATGTAGCCTGGCTGGGTTAGAACTCATGACAATCCTCTGCCTTGGCCTCTTGAGTGCTGAGAGCACAGGTGCGCGCCACCAAGCTTGGCTTACTCTTACAGGCTGGTAGGGAATTGAGCCCAGGGCCTTGTGCATGCCGGGCCAGTGCTGTGACCCCTGAGCTACATCCCCAGCCCAGAAGCAGCCTCCTGATCATGGGTATAATAAATAGGAAGGTAAGGCATAGGTTAAATCGATAAAGCAGAATTTCTGTCCAATACAAAACCCGCTCCTACATGCCAACAATTTTTAAAGGTGCCAAAGCGCTGCAGAGAGTCACCTTGGTAAACAGGTGACAGAAAACAAAACGAAGCCCTGCTGTCTCTTGCAACTTTTTTTTTTTTTTTTTTTTTTTTTTTTTTTTTTTTTTTTTTTTTTTTTTTTTTTTTGAGGCAGTGTCTCACTCTGTAGCCCAGGCTGGTCCTGAACTCACTATAAAGCCCAGGCTGGGTTTGGGCTCACAGCAATCCTCCTGTCTCAGCCTCTCGAGCGCTGGGATTATAAGCATGTGCCACCACACCCAGCTTATGTGGTGCTGGGGAATCAAACTCAGGTACTTAGCGCTTACCTAAGTGCTTGCAAACGCTTTAACCGCTGAGCCATTCCTCCAGCCCCTGCAACTTTTAATTTATAGCAGTTTCACTCAGTAGGCTTCTTTAAGAACCTATCGTCACGTCTACCAACATTTGATGGTGTTGGTATTGGAGAGGGTGTGTGGGAGGAGGAACGAGCCCCTGCGCTTGTGGAATCCTGCACCAGGACACAGACGTGCAGACACGTGTTGGCATGACAAAGGCAGGAAGCGCTTGGACCCAACCCGACCCTCTGAATCCTGCTTTTAGAAGGATTTTTCGCTCATTCGTGTGATCGAGCTCATGTGTAGATTAAGAAACATTAATAGAGCCTCTACCACCTGCTGGGCACCATGCCAGGTGCTGGGAACACAGAGGGAACCGTCAGACCCAATTGTACCTGGGGCCACCTCCCGCTAACACAGCTCCTGCTGTGCCTGGGCCCCTGCTCCGGGTGGGACACATCAGGCGTCCTCTCCACACCTGCCTGGACTCCGGGTTTCCCTGCCTTCCTGTATACGCCCGGGGTCCCCACGAGGACTGGAGTTACGGTCATCGAGGACCACCCAACAAGCAGGAGAGATGCCTCCTGGGGACCTGGAGGAGAGTGGGCAGGAGGGTGATGGGGCTGTGGCTGGAGGCTGGGGAGGCTGGGCTGCCCTGCCGGGCATCCGGCTCTGTGGCAGAGGGATGGACAGCTCCAGCCCTGCCGGCCTCCACCTGCTGACAGATAGTCCTCAAATCGGTCCAGTTCCTGAACGTGGACACGTGGTACAAGCAGCTGATGGGAGCCCTGACCAAGCTCAGCCAGACCCAGCAGGAACAGCCCCCTGAGAAGGTGGGACCATTCCCCTGGGCAGCCCGGGCCAGGAGGAAAGTCAGGCTCTGGCAGAACAGGGGCTGGGCCTGGGCAGCAGGACTGGAAGCCACACCCTGCTATACCACCAGCCAGGGGCTCAGAGCCCCAGGGCAGGGCGGGAGGGAGGTCCCTCAGGAAGGCAACGGGCCGGGCCAGGCGGGTGCAGCTCAGCGCAGGACACTGACCCCGCTGCAGGCCTTCCTGTTTACCTACTACGGACTGATTCTGCAAGCGGAGGAGGACGGCACCAAGGCCAGGGCCCACCTGCAAGCCCTGCTGCAGACATCCCACCAGTGGCCCAAGCAGAGGGAGGTGAGGACCCGGGTCCCCCCATCCCACACCTGGCTGGCCCTGACCACAGGCGGTCTAGTCTGACCCCGGGCACAGGCTGAGCCTGGAGCAGAGACACAGCCTGAACGCCAATCCTGGTCACAGAGTCAGACTGAGGCCTGGTCCTGGCCACACACTGAGACTTAATCCCGGTCACAGACTAGAGCCCTAATCCCGCTCACAGACTCGAGCCCTAATCCCGCTCACAGACTCCAGCCCTAATCCCGCTCACAGACTTCAGCCCTAATCCTGGTCAGATGCTGGGCCTTGATCCTTATCACAGCCTGAGCTCTGACCCTGGTCACACACTGAGCCCCGGTCTTGACAAAAGACTGAGTCCCAGCCCTGATCACATGCTGAGCCCTGGCCCAGTCCTAGACTAAGCTCTGATCTTGCCCCCACCCTGGCTCTGTCAGCCCCACACATCTTTTCAGCCCTTCCCCTGTCATATCCACTCAGAGCTGACTTGAGGGGCTCCCCTCGGCCCCCACCTCTCCTGTTTTCTGCCCACCAGATCCCATAGGGAAGCCCCTACGGGGGCTGGGCTCAGTGTATCTAGTCCTAAAGAGCACGTGGGTGCCCTGTGATCTTGGACGAGTCCCACCCCTTCTGCAGGCTAGGTGCAGAGCCAGGGCCATCCCTGTGGCTCTGGGCTTCTCAGTGGCCCTGCTCCCCCTCCAGGGCATGGCACTTACTGTGGGGCTGGCCGCCGCCCGCCACTTGGATCACATCTGGGCTGTCCTGGATCAGTTTGGCCGCAGCCCACCCATCAAGTGGACGCTCCAAAGCCCCACCTCAAAGGTAGCATGAGAGGGCACTGGTGAGGGGCTGGGACTTCGAGGAGCACTAGGTAGGGAGCATGGACTTTGGGCCATGTGTCCCCTGCTTCCGGTCCCATTTGTATGCCCACATGCAACGTGACCCCCTGAACCTCAGTTTTTCCTTCCTAAGGAGTTTCCCCCCTCCCTGGCCTACTGGGGCTGGCATGTGACAGGCTAGGTTGTGGCTCAGCCCTAGGTGAGTCGGGCCAGGGGGCAACTGGGATTGCCCGCCCCTGGCCCTCTGGAGGGCACTGCGCCATAGGCTCCTCCATGGGGCCCTTGGGACAAGGCAGGGAAAGGGGCAGGTGCCTCCCCACTGCCCACACCTCAGACCTGCAGAGGGTGCTGTCCCTGAGGGGCTGGCACTCTGGGCCACTCAGGATGGGAGCCAGGGAAGTGCCCCATACCCCATGGCTGTCTCTTGGGGTTGAGGTATGGTCCCCGCCAGAGGAGGCCCTGCCCAGCAAGGGTGGCTAGGCCCCCCAGGCTGCTAGGGACAGGGCTACACGGGAACAGGCCTGGACTCTAGCCAGCAGAGCCAAGCACTTTGAACATAACCCCATGTGGTTCTCCATGGCCAATCCCAACCCCTCAAGGAACCTACTGCATTTTTGCGAACATTACTGAGGTAAACTGAGATACCTCCAGGACACTCTGCCTGTGGCACCCAGCTAGGGCCCAGGGTGTCTGCCCTCACCACTCCTCCAGGGGAGGGCTCCAGGAGGCCAGACACACCCCTCTGCCCCCTTGCCCCACGGCCAGGTTTCAGAGGACCTGCAGTGGAAGTGGGCCAGCAGCACCATCCTCCTTGCCTACGGCCAGGTGGCAGCCAACGCCAAGGCCCACATCCTTCCCTGGGTGGACAACATCCTGTCTAGGATGATCTTCCACTTCCGCTACAGCTTCTGGGTATGGGGCAGGGCAGGGTCCCTACCATCCCCACCCTGGCTCCCCAGGACCAAGTCAGGACTCTGGCCACCCCCATAGCATCAGCGTCTGAGAGATCTAGCACCCCACACCCCAGAGACGAGGGACCACTCCCATCTCCCATCCTCCCAGCTTCGGGTTTGACCCTAGCCCCTCCTCTGTGGTCATGCTAACATGCTCGGAGCTTTTCTGAGGGTCCACCCCACCTGTGTAAAGCAAACCTCAAATGCTGACTTCTGGGGTGGGATGGTCACTGAGAGACCAGGGTGGCATGGTCCATATTCTGGCCCAGTGGCCCCCAGCCTGGGCATTTGAGGGGCAGGCAACTCCTGCAACCCTGCCTGCTACCCCCACCTCCTCTCAGGCATCCCAGGGTGTCTAAGTATCGCCTCACTCACACTTTTAGAAATATCCACTCCTCCAGGAACCCGGCTAGCACCTCCCCTGCCCCTTCCTGTCACAGCCCTCTGCCCCCACCATTCTTGGCTTCCTGGTCGACCAGCCTCCCCCACCCCCACCTCCACAGGATGAGACCCTGAAGCAGAGCTTTCTTGACGCCATCTCGATGCTGCTGGGGGCCATCAGCCGGAATGAGGGCGCCCACAGCTACGAGTTCTCCCAGACCTCCCAGCTCCTTGACTGTCTGATGGTGGGTGCTGGGTCCCTCCCTCAGACAAGCTCCTTCCTCGGCAAGGAGGGACCTCCAACTCAGGCCAGCACCTTTCCCAGTAGAGAAGAGCCCTCCCCTCAGGCTAGGACCCTCTTGGGCAAGAGGACCTCCTCCCTCAGACCAGCACCTTCCTAAGAGCGCGGGCTGCAGAAGGGTGTGAGGTGGGTCGCAGAGTGCCCAAGCCCAAGCCCCTGTGGGCTTTTGTATCTGGAAACACCTTCTGCCCCAGATCCCTTGGTTCTTATGCAGACACCGGCTGGCCAGCTTATTCTAGTAGGCAAAGCCACCAAGACCAGCCCTGTCCTCCCTGAACCTGCTGACCCGGACCCCAGGCCAAGGAGGGAGCTGGGCTTCGGGGACCCCAAGCAGTCGTGACAGGGCAAGGACAGGGACTCAGCTCGCACGCCTGGCTCATGTGTCGTGCACACAGCGAGGCTACGGTACTTATATGTGGATGAGGATCAGGGTAGCCCTAGGCTTGCCCAGGGCTATGTGGCTGGCGGGCTCACACCCACCTGCCTGATGGCGGAGGCCACGCTCCGGTGCCCACTCGGGAGCCAGGTCACAAAGGGTGCCGTAGGTCCCAGCGCTCCCAGTCACTGAGGGCCTGAGGAGGATGAGCCCTGGTGTCACGGTGGGCTGGGCCCTGCAGGTCCTCATGGAGAAGGAGCCCCCAGGCACCCTGTACACCGCCAGCCGCCAGCGAATTCTCCACATTGTCTCCGGAGTCTGGTAGGTTCCAGCCCCCACAGAGCTGCCTAAGCCAGGCAGCAGCAGGGAGAGGCGAAGTCAGAAGTCTATCAGGGTATGGCCGTGAGCAGTGGCGATCCCAGCTACTCGGGACGCTGAGGCAAAAAGACCTCAAGTTCAAAGCCAGCTGCTTAACTGTATGAGATTCTGTCTTAAAATGTAAAAAGGTCTGCAGTGTAGCTCCATGGTACAGCACTTGCCTAGCCTGTGCAAGACCCTGGGCTCGATCCCCAGCACCAAAAAAATAAAAAAATAAAATAAAAAAGTCAAGGCCTCACAGGACAACGAGGGGGTGGGAGACTAGAAGACCAAGTGTCTGGCTTGGCCACAGCCAGTGCCCAGGGGAAGCTGGATCCCCAGCTGCTCAGGGTCTGAGCAAGACCCCAGCATAGGCAGAAGCTAGAGAGGGAGATTACAAAGGAGTCTAGGTCCAGCCAACCCAAGAGAAATGGGGGGAGGTTAGAACCCAGGGCCTCAGGGACCCCAAGCCAAGGAGCAGCCCAGGTCAGATCTCCGTCTGCCCATGAGTGAGGGGTGCCAGGAGAGGCTGACCTGGAAATGGCCTGGATTTCACAGCTGCAGGCTCGTGGGCTGCCGCCAGGACAGGCAGGCAGCAGGTGGACCCTCTGCCCTGGGCAGGGTGGCTGATGGGGGGGTGGGCATCTACTCCAAAACGTGGCTTGGCCCCGAATGCCCCCAGGGCTGAGCCTTTCCGTGCCTTCCGGTCCTATTTACCCATTGTACACTGCTGTTGAGCACCTGCTGTGTGCCAGGGCCCCTGGGCTCTAGGCACCCCGCTGAGAGCCGGCGGCAGCAGCCCTGCTCCCTGAGAGCTGCCACTTAGCACTTGGGAGCAGAGGGACAGTGGTGCCTAGAGCTCCTGTGCAGGAGCTGACCAAGGGGGCAGGAGGAATCCGGTGGGGGGCGGGGGGGGAAGTTGTGGGAAGGCCTCATGAGATCCACGCTGGGCTGGGAACTGATGAGCTGAATGTCGATTAATCAAACACCCTGAGAGCCTGGTGCCCTGCTAGGCGTGGGCACACACCCTGAAGCTGGGCTAACCTGTCCTGAGAGGAGACGCTTGAGCAAAGGCTTGGAAAGGTGAGAGCGTGAGCCCCGCGTGTGCTTGGCTGAAGGGGCAGCATGCGCCGGGGCCTGCCCCTGGCTCCCACCTGAGTTGCCAGGTGACCGCCAACGGTGTCAGGGAGGCAGGCGTGCTCACCAGTCTCTGGGTCTGCAGCAGGCAGATTCCTGGCGGGCCGCCCCAGCCTCAGACTCCAGCCCTGTCTTTCCGACAGTGAGCTGAGGCCGCCCATAGACGAGAAGAGGAAGGCCCGGCTCCTTTCCACCTGCTACCGGAGTGTGTTCACCCTGCCCGTCCCGTCTGCCCTGGAGAAGCACACCTGCCTCTTTCTGGAGCCACCTAACATACAGGTACAGTGCTGCGCAACAGGGGTCCCAGCTCAGTGGCCTCCGGGGCCGGCTTCTGGCTCCACCTGGCGTGGGAAGGGGGTGGGCTCAGTGGAGGGCTCTACGCCCACAGCAGGCCTATGGTGCTGGGCACATTACCAACCGTGCTGGACCTCAGCTTGCCCACCTAGGAAATAAGGATAACCAAGCAGGTCGTACCAAGCCCAGCAGGGCTGAAATACACCCTGGGGCGGTGCCTGGCACAGGGCTGTCTGTGACGAGGGGCGTGAGTGGCACCATGGTGGGAGCCGCCGTCCCAGCGCTGACCACCCCAGCGCGGCCTGCACTGGCCATGTGAGGCTGGAGGTTTCCTACGAACACTCTGGCAGTCCAAGACACACACACACAGAAGGGTGAGCTCCCTGTGCACGCAGGGATCCAGCAGTGCCCGCGGGCGCCAATCCTGCCACACTTGAAGAGAGGGGCTCTCGGTCTCACCACATAGCTGCTTGAACTGGCCATGCCCCCTTGCCCAGCCCACCCTGCACTCCCAGTGACACTGAATGAAGGTGGGTGGGGCTCAGGCTCTTCACCTGCCCAGGGCACCCCTTACCCGCACCCTGTGTCCTGGCTCCTGGAGGCAGATGCTGGCATTGCTCAAGGTCACCAAGAGGCACATGCAGCCTCCATGCACAGTCAGCAACAGTTGTGTCCGGCTCAGAGCAGGCAGGGGGCGTCCAGTGGGCGCACCTGTGTCCCTCTTTGCCACCTGCTCAGCAGCAACCGGAGGGTGAGGGATGCGGCCTGGTAAGCTGTGGGAGACGAGGACTGGTGTCCCTTAACTCCCCCTCAGGGCACCTCCGCATCCTGGAACTGGGCAGACACACACTACGGGTAGGGCGGTGACAGGGCAAGGGGCCCCAGTGCCCAGGGCAACATCACAAACGCAGACTTCCAGGAGCAAGGTGCCAGCTGGTTGTCCTCACACCAGCCCCATGGGCACAGGCAGCGTCCTAAACCGGAAGATCCTGTGACCTCCACTGGGGTCATGCCGAGCTGGAGAGGCAGGGCCGAGGGTCCCCTTCAGTCCCACCCCGTCTGCCTCCACCCTGGTCCTGAGGACGGCACCCCATGGAGGTGATGTGACCGCCCCAGGTCCCCAGACTATTTCAGCCCCCCTGCTTCTGGCGGCCCCACGATGGGAGCGGAGACCGGGCCATTTCCACGTCCCCGCAATGTGCCGAGCAGGTGACGCAGAGAAGTTGAAGGTCTGATATGAGAACTTAGAAGCCAGAAGCAGCTGCGTGGTGCTGGCGGTGGAGCCCAGAGCCTTCGTGCTGAGCTAGAACCCCTGTTCTTTTTCGTGTCTGATTTTGAGACAGGGTCTCACTACATTGTATGTTGCCCGGGCTGGGCTCGTACTTGCAATCCTCCTGCCTCAGCCTCCCAGAATGCTAGGGTTGCAGGCCTGCGCCGCTGGGCCAGCTCAGCTCCGTTCTTTACAGAGATGGCTGGGTCTCCTTTTACCACCTCAAGCCAGCAGCTGCCGAGCACCGCAGCTAGCTCAGGGCCCTTTAGGTCCTGGGACCCTCTGTAACTTCCCAGGTCACCTACCCACAAAGCCAGCATGCTAGGAATGAACCCTGGCCACCAGGTGCCCCTCTGTGCAGGGCCCACATTCGCAGCATTGAACACAGCACAAGGTTCCCATGGCGGGAGCTGGGCTAGGGTGCGCAGGAAGTGGGTGCCAGGCCAGCGGGCAGCGTGCCCTCCTCCCCTCTCCTTGTCTGACCCACACAGACCTTGTACAGCCAGACCGTGGAGGCGCTGGACCTCATGCTGCAAAGCCTCATCAAGCAAAACCCCACAGCCGCCGAGCTGCACCTGCTGCTGTCGGTGAGGCTGGCGGAGCGCCCGGAGCTGAGGCGGAAGGGTACCGGGACCCCGGAGTGTCCCAGAGGACACAGGGACTGTCATAACACTCAGGAATCATGGCGGTTTGGTGGAGAAGGCGGGCGGCACCGGAGGACGGAGGCCCTGAATGGACAGGCTCAGATAGGACACCACACTGTCCAGCACGAATGTGCAAAGGGCCTGTGCGTCCAGCTAGCTGCATGCACAGTGTGGGTGGAAAAGCGTGGTCCAAGAGAGGGACTTTGAGCAGGAGGGAATGACCACTCCTGGGGACAAAGAGAACGGCCGGTCTCGGAAAGGAACACAGAAGGCTAGAGGGGGTCGCAGTGGGGGCCTTCCTGGAGCAGGGCTGGGCTCACGGTGGGTGGGGGAGGCCCTCCTCTGGACAGGGGCAGGGTCTGCCATGGGGGGCAGGGCCAGGCTCCTTGGCCCAACCTTCCCTGGGCCCCGCCCACCCACAGGATCTGTACACCTGGCTGGCCTCGGAGAAGGCGCATGAGAGGCAGCGGGCAGCACACAGCTGCACGAACCTGCTTGGATTCCTGAACCAGCAGCGCTGCCTGGGCGTGAGTACCCCAGCTCCAGCCCCAGAGCCTGCCCGAGGTCCTGGGGCTCAGGCCTGGTGCCCGGCGCCCAGCTGGAGAGGAGCCCAGGTGATATCACCTTTCACACCTGAGGAAGCCCACCAGGAGGGGCCTCGCTCAAGGCCTTGAAACCAGGCCCTGACCCTGTATGACCCATGCACTGGAGACCTGGGGCAGCTGGAGGAATGGCACGGCAGTTAACAGCGCTTGTCTTGCAAGCACAAGGCCCTGAGTCCAGTTCCCCAGCACCACATAAAGCCAGGTGTGGTGGCACGCACCTGTAATTCCAGTACTCAGGAAGCCGAAGCTGGAGGACCGCCCTGAGTCCAAGGCCAGCCTGGGCTACAGAGCAAGACCCATCTCAAAGAAAAAAAGTTGACCTGGGGGAGGAGGGGTCGGTGCCTTTCCTTCCCAGGGCCTCAGGCGTTCACCTGAAAATGAGTGCAAAGGACCCCTCCTTTGAGGGGTGTGGGGGGTCAGATCTGGGTCAGGGTTAGGGTTAGAGCAGAGCAGCCCTACCCCGCCCTGCCGTCTGGGGCGTGGGGGCATTAGTGCCCCATGTGACCCCCCCAGCCTGTCTGGTCTGGGATTGCCCTGCCCCAAGAACTCACCCAATCCCCGGAAGAGGAGAGACCTTTAGAGGGGTTCCGAGCGCGTTCAGTTTACTCTCAATCCGTGACCACACCACAGGACAGGGTAAACCAAGTGAGAGGCACCCACCTTGGGCACAAAATTACAGGTGTGGGAGCTGGAGAAATGGCTCAGCAGTTAAAGCACAAGCACTAAGTTAAGTCCTAAGTACCCGAGTTTGATTCCCCAGCACCACATAAATCAGGCATGGTGGCACACGCCTGTCATCCCAGCACTCGGGAGGCTGAGGCGGGAGGTCTGCTGTGAGACCAAGGCCAGCCTGGGCTCCATAGTGAGCTCAGGACCAGCCTGGGCTACAGAGTGGGACCCTGTTTCAAAAAAAAAGAAAAGAAAAAGAAAAAAGAAAAATTTACAAGTATGCCCGAAAAAGTCCAAATTGAATCATATTCTAATGTGATTCACAGGCTGGCTACCTGCTTTTGTAAATAGTTTTATTGGTACCAACCAGGGCAGAGATTAGAGTCACACAAGTGCAAGGTTGGATCCTGTGTTTACTTAAGATTTTGACACTTTGCTCACAGTGGAAGGGGTTTTTTACATTTATTTTGATTTCTCTTAATACTGCTTTAACATTATTTGGCTTGGTTGCTAAGTTCTCTGCAACCCCCATGTGTGGCCCGTTCCCCAGCCCCAGCCCTGTCACATAGTTTGAGGGGACCCAGGTGGCATAGGTAGTGCTGGGATGCACGCATGTCAGGGTAGGGACCCTGCAGCTGGTCCCACCTTGGTGGCCAAGCACTCTCACTGCAGCCGAAGGAGGACTCGTGGCGGATGGGGCAGCTGGCAGGCGCGCTGGGAATTCTGTGCCAGGACCCTGACGAGGACGCTCAGCACTCCGGCCTGAAAGGGTTGGACCAGCTCTACCAGCTCCTGACGTGCCACCACAGTGAGTCTCCGTGGCCAGCCGAGCACAGCAGCGCCCGCTCCCCACAGCCTGGCAGAACTCCGGCCAGCGCCCCTCACCCCATCCCCCAACCCCAGCCCTCACGCCACAAACCAACATGGCCTCCCATCCTTAAACAGGGGCTGGGGCCTGATTCCAATTACAAATGGCTTCACCCCAACTCCACCCCACCCCCCGTCTCCACCCCGACCCAGCCACCCTCGCCCGGCCTCACCCCAGTCTACCCCTAACCAGGAAAAGGTGCTCCTGAGGCAGAATCACAGGCCCCCAAGAAGCTGCCCCAGCCTGCTGTGGATGGAGCCTCCCTCTGGGGCAGTGGGGACCAGGCCGCTCATCCAGCTCCCCAGGAGGTGGCATCCCCAAAGGACGGCATCTTCCAGCAGGACATCTGGAAAGCCACCCAGGTCAAAACCCTTGCAGGCTGGGCAGGTAGGGGGCGGGAAGGGTGGCCACCAAGGACCTCGGGATCCCCTCGGGATGAGATACGCTCAATCACTCTTCCCTGTGCTACTGAGGTAGACCCAAGTATTCTGGGAGAGCCGGCATGCGTTAGATACCCACCGCGTGCCAGGGTATCACCACATCCCCGTCTAAAATGTTCCCCGCACTGCTCAAAATCTCCCATGTCGTGATCTGAATTATGTTATCCGGGAAGATGTGGGAGCCATGGGGCAGGCGGGGCCGGGTGCTGCCGTGACTAGGCGAAGCCTGGCTCACAGAACCACTTGTCTGTTCACAAAGCCTATGAGGTGGTGACTTTTCTTGACCATGCTGGGACCGAGCCCTGGCTAACAGAGGTCCTTGTAACGGGTGCACTTGTCACTCCTCGTTAGACCCTAAGCCCTCCAGGCTGAAGGGGGGTTTCCCTAGGACCCAGTGCAGGGGCTGGGGGTGGAGCTGGATGGCATACACCCTTGAAATGCACCCACATCAAACCAGATGGCCAAGGGCACACAAACCTAGCAAGTGTGCCAGGAGGACCCGGTTCAGTCCCAGTGGACTCACTCCTCTACTCTTGGTGGCCGTAGTAAGCCGTCCATGGGCTGAGGCTCCTCAGTAGTATGAAGAATCCAAACCCTGGAGCAGTGCACCCACTGTCTGCGTCCCAGAGGAGAAAACCGGCTTGGCTGCAGCTTATCCCAGAGACCCTGAGTGGTGGCAACGCCAGGCAGGGAGGGGAGGGTCCCGCCGGCTGTCACCTCAGTGGGGACCAGGAGTGAAGGTGGCCAAGCCACTTGGAGAACGATGTTCAGGGCGAGGAAAGGGGCAGGCTCCTCCACCGCAAGTGGTCCCTGCAGACTGCGTAGAGGCCCCCAGCTCTGTCCCGCCCCAAACAAGAGGCACTGAGGGATAGGAGCAGGGAGGGTGGTGGCAGGAGGGTCTGGTCTCTGCGGGATGGCACAGCTGGGAAGGGCCAGAGGCAGAAGGACGCTCTGGGCTGGGTTCTGGTCCCTGACTTCTCATGTGGTCTGGAATACACAGCATCTTCATCACCGTGATCGTATCATCCCTGTTGTCACCAACACCACCATTGTCACTATCTCACCGTCAGCACCAACGTCCTGACCCCCCATCACCACCCCACCGTAACTCTGGCCCCAGTCCACCCTCATCGCTACCTCTACCAGCACCACCACCATCCCATCGCGCCCCTGGCACGAGCCCATTCTCACGTCCACCACCTCTACCACCACCATCACCAGTACAAGCACAGGCGGAGTGAGGAGAGGGGTGTTGTGCCCACCCTGTGCTGGGCAGCATGCCCCCTTCCTGCTCTGGGCTGGGTTGGCACAGACATACAGAAACCATCCACAGCCAGTACAGTGCCCACGCAGGGGGACCTGGAGGAGTGGATTCCCAGAGTTGTGGGGAGCCTGGGCACAGCAGAGGTGAGGAGGTGGGAGTGCGGGCGTAGACAAGGCAGTGGGCTCTGTGCTCCTGCAGGCGGTCACGAGCCAACTCACAGCGGCAGAGCTGATCGACCTCATGTTGACAGCGGCTGAACGCCTGGCCGCCAGCAGCCCCTTCCTCGTGCAGGCAGCCGCCAAGCTACTGCTCATCGTGGCCCAGGAACATGGAGCCAAGCTGGAGACCGTGAGGGCTCAGGGTGCCCCCAGGGCCAGGGAGGGCTGGGCGATGGGCAGCATCAGGGGCATCCTCTGGACCAGAAAGAGGAGACTGGTCCCACCCTGGGCAGCAGCTACCCAAGTGAACGAGTGAGTCAAGTGCCCTGTGGAGACTGCCAGGGCCCCGGTGGGGATGGCAAACGGGGGAGACGCGCGCAGTGGGAACGAAGATAAAGCCCTCAAGCTGCCTCCAAGAGCAGGGGGACCCATGCAGGTACCCAGGGCAGGGCTGTGCCTCCCCCCAGGCTCCCTGGAAACTCAGGACGTGCCCACCCTCCACCAGTAGAGACCCTCCAGGCTCCCAGCATGGCAGGGCCAGGCAGGGCCAGGCAGGGCCAGGCAGGGCCAGGCAGGGCAGGGCGGGGCAGGGCCTCCTCTGCCTGACCTCTCCTTCCCCGTGCAGGTTGCCAGCATAGGCCGGGCCATCCACAGCTGCCTCTCCTCAGTCAGGATTCCCCAGGCCAAGGACAATGCCCTGCGGGCCATCTCCCTGCTGGCACGGAACCACACCCCTGAGCTGGTGGCCACCTTCCTGGACTTCTCCACGCCCGTGGACAGGTGCCAGCCCACCCTCCCTGCCCCCTCCTAGGTCTCCCCCACATCCTGGTGGCACCTCCTTGCTGTAAAACACCTTGCCCAACCTGAAGGGCAGGAGTTCCAGGACCCTGAGTGCTCCTATCAAGACCGCCCCCAATCCCAGAGCTTCACCTTCCCCCACCACCCCCCCAGCCTCCTCCTTCTCCGACCCGGACACTCCTTTCTCCTTCCTGCCCCTCTGGGGACCCAGGATCCCCCCAACCTTCTCCTTGGGGCTTAACTTTTCTCTCACAGCCTGTGAACCCCTAGGCTGGAGGTGATGAGCTAGCGTCCTTGCTGCCCATGCCCACTTCTCCCTAAGAACCAGCTCTGAATCGCACCTCCTCGGTCTATACCACCTGCTACCCGTATGCCACACCCCTGCCTAGGGCTCCCCTCCCTTCTTAGGGATGTATCTCCTGGTCAGGGTCAGCCTCTGGCCTCGTCCACGGGGGATTTCCCTCATCTCTTCCCCCTGACTGCCCCTGCCAGGTGCCCTCTCTGCCAGGAGTCTTTTGACTCCATCCTCCAAGAGCTGCCCACTCCCACGGTCCTACCCTCTGCCAACCAACTCCCACTTTTACCGCTTCTCCCTGGGGTGCCAGCCAGCCTCCAGCGCCAGGCCAAGGAGGCCACCACCCGCCCACCTCCCCACACAGGCCGCCCTGGCCTGACGTAGCTCCCGCCCTCGCAGGGCAGCAGGGGGACTTCCATGCCCCCCAAGGCCATGCTTGCTGCCACACCTCTGGAAACGCGACACACCTTCCCCCCAGTGGAGACCCCCCACCCCCCCAGCTCCCAGCTCCTGCGCCTTCTTTCCTGGCAGATTTCTGATCTTGGTGTGGGAACATCTGCCGTTATCAGTTTCTCGTTTTATTGCATTGCGATTGGCATTGTCCATGGTGTCTCTACTTTATAAACTTCACTACTTTTTCCGAACTGCCCGCGGCTCCTCGAAGAGAAAGCGTCTCTGTAGCCATCAGAGCACGGGGCTAATGTGAAACCCCACGGCCCTCCTTGCCCACTGGACTGTGGAGTGCCGGTTCTCCGGTTCCACCTGGTGCTCTGCCTGGCCTGGGCCGTCGTATTTCTTTTGTACCGGTCAGTCCACTGAGGCTGTGACTTCCTGCATGTGGCTGCATGTGTTGTGGTGCGTGCGTGTTCATGAGTGTTACATGTTAGGTTTGAATCATGACTTCTAGCATTAAAAGATTGCTATGGTTTGGATCTGGAGTACCCCCCTAAAGCCTCGTGTATTTGGGTGTAGTGGGGTAACTGTGGAACCGCGTGTTGCCGGGAGGTAGGCCTGGCTGCCAGGGGCTGATGCTGGGGCTTAACCTGAAGGGCTGGTGTCAACTTGGTGGATCCTGGGTTGCCCAGGGCAGAGCTTTCAGGTGTGCATTGTTGACTTGTGGGCCAGAAATGGGGGAGGGTCACCCACTCTGGGGGGCCCAATTGAGAGCTTGAACTAAGTAAAGGAAGGAAGAATAAACACTGTTGCGGTTTGGGGTTTGACCAAAACCCTTTGGTGACCCAAATTGAAAATCTTCTTTAATAGATGAGTTAAGCCCTTTGCCATTGAGTAGTATGGTTGGCACGTTTAGACACTCGTAATACCCTGAGATTGTACTCTGATGTGTTTGCTATGTTTCTCCGTGTATGTGTATTCTTAGTGCAGTTTTGTTATTGGTCTGGTTTGGCCCTTTGTTTTTGGCACCAGGGATTTCACCCAAGCCTCCCACAAGCTGGTGTTCCACACTGCGCTGCATCTCTTTGCCCCTCTGTATTTTATCTTGAGACAATCTCTTGCTAAGTGCCCAGGCTGGCCTCGAATCTACGTCAGCTCCTGAGCAGCTGGGTTGCAGGCCACCACACCCGGCTGCGTTGTTTTAATTTAGGGATGGCTGTGTTCTCCTTGTAACTTTTGGGCTCCTGACTTTCTTTCTTTTAATTTTGGTTCATTTATCGGTGCTAGGGACAACGTCCGCTGCCTGGGTCCCCCTGCAACTACTGACTTTCATTTGATTAGAGCTCAGTTACACAAAACAGGATCAGAGATAATCTTGGGTTTGTAACACATGCGGCTAACAGCTTAGCTGTTGACAAATTACTACATAAGAACTCACTACTTACTTAGATGAGCAACTTTAACTTCGGCACTTAGTTAGCTAGGTGATAATTTGCAATCGCCTAGTAAAGATCTCTGTGGGTAAATGAAGCCAAGCCCCTACTCCTCCTAGAACTGAGGGTCCTAACCCTGGCTCACCCCTTCTGAGGTCCCTTGCGCCTCTGCAGCTGGTTTTATTGCACCCGAACTTACTACTCAACGAATTTGATTGGTCTTGTCATTTTGTGTAAGTTATAATTTCCCATGAGTTCTCGTCTTCGCATGCTCTTTTAACGGGCACCATGCCAATGTACCTATCGGAGGTGGTCCCATCTGCCTAAACTGAGTTCCGCTCTTTGTCGCCCTTGTTATCCAGGGCTGGCCCACCGGGGTCGTTCCTCGGGACGGCAGTGTCATATTACTTTTATCGTCTCTACCTGCCTTCCTTCCAGGCTTGTCTCGTAAACAACATTTAGCTGGGTCTCTTTCGGCCAGATGATCTCTGCCTTTGATTGGAACATTTATTCCATTTACATGCAATAGAAATAATGACACTACCAGAATTAGATATGCCATCTTTGTTCTCTTTCCAGATCAAAAAAAAAAATTTTTTTTTAAATCTTCTCCTGAATGCGCCCACTCCCCATTTTGATGTCTATTCTGGTTAAGTTTGCTCTGTGTACCGGAAGCCTCCCGAGGCAGTGTTCACCCAGCCTGGCCCAGGCGTCCCAGTTTTCTGTGCTCCTCTGTCCTCCCATCCAAGACTCCTGTCCCCAGCCTGAAGTGTGTCCCTTAGAATACTCTTTAATCTACTCTGTCGTTAGCAGATACTGTCAGTGTCTGAAAGTGTCCTGTGTCCCCCTCAGCCTCAAAAGACGCCGTATTCTGTGGAGGGTTCCGCCTGGCCACTGCCGTGGCCTCTGCTCATCTTGGTGTCCATTGTCCACTGTCAATTACAGTTGAACAAGATTAGATGTAAAATTCCAGAAATAAAAAGCTGGGGTTTTGTTGTTGTTGTTGTTGTTGTTGTTGTTGTTGTTTTAGTTTGCTTTGGTTTGGTTTGGGTTTTTTGTTTGTTTGTTTTTT